>JAJEJO010000176.1:1789555-1903338 GCA_020662805.1 Glaucomys volans | reverse complement strand
CTGGGGATGTGGCTCAGTGGCTGAGTGTCCCTGAATTCAATCCCTGGTTCAAAAAAAAAAAAAATACTTAGAGGTAAATGAGAATACTGATACAAAATTCCAAAATCTCTGGGACACTATGAAGGCAGTAGTAAGAGGAAAGTTCATTGCATTGAGTTCATTTATTAAAAGAATAAAATGTCAACAAATAAATGACCTAACATTACATTTTAAAGCCCTAGATGAAGAACAAGAAATCAACACCAAAAACATTAGAAGATAGGAGATAATTAAAATCAGAGCTGAAATCAATGAAATTGAAACCAAAGAAACAATTGAAAAAATTAACAAAACAAAAATTTGGTTCTTTGAAAAAAATCAATAAAATCGATAATGCCACATTAATTGAAGAGAAAAAGAGAGAAAAACTCAAACTACTAAAATACATGATGAAAAAGGAAATGTTACAATGACACTACTGAAATACAGAAGATAATTAGAAACATCTTTAAAATTTATACTCCAATAAAATAGAAAATATTGAAGACATTGACAAATTTCTAGAGACATGTGACCTACCTAAACTGAATTAGGAGATCAATCATGATTTAAACAGAACAGCTTCAAATAATGAAAATGCCATCAAAAGCCTACCAATTAAGAAAAGCCCAGGACCAGACAAATTCTCAGCTGAGTTCTACAAGACCTTCACAGAAGAATTAACACCAATACTCCTCAAATTATTCCATGAATTAGAAAAGGAAGGAATCCTACCAAACTCATTCTATGAGGCTAAAATCACCCTTATGCCAAAACCAGACAAAGACACACCAAGGAAAGAAAATTTCAGACCAATATCCCTGATCAACATAGTACAAAAATTCTCAATAAAATTTTGGCAAATTGCATACAAAAACATATTAAAAAGATAGTGCACCATGATCAAGTGGGGTTCTTCCCAGGGATGCAGGGTTGGTTCAACATATGGAAAAAAACCCATAATTTATCATATCAATAGACTTAAAAACAAGAATCATATGATCATCTCAATAGATGCAGATAAAGCTTTTGACAAAATATAGTACCCCCTTCATGTTCAAAACACTAGAAAAAGTAGGGATAGTAGGAACATACCTCAACATTGTAAAAGCCATATATGCTAAACTGAAGGCCAACATAATTCTAAACAGAGAAAAATTGAAAGCATTCTCTCTAAAAACTGGAACAAGACAAGGATGCCCTCTTTTACCACTTTTATTCAACTTTGTCCTTGAAACTCTAGCCAGAGCAATTAGAAGAAAGAAATTAAAGGCATACAAATAGGTAAAGAAGAACTAAAATTATCACTATTTGCTGATGACATGACTCTGTATTTAGAAGATCTAAAAAATTCCACCAGAAAACTTCTAGAACTAATAATTGAATTCAGCAAAGTAGCAGGATATAAAATCAATACCCATAAATCAAATGTATTCCTATACATCAGTAGTGGATCCACTGAAAGAGAAATAAAGAATACTACCCCATTCACAGTACCTCAAAAAGATTAAAATACTTGGGAATTAATCTAACAAAAGAGGTGAAAGACCTCTACAATGAAAACAGAACACTAAAGAAAGAAATTGAAGAAGATCTTAGAAGATGAAAGATCTCCCTTGATCCTGGATAGGCAGAATTAATATTGTCAAAATGGCCATATTACTAAAAGTGTTATATAAATTTAATGCAATTATTATTAAAATCCCGATGACATTTAAAAAAAATTTTTTTGTAGTTGTAGAGGGACAGAATGCCTTTATTTTATTTGTTTATTTATATGTGCTGCTAAGGATCAAACCCAGTGCCTCACACATGCTAGGCAAGTACTCTGCCATTGAGCTATAGCCCCAGCCCCCAAAGACATTCTTTATAGAACTAGAAAAGCAATCATGAAACTATAACTATACTGAAGAGCTATAGTAATAAAAACAGTATGATATTGGCACCAAGGCAGACATGTAGACCAATGGTACAGAATAAAAGACACAAAGACAAACCCATACAAATATAGCATAGTATGCTATGCAAAGGTGTCAAAAACATTCACCGTAGAAAAGATAGCCTACTCAACAAATGGTGCTGGAAAGAATGTAAAGCCACATTTAACAAAATGAAATTAAACCTTTATCTCTCACCCTGCATGAAACTCAACTTACAGTGGATCAAAGACTTAGGCACTACAACAGAGACCCTGCCAGTACTAGAAGAAAAAGTAGGCCCAAATCTTCACCATGTTAGCCTAGGATCTGACTTCCCTAAGGAACAAGAACCCTAAAGCACAAGAAGTTAAATCAAGAATCAATAAATGGGATAGACTCAAACTAAAAAACTTCTTCTCAGCAAAAGAAACAATCAATAATGTGAAGAGAGAGCCTACAGATTGGGAGAAAATCTTTACCACATGCACGTCAGATAAAGCATTAATCTCTAGGAATATAAAGAACTCAGAAAATTTAACACCAAAAAAGCCAAATAACCCAATCAATAAATGGGCTGAACAATCAATAAAGGAACTGAACAGACATTTAACAGAAGGAGATGTACAATTGATCAACAAATACATGAAAAAATGTTCAACATCTCTAGTAATTAGAGAAATGAAAATCAAAACCACTCAAGATTTCATTTTACTCCAATCAGAATGGCAATTATCAAGAATATAAGCAACAATAAATGTTGGTGAGGATGTGGGGAAAAGGTGCACTCATACATTGCTGGTGGGAATGCAGAATGGTGCAACCATCATGGAAAGCAGTATGGAGATTCCTCAGAACAGTTGGAATGGAACCACCACCATTTATATGACCCAGCTATCCCACTCCTTGGCCTATACCCAAAGGACTTAAAATCAGCATACTACAGTGATGCAGCTACATCCATGTTTATAGCAGCTCAATTCACAATAGCTAAACTATGGAACCAACCTAGGTGCCCTTCAACAGATGGATGGATAAAGAAAATGGAGTGCAGACATTGTTGCCTCATGTACATGTATGACTGTATGACTAATGTGATCCTACAATATGTGCAATCAGAAGATTGAGAAATTATACTCCATTTGTGTGTGATCTACCAAAATGTATAAATGCATTCTACTGTCATGTACAGCTAATTAGAACAAATCAAAAAAATAAAAAAAGAAAGAAGTTGGTAATTATTTGTCCTGTAATTTCTCCATTCCCCCCGTCTTCTATAATACTTTTCTGATACACTCCGTATGACATAACTTACATAACTACAGGAGAGGATAAGGATCAAAAAACATGTCTTAGTGTGAATCTTCTAACACGATTTCAAATGCCCTTCTTGTTATGATATGCTTTGCTGCCAAATGACTTTTAAATTTTTTCTAATTGTGAGGTACTATTTACTATGGTTAGATCATGGGCTTGTTAAAAGTTTCACAACTTTCCCTTTGATAACTGTGCTGGAATTATGGTTCAAATGATTGAAGAAGTCAAGACATTAACTAACATGGACACCATTAAAGAGAAAAAAATTATTATTTAATTAGATGACTACCCTTTCTATTGTTACTTTATTTCCAAGTTCTAAGGAAATAGCCTCCCTGCTGTTTGCAGTTTCTGGCTATCTTTATTCTCCTCATTATTAATTCCTTTTACTATTCTCTCGGCTAATCAGCCCATGTCATGTGTTTGGAAGTCTGGCATCTTTTGTGCAGTCCCTTTTGCATTTCAGGGTTACTACTAGATCCAGGCAAAAACTCAGCCAGTAGCCAAGGTCAAGGATAAACCTTGTGAACACCAACTTGCATCTCACATACAGTTTTATGCAATTGTTACATTTCAGGGTCAGGGTTCATTGAGAATTTCCATAAATCTGATGGGTAATGTGCCAAATGAGATTAGAGAGGGCTTCATGTGATCATGGTCAAATGAAAATATCTTATGTTAATTTCCTAGTACAAGCTTGAGGCAGGTAGTTAATACTTCCTTGTGAAGAGCTAGAGACAAACACAGGGAAGAAATATAAGCTGTTGTCTAAATAGGAATTTGAAGCATGTGGAGCTTCTTATAGAGAGAAATGTAGATGCTTGAAGAGCAGATTGTTTGGTAGGTTTGGGTCTTTTCCCTTATATATTCTAGATTATCTGTTAATGCCTACCTAACCAAATTGTTACCCTAAAACACAGTTTTCACTTAAATCAATTTTATAGGTTGTCTCTGTATATGTAGATGTTGATGCATTCTTCAAGTTATTTTGTTGCAAAATAGAAAACCAAGAAGGACAAAGGAACATTAGAGAATGGAGGGCTGTTTACAGATTTAATCTCTACTTAACCATACACACATTTTTCTTTTAAGCCTTGACCTGAATCAACCCAAATCAGAAGAGTGCATTTCAAAGCATCCATCTTGGAATTGATACAAAAATGTTGGCTCTGCTTATATTTGAAAATAAAACGGTATTAATATTTTAAAGCACTTGCAAGAAAAGAACTTAAGAGAAAAGATGTGTCAGTTCTCCCTGGCCTTCTGGACACTCAACACAGCTGAGAACACAAAGTTCTAGACTTAGAATTACATCATGGTGGAATAGACTGAGACACCAGGATTGGCAGCACTTGCTTGTAATCCCTATGACTCCGGAGGCTGAAGAAGGAGAATCTCAAGTTTGAGGCCAGCTTGAGCAACTCAGAGAGATTCTCTCTCTCAAAAAAATATATAAATAAACAAACAAATAAATAAATAAAAGGAATTGGGGATGTAACTCAGGGATAAAAGGCCCCTGGGTTCAATTTCTAGAGCCACGAAACCAAAAAACCAAAAACCAAAACACAAAACAAAGCAACACTAATGTGAATACTCCCAAATGTACAATTGCAAACAGCAAACGCAGGGGGTTGAAACATTCATTGCCAGTCATGAGGGAGGGTGTTTGCTACTATTGAATTAACATAAGGTGTTGTTAAACAATAGTGAAGTTTTAGAGAGATTAACATGGAGGTGGAGTCTTCCAATGTGTATTTGAGCTGTTGGAAAATAAGGCTATGGGCCAGCTCTAGGGGTGATGTAGTAGAGGAGACCTGTGGCATTGAAAAGCAAGATTTAATTTGTGGAGACATCACAAAGAGAAAACCTGATAACTGTTTGAGATACCCATGATTTCAAGCCCTGGTAGCCAGGAGAGTGATGGGCACCAGTACAGAGACTGGGGGGTTCAGGGATGCATCTACAATGTCACAGGTGGGACTGGGGAGGAAGCAAACTTAGATGTGAAGCTGCTGAATTTCAAGTATGACTTGATTAAAATGGATTAATATGGAACTGATTAAAATTGTAAAGACTGAAAGGGACTGAGATCTAGGTCTCCAACCTCTAGGCACAGGCATTTGTGACTCAGTGAGATTGACTGAGAAACTGGAGAGCTGTGCTCCCCACCCTGGCTGCACGTGGTCATCCTCTGGATGGCATTGAAAACACTGACACCTGGGTTTCCCTTCCAGATGATTCTGATATACTTGGTCTGGAGTAGAGCCTGGGCATGAGGATTTTTAAACTCCTCATCTGCATTCCTGCAGAAAAAATATAAGAGCACAGACTTGGCCCACTGAGAAGACTGAGAACAAGGAGAAACTCGTGCTGAAAATTCACCTGGTGCCAGACTCCTGGGATTGGGACTTTGCATATCTGTTGCTTGTATAATTCTCACAGCTGTTCTCTGGTTCTCTGGAGGAAGTTTTACCTAATTCCATCCTGAGATTTAGAAAGGAGGTGTAATGCATAGCAGACCTCCTAGCTCTAACTCTCCAACCATGGTTTTTAAGGGAATAAAAGCAAAGAACAAAAATTGGCTGAAGCCACATCACATATGTCCAGAGCTTAGTAATAGCACACATCTCTCTATAAAGCAAGACTAAATTTAGTGCCATGCAACAATGTACATACATATTCTAAAAATTATAGCTTTTCATTTTATTTATTCACTTTATCCAAACTTTTCATGTCTCACTCCGACAGAAGCTGCTTCAGTTTACATGCAATTCTAACCAATTTAGTAATTCAGTGTACTAGCTCAGTGAATGGAAACTAGCAATTTTGGAGGTGAGGGCACCCATGGAAGGACTCTATGAGATGATGATAGATAATCACTAAGCCAAGAGAAAGACTTAGAAGTAGCAAAGTGACATTTATTGAGTACCTATTTTGTGACAGACACTCTGAAAGGTGCTTAACATATCCCTTCACTTTATTCTGCAATTAGAGGTATTGTCTGCCCAGCGTCTGAACTCATTCTTCTCGTTTGGCGTATCTCTGGGGTGTGGGTTTGGAGAGGTAGAAGCCTGCTTTCCATTAAGAACTCTGAAAGGAGACAGTTTTCTTTCTTTGCTCTTTGTCAGTCGGGTGGCTTTCCAATGTCTAAGGTGTAAGGTGTGGGAGACAGACAAGTGGCAATTACATGTGTTGATGTCACAGGTGTGCCATTATTGTGACATTAAAGATTTGATGTCAGTGTGCCCAGTGAGGTCTTCTAACTGGTCCAGCTGGTCGGTATTGAGTTCCCTGTTCCTTCTGTCTTGGTTCCTGTTCATTTTCTTTGTCCAGTTTTCCATTATTTCCTTGAATTACATGAGTTACCTGAGGATCTTTCCAAATGTTTATTTTCCACTTAAATTAGCTGGAGTCATTTTCTCTTATTTGAAATTAGGAATGCTGACTAGTGCAAATGCTTGAGACAACTCCCAGAGATTTATATATCTATGTGCATTCTTATAGGTGAAAAAAGAAACCCAGAGAGGTTAAATAACTTGCTTGAGATCACAGAGCTGGGGAGATTGCAAAGCTAGGGTCCCCTGCCAGGTTTTTCTGGCATATGCCATTAAGAAAGGCATAGACCGGACTAAAACATTAAAAATCCTGGGGTCATCATTATACCAATTCAGACATTACAAAACAAGGTTTTTTTTTTTTTTTTTTTTAACCTTAAGATACTGTTGGATAATGGTATATTTATTTTAAAGTAAAAAGGGAAGTTTGCAATACAAGTTTTAGATAATAAAAAATGGGTTAAATGATTTTTAAAAAAATGTCCTTAAAGAGAATTATTTGAAATCTTTTTTTTGGGGGGGGGGTATTGGGGGTTGAACTCAGGGACACTTGGCCACTGAGCCACATCCCCAGCTCTATTTTGTATTTTTATTTAGAGACAGGGTCTCACTGAGTTGCTTAGGGCCTCGCTAAGTTGCTGAGGCTGGCTTTGAACTCCAGATCCTTCTGCCTTGGCCTCCTGAGCCACTGGGATTACAGGCCTGCACCACTGAGCTTGGTGATTATTTGAAATTTTGAAGATAAATTCTTCAGTTATCTGGAAAATTCACTTACACTGAACAGCTTGATAAAAGGAAGCACACAATTTTCTTCCCCCAAATGAAAAAAAAAAAGAATTCTCATGCGCATAGATTTCTTAGTAAGAGGGGCACTCTAAGGAGCCCTGGACCCTTTCCTGAAGCCTAAATCCATTTGGATTACACCTGAAAAATCAGATATAGCTGAGCATGGTGGTGCATGCCTATAATCCCAGTGACTCAGGAGGCTGAGGAAGGAGGATCCCAAGTATGAGGTCATCCTCTGCAACTGAGTGAGGCCCTAAGCAACTTAGTCATTAAAAAAATAAAATAAACTGAGGATGTAGCTCAATGGTAAAGCACTCCTGAGTTCAATCCCAGGATACCTCCTTCAAAAAAATGTTGGGAGCAGGGGCTTGGAGGAGAAGTGCCAACAGGAGTCGGAGTCACACACAGCAGCCCTTCTGTCATCCCGCGCACCTGCTCTCTCCGGCATCCCTCAAAGCAGTGTGTGTCATGTTCCCAAAACCTTCAGATGGTGATTACAACCACACAAGATGCCATGTTCCCTAATCATATCCCTTGCCTTCCTATGAACTGCGGTGACAGGGTCTGAAGGGAGAAGATCACAGCTGTCTTAAAACAACACCACCAACAACCAGATAAAGCAGACAATGGTGCAGGCAGATCATACACCAGAATGCAGAGGAAGCCTGGGTTTTGCCTGTTCTCTGACCCAGCTTCACCTCCTCCCATTCTCCCATCTCCAGAACTCCCCAAGTCACATGAGGAGAGCCCAGCAGGTATGTCCTATGCACCTGAACTTGCTGACTTATTTATTTAGTTAGTTTTTATTATAGGAGCTCTTGTTTTCTGTTCTGTTAAGTGAACATTGTCACTTTGGTAAATTTGGAGCTCATCACTGCCAGCATCCAGCGGCTCTTGTGAATCAAAGCAAAGCCCCCTCCCTGTTCTTCTCTGAAGCAGCTCTAAACTTCAGAGGCCACCTCTCTATTCTGCCACTCCGTTTTTAATCTGTCTTCAAAGAGAGAGCCAACTGTCTTGAATTAAACACCAGGCAGTTCTTGAAGTCATGTGTGATGAAAGTGATTAAATAATTAATTCAAACAAAGGTGATTTCTGAGTCGGGTTGGGGGTCAGAATGAAAAAAAAAGGCTTGATTTAAAGCAGCACTTACTCAGCATGCTGTAGAAAAATATATTGAATATGATATAAAATTACTATGCTGGAGATGACGAACCTGTCTCTTTAGTACCAGGCACTCTGACCTCCGGTTGTTCCTCCAACAGTCTTCAGGCTATTTCCCCTGCTCCGAGGCTTTTGGACCTTCTTTTCCTGTTGTCGAGGGATCTTCCTCCATGATATTTATCAGGGCCACTCTTTTCAGGCTGGTTGACCTCTGCCCAATTGTCATTTTCCCAGAGAAACTGTCCCTAACTGTCCTGGCTATAATTTTGCCCATCCTTCCGCTTTCTCCTGTCTATGCCTTCTTTTTTGGTTGTTGTTGCTTGGGGATTGAACTCAGGGCACATAACCCCAGCCCTACTTCTTTATTTTTAAAAATTTTGAAACAGGGTCTCGTTAAGCTGCTTTGGACCATGCTAAGTTGCAGAGGCTGGCCTCATACTTGCAATCCTCCTGCCTCAGTCTCCCAAATTGTTGGGATTACAGGCATGTGCCACTGTGCCTGACTGTGCTTTCTTTTTATTTCTTTATGATACCTATAATTGTCTGGCATTTTGCCATACATTAATTCTTTGTTTTATTTTCAACTTCCTCCATGAGAATGAAAGCACCCCAGGGACACATTCATCTATTTCTTTCATTGCAGCATTTAGTATCCTCTGGCACAGAGTTACCAGCAATAAATAGTTGTTCAATGAATACTGAATGGTACATGTCCATCAAAACATAAATCCTTAAACTTTCTATGATCAAAATTTGGTCTCAAAAATGCCTTTGACAATGGAATGTATGACATTTACTTTGAAATAATGAAAGTCACTCAATAGAAGCATATATTCCCATGTGGATGCAACTTGAGTTCTTAAAAACACAAAACAAAATTAATGTATTCAACTGACTGTCAAGAAATGTTTATTGGAAGGCATGTATGGCTTCCATTTATGATTAAATACACCCAAGGAGGAGCCTACCTGCCCCTGTGCTTCACTGGTTGTGTATATCTGGTTTATAGCAAGTTCTCTGAAGTAGACAGATCTTTGAAGGGTAAGTCACAGTCAACTTGATGGAAAGTTATGTGCAGGGGGCTGGCCATGTCTAGCTGTTGGATATGATGGTTGGAATTGTTTGGTAAGCCCTTGATCCTTCACCTGTCCAAAGTGGCAAGTGGGTAGGTGGGTTCTTAATGGTAATTATTCTATCTCTACTATCTTTTTCTAATCTCTGCTATCTGTAGAAAATAATGTGATAGATTTTTTTCCAGAATTCCTATCCTGATGATAAAGCTGAGTCTCAATTGTATCTTAAATCAAATAGTCTGACTAATCAGGAATGGCACAGTCATAGAGCTAGAGAACATTCCTCTTTTTCTTAGTGAAGTCATCCAAGTGACATTTTATTTTATTAACAGGGGGCAGGGGACCAAACTCAGGCCCTTGTATGCTAAGCACATGCTCTACCACTAGGCTATACCCCTAACCCAAATAACATTTTATTCATGATACTAAGTAGTAGAGCAAGCATGGAAAAACGTTAGGTAAAAGAGTACTTACTTATATGGAGAAATCAGCCACTTACAGAAAAATGAAAATACAGGACAATTTGATACTTGTAAAGCCACTATCATACTTAGAGTGTACTTGAGCTTTGGGGGAAGCAGGAAGCTTGTATCAAACTACAGAGAGTTGTAGGCATCCATGCAAAATGTCTGAGGTGCATTGCAAATTCAGGTTTGGATAGGGAGGTTTCACTATGGAGTAGGCTGGGGCCAGGGCAGAAGACAGAGCTGGGCACTGTTGTCGTGGTTGGTAAGGGGGATTAATAACAGTCCATAGTTAGAGCCTTGGCTTTCAGATCAGCAGTGAGGAACAGCCAGGTTTAGAGTCAGAGCCCCGGTAACCAGGAGGATGCTGGGAGGAAGGAAGATGTCCAAAAGCAGATGAAGTGCAAGTCAAGGAAACCAACACCAGAAGTTTGCCACTTATCACTACAACCAGCATGAAGTGAGGCTGGAACATGTAGGCTGGACACCATGCTATGGAAAAAATGACCATGTCTAGCTCAGGGGAATCCTTGACTCTGGGGACTCAAATAATTTTAGTCTTCACTAGCTGTCAAGACGCTGCAAAGTCAAAGCAAAGGTAATACATGTATAGAGCAAATCTCTTAATCAAAATATCTGCTTAAATTGAATCTACAGTGACTATTTCCTGTGATGATTTAAAATATTCTGTGAATATTTATTTTTTTCATTGTAAGACACTTAATAATCAGGTTTAGATATGTCATGGTTGTACCTACAAATTCAATTAGAATAATTAAAAATTTCAAAACCAATGAATAAGCTTTGTTTGCAAGTCTTCTGTCCTTAGGAGAATTTCAAATGGAAGGAGTGTGGTTGGAAAGGACCAGAAATTGTATGAATGCTATGATATATAGAGATATAATTGCTGTCAATGCAAGGAGTGTGGCTTTGCTGAGTAAAATAAGATGATTGCTTACGGTTTTCCAAAACCCCCTAAAATTGCTTCTATACCACATGTAATCACATGTGGTATAAATAAAATCTGAGTCAAAGGAATGAGAAAAGATAAACATATAATTAAAAACAGCTCAGTATATACTTGGGCTCATTCATTTCCACGATGGCATCTGCAGTTTATGGCGCGGTTATAGACCTGCAATATATCGGCATTGACTGTGTGCTATAAAACACATCAATGCAGCTCAAGCCCAAATTATTATACACAAACAATAAATCCATCCTGTTAACAGGATAAATATGATAGCTGTTGATAATGTTGGAAAGTGGCAGAACATGATCCCTGGGTAAATAGTTTTGCATTCTTAAGAAACAAAGACTACTTTAGCTTTTAGTGCCTGCCTCCCCTGACTTCTGTTCTCTTATCTGTAGTTTGCATTAAAAGATAGATTGTGGCCTTGAAAGCATATATGCTAATACTATTTGTGAGTCTAATGAAAGACATCAGTTCAACCATTTATTTGTGAAAATGAAATCTTCAGACACAGAAGGTCAGTTTTAGTTGAAGTAATACAATAAGCCAAAGTAAGGTTCTTTTGCCATTAAAATTGGTCATGGAACAAATCTTTGGCATTCTACCCTTTCCCTTGACTTCTGCCCTCTATTTTGCAAGAAAGATAGTAGTGGCATACCACAATATGATGATGGAATTATCATGGCTTTGAATTTTTCTCCAGGAGAAAAGTTACTCAAATAGATGGAAAATCTCAAATGTCGTTAGATGAAATAGTCTGATAAACTGCATCTGAAGATAGATTGAAAGTTAGTTTCTCTTCAGTAGTCTCACTTTGTCTTCTGAGAGATCTTTTGAAAAAAACTGTGGTTTACATCAGTACCTAGAGTTAACATATGTTTGGGGTGAATTGTTAGAAAAGCTCATTTTATACATGGTTAGTGTCAGAAAATGTACCATATTCTCTTGTGTGATGCGTTACTTCATATTACACTACATCCAGGGGGAGAAAGCAGACGAGTATATAATTTTTAAAAAATCAAATACTTATCCTCTTATGGCTATTATCTTATTTGGGATAGTCAACACTTTATTCTGTACAAATGTCAAAATTTGATTTAAAAAGTCTATATGTAGGTATGGGGTATGTATATATATAGCTATATAACTTTTCTCTTTGGAGACATTTTTAATCAAATTTTTGAGGCAGAATTTGGTATTTACATGTTATTATGGTTTAGATGTGAGGTGTCCCTCAGAAGCTCAGGTGTGACACAATGCAAGAAGGAGGTGGAATAATTAGGTTATGAGAACCTTAACCTCACCAGTGTGTAAATCCATGAGAATGGATTAATTGGGTGCTAACTATAGGCAGATATTTGGTAGTTTGTGACTGGAGGAAGTAGGTCACTGAGGGCATGCCTTGGGGTTTATATTTTCTCCCTGGTGATCAGGGTTCTCTCTTTCTGCTTCCTGAATGCCATATCCTGTTTTCTGCTGCCACATGTCAAGATGTTCTGTCTCACCTCAGGCCCACAGCAAGAGTCAACTGTCTATGGACTGAGATCTCTGCAACTGTGAGCACCAAATAAACTTTTCCTTCTAAAATTGCTCTTGTCAGGTCTTTTAGTCACAGTGAAGAAAAAGCTGACTCAAACACATGCAATTTACATATAATAAAATCACCAATTTTAGGAGAGAGTTTGATACATTTTCACACATGCATACATTCTTTTGTCCACCACCACAATCATGCTTTTGAACATTTTCAAACCAAAAGTTTCCCTCATGCTCCGGCATTGTTAGTCTGCTCTCTTTCTAACCTGTGGTAACCACTGACATGTCTTTAAACATTTATTTATCTTATTTAATTCATTTGTATGTGTTTGTGTGTGTTGTTGGGAATCAAACCCAGAAGCTTGTGGATGCTAAGCAAGAGCTCACCAACTGAGCTACATCATTGCCCTGAAATTTTTTTATTGTATATGTTAACTTGTAAAACATGACATTATGATGTACATACAAATTACATGATGACTACAGTTATGCCAATTCACATAACCATCATTTCACTTAGTTATCTTCCCCCTCTTTTTTGGTAAGAGCTTAAAATCCTCCCCATTGGCTGATTTTCAGTGTACAACACAATATTAAGTATAGTCTTCATGCTGTACATCAGGGTTCCAGACTTACCTGTCTTACAGAACAGCTGCTTTGTACCCTTGGACCTATTCTAGTCTCTCCTCCTCCAACTCTGGCATCCACCATTCTGCTATTTCTGTATGTTTGATTTTTAAAAGATGCCACGGATCTGAGAAATAATGCAGTATTTTTTTCTTTTTCTGTATCTGGCTTATTTCACTTCACATAATGTGGATGGAAATTGCAGAATCTTGTTTTTAAGACAGAAATATTCTGCTATATGCATATCTCACAATTTCTTTATGTAGTCAAGCAGCTGTCAGTGGTGTTCAGGTCGCATATCTTGGCTGTTGGGAACAGTGCTGCAATGACTGTTGGAGTGCTGATCCCTCTGAGGTACTGATTTCCTTTTCTTTGGGTAAACAGTCAGAAGAGGGATTTTTTGTGGTTTGGTTTGACCTTTTTTTCTTTTTTGAGGTATTTCCTTACTCTTTTCCACAGTAACTGAACCAATCCATGTTCCCACCAATGGGGTTTAAGGGTTCCCTTTTCTCTGCACTCTCACCGATTCTTTTTTATCTCTTGTTTTGTTAATAGCTAACCCAACAGATGTAAGGTGAGATCTCATTGGGATTTTGATTTGTATTTCCATGGTGATCAGTGAGGTTTCTGTCACTATAGTTTGGTTCTTTCTATAATTTCATATAAATGGAATGCAAGGGTAGGATCATGGGATTGATATATGCACAAATTTATAGGAAATTATCAAAATCTTTTTCCAAAGTGACTATACCATTTTATTTTTTTACTAACAATATATGATACGTACAGTCATTTAACATCCTTGCTAATTCTTAGTCTTTTAAATTTTACCTATGCTGATGCATGTGTCGTGGTATGTCTTTGGGGTATTTACATACATTTCTCTATATGAATGATGTTGATTGTCTTTTCTTGTGCTTATTTGTCATCCATATGTCTTCTTCAGTTAAGTTTTTTGTGTCTTTTTAAACCATGTTGGTTGTGTTCTTGCTACTATATGGTAAAAGTTCTTATATATTCCTGAGAAAACTACTTTGTCACATATATGGTTTGGAAAATTTTTGCCTTAGTTTGTGGTTTGCCTTTTAATTAATTAATTTATTTTTAGCACTTGTGTTAACACAGTTATTTATTTATTTTGTGGTAAGAACTCTTAAGATCTATTCCCTTGGCAAATTTCAAGTATACGTTACAGTATTATTAAGTATAGTTACCATGCTATAATTAGATTGCTAGAAATTTTTTATCTTATAAATAAAAATTTGTACTCTTTAACGAAGAACTCCCCATGGCCCCTCCCCCTGTCATTCTATTCTGCCCATTCCTATGAGTTCAACTTTTTGAGATTTCCCGTATAAGATCATATGGTTGTTTTTTTCTTTCTCTAGCTTATTTCACTTAGCATAATGCCCTTCAGGTTCATTCATACTGTTGAAAATGGCAGGATCTTTCTTTTATTATAATTATTAAAATATGTTAATTGTGCAAATTACTGGGATTTCATTTCTTAAGTCTTTTGAAAAACATTTAAAAATATTTGATTGGATCTAACTTATCATAATATATATATTTTTTTTAGTAATTCAATCCTATCTGTCCTATCCTAAAAAAGTAGCCTTTGTGATTAGGTCTAATATAATCTGTTTTTGTTGATATGTTAACATTCTGAGGTAGCAAGCATTGAGGTTCATTTTTTACATATTGGTGGTCCAGTTGTTTCAAGGCATTTGTTGAGAAGATTGTCTTTTTGTGATTAACGTGTTTTGGTATTTCTCCTGAAAATTAATTCATTTTATTTTTGAACACTTAGTTCAATTCCATTGAACTATTTTTATAGCCTCATGCTAATTCACACTGTATTGGTTATTGTGGTTTTGTAGTAATCCTTGAAAAAAGATAAAAGTTTTACAAATTTGTTTTTAAAAATGTTGTTATGGGTACTCTTGGTCTTTTGAATTTACAAATACATTTTAGAATAATCTGTTTAGTTCTTCAAAAATATATTCTCATATTTGGATTAAAAATTTCATTAAGCTTATATATAAAGTTAGGAAGAACTTACATATTAACAATATCAACTATATAAACTTGGCATATTGCTTCATTTATTAAGGTATTCTTTAATTTCTCTCAGTGATATTTTGCACATAGTTTGTTAAATTTATCTCAACATATCTTAGGTGTTGTGGTAAAGGTTATTTGTTTCTTTATTTTGAATGTTATTTTTAATAGTTACTATAGAGTTTGTAGCATCCAACTTGATCTTATCACAACTTGCCTTCAAATAATATTATACCTCTTCATGTATAGTATAAAAATCATATAACAGTATGCTTCCATTTCTATCTTCTTGTTCTTTGTGCAATTGTCATACATTTTGTTTTTACATGTTTTAATCCCCAAAATGCAACGTGTTTTTAAATTTGTATTGTTCAACATCTTTTAAAGAAATTAAAATGCCAGTGAAATTTGTTTTGTATCTACCTGTATATTTACCAGTTTGACACTTTTCATTTCTTAGTATAGATCTAAATTTTCATCTCCTATCATTTTCCCCCTGCCTGAAGATCTTATTTTAACAGGAATGCATAACTCCTGGTGATTAATTCTTTCAGCTTTTGCTTGTCTGAAAAATTCTTTGTTATGCCTTCACTTTTATAGATATTTTCACTTGGCAAAGAAATCTAGAGTGATTTTTTTTTCCTTTTCAGTACTTTAAAAATGTTCTACATATAGCCTCTGATTGGCAGGCTGTTCTTTGCCATTCTTACTGTTCTTCCTCTGTATATAACATATCATTTTTGTCTAGTGGTATTTCTGCACCTGTTATGGTTTGGATGTGAGGTGTCCCCCAAAAGCTCATCTCTAAGACCATGCAAGGAGGTTTACAGGTGAAATGATTGGGTTATAAAAGCCTTAGCCCAATCAGTGCATTAATCTCCTGACAGTTATTAACTGAATAGCAGCTGTGGGCTTGGTAGAGTGTGACTGGAGGAGAAGGATCACTGGGGGAGTGCCTTTGCGTTATATATTTTGTATCTGGTGATTGAAATCTGCTTTCTGATCATCATGTCTTGAGCCACTTCCCTCCATCACACTCACTTCAAGACTCAAGGAATGGAGTTGTCTCTCCATTCCTCAGTTCACATGTGGGTTACTTAGAATTGTATTGTTAAATTTCCAAATATTTTTCATATTTTGCAGATATTTGAGATCTCTGAAACTGTGAGCCCCCAAATAAACTCTTCCTTCTAAAATTGCTCTTGTAGAGTCTTTTGGTCACAGTGGCGAAAAAGCTGATTAAAACAGTACCCTAATATCTCTCTCCTTAGCTTACTGGGACCATTGGATTGTTTGGGTCCCCTTTCCTGTTTGCAGCCTGAAAGCAGCCTCTGGGTAATAAAGCTGGAGCAATCATGAGAGTTTAGCTCATTTGTTTCTCTTCCCTTGGATACGGCAGTCCCCGTTTGCCTGTTGTTCAATTTCTAAAAGTCATTATTTCATATTTTTAGTTTGATTTTCTAATTGGTTAAGGTCAGCAGGTAAATGTAGTCCACTTTTTTCCATTTTGGTTAGAAACGAAAGCCCTCTCAGGAGACATAAAACAAAGCAACACTTTATTGAAGTATAACATGCATACAGAAAAGTGCCTGTGAGTTTTCACTTCAGTGGATATTCACAAATTGAGCATAAATGTGTGCCTAGCACCTGAATCAAGAACTAGAACACATCATCTTTTTCATCTTCCTTCCTGTCTTACACCTCACCTCCCCAAATATTAACCTTCATTTTGACTTCTATATTACATAGATTGCAGTTTGCCTGCTTTTGAACTTTATGTAAGTGGAATATGTCAGTACATACTTTTTAGTATCTGAGCTCTTGCTAAGTATTGTGATTGTAAAGTTTTTGAAAGTGTTGTTTTGTGTAGTGATAGATCATTCATTATCATTGTGGCACTGTGTTCCTCCGAGTACATTTGTACAGTTGTTGGCCTGGGACTTTGATAATAGTACGGCAAGAACATTCTCGGTTATATTTTTGGTGACCATGTGAAATACGTAGATGTTTTGGATGAACACATACCTAAAAGTTTAACTGCAAGATCATTGTATATACTTAGATTTAGTAGATGCTACCAAAGAGTTTTCCCAAGTATTACACCCATTAATCTTTTTACCAGCAGTAGGCAGGGTTTCTGGTTATTTGGGGAAATTTTAATTAGAGTCTAACATACAGACTAAATTTTCTGGCAGTGCTATTCTTTTTTTTTTTTTTTTTTTGGTACTGGGAATTGAACCCAGGAGCACTCCACCCCTGAGCCATATTTCCAGCCCTATTTTGTATTTTATTTAGAGACAGGGTCTCACTGAGTTCTTAGGGCCTCGCTAAGTTGCTGAGGCTGGCTTTGAATTCATGATCCTCCTGCTTCAGCCTCCCATGTGCTGGAATTACAGGTGTGTGCCACCACACCCAGCTGGCAGTGCTATTCTTATTGAGAAGATCAGACAGGAGACAAAAAAATTGTGGATTGAACCGTGAAGTATAGATGATAGAAATGTACATAGATCAACCTTAAAGAAAGTGCAGTTGAATTTGACATAATCTTCATGAATACACCACAGTGACTCCCACCATCATGTACATTCATAAGAATGGGGTCCAAATTAAAATAAGATATATTCTATGCTTGCATAATTATATCAAAATGGATTCTACTATCATATTTAACTAAAAAGAACCAATAAAAAATTAAAAGAGGGAGGCATTTGGATTCACAGCCAAGGAATACTAGCATAAGAAAGTGACTGAGATACAGATAACATGACAAATACATATGTGGCTCAGTCATGTAGAATCATGATCCAGCTGGCAATTAATTGATTTTTAAATTTTATTTATTTGAGGTCCTGGGGATTGAACTCAGGGGCACTCCACTACTGAGCTACATTCTCAGCACTTTTCATTTTATTTTGAGACACGGTCTCACCAAGTGGTCCAGGCTGGCCTATACTTGAGACTCTCCTGCCTCAGGCTTCTGAGTTGCAGGGATTACAGGTGTGCCCACCATGCTGGGCTCCAACCCTTCATTTATTTACCACTTTCAGATTTTCTTCTGAGTGGCAGGTCTTGTATTGGAGTCAAAGTGAAATAAGATACAGTCACAGCTTTCAGGCAATAAGTGTGTGAAAATGTTGGGTGCAGTGTTGTGACATGGGTTCTTAAAAATGACACAAGACTGAGACTAATCTTAATCTCCCAAGACTTCTATGTAGGTCAAAATAATGCACTAAAAGTCTGAGATACTGGTTAAGGGAATTCACCCAATGAAGCCCAGGGAAGCCAACAGTCAATGGCTTTCTTCCATGACCTGCATGGAACCAAGCAGCATTTGCTCCAACCAGGTCTCTGGTCTTGTCTAAGCCTCCACCTCCACTTCCACAGCAGAGTATTCAATGCAATGGAAAAAATGCTGGAAAATATGACACTTTAATGAATTGGCATTGGGGCCAGATAAAACAAGTTCACATTCCAATTCTTTCCTTCATGGACTGCATCATTTTCATTAAATTCCTTAAGTTCTCTGAGCCTCCAATTCCTCATCTATAAATAGAGATGTTATTAATATCATGGGATTTTTGAGGATTGATGACTGCCATAGAATAAACTTTCATAAAAAACTGTCATTTTTCATCTTTGTACTCAGAATAGTCTAGGTGACATCAAAATACTAGTAGATAACTGGTATCCTATGTGTTCAGACATCCTTCCCCAAGCTCCATATGAATGCTTAGAAAAGGAAGGTGAGTCTCCTGCTAGTTATGGGAGAAATTAATGCAGTTAAGTGAGAAGATGGGAACATGGCAGGGACTATCAAAACATCTTGGTTCCTATACTGACATATCTGAAGTAGAATTGGTTGAGATGAAAAGGTATAATGGGCAAAGTGGGAACTGGTACAGAATTTGAATGGATAGTTCAATCTCATGCTGGGAGCCCCACCTGGAGGCAGATCCATCATGTGACCAAGGTTCAGGTGTTCTCCATTCCAAACTGAGATCCATGATCTGACAATCATGATGTAACTGTGGACATCCCATAGCAGGATATTTGAATAGGAATTGCCAGAAATATTGACTGAGTGCATATATCTATATTTATTGAGATATTTATTCACTTTCAGCAGTTGGAACATCCACAGGGCTTCCTGTATTTTCTTCCTGGATAAATATATGAAGTAACTTCTCAGCTAATTTTATTTGGTGTTATTCCCTCTAACAAGTTAATGACTTAACTTATTCCCTTTAATAAATTTTAATAAGTTAAAAGCAAAGAAACAAAAAAAAGGAATAATGAAATCAATAAACACATTCTCAAAAACCATTAGTGATAGTTATTGCAGCTTTCTGTTTATTTCTAAATTACAGATCTTCCTTAAATAAAGTGGGTTATATATTTAGTCCAGTGAGTTCATTATAGAATAATACCAGTAAGTCTTTCTGCATATTCTTCCACAGAAAATTCTACTAGTGAAAAATCTATCAGACCAACTGAAGATAAAAGTAGATATTTTGAACTTTTGAAATTAAACTTTATAATCTTCAGGCTAAAAAAAAGTTTCATGATAAATTTCCAAAATAGGAATTTTTCCAAAGGCCTAGAATTTTCTAGAATAAATAGGAGGCCATGAGAAATGCTACAGAAATAGTAAGCATGATACCATTTAAAGTATTTAATATTCTCAACTAAGAAAACAGCTCATTTTTTCCCTGGTCATTGCAAATAACTATAACTAATGTTTATTGAGTGTTCTATCTGCACTAAGCATATGCTTAGTGTTTTAGGTATGTTTTCTCATTTAGTGCTCATGAAATTCTAGGAAGTTTGATAATGTAGGAGTCCTACTTTGTAAGTAAAGAAGCTGACTGAGGAGCTACTGAATCTTGCCCTGTTTCCTTTACTGGTCAGTAATAAGGTATAGACCCAAGTTTGGTCTGTTTCACCCCAAATCACCACATGCCAGGGCTGGTGGGCATGGAGAAAAGATGGAACTCCTGTTACCTTTCTTTGACTTCCTTTGAAGATCCAACTTCTGTTATGTCTCTCCAGTTATGAAGGATGTTGCAGAGGGAAAAGGAAAAGGGATCTCTGTTGAAAATTAACATAATGCCTTTCACACAAACTAGTGGGGTTGTCAATTTCCAACAACTTCCTTTCACACTCTTGCCCATCTAAGACCTCAGCACGTCTTTCTTTGGCTTCTACCTAAAGCTACTGATAAAGATCCAGGTACTACTGCTCTTAGAGACTATGGCATTTTATTTGGGGGAGGGAGCCTGCAGAGCAGGTATCTTCAGTAATTCTGGTGAAGAATTTCATTCTTAATTGAATGAAATTAATTTCATTTCATTATCTTTTTAATTTCATTTCATTATCATTATCTTTTTAAAAAGATTCGTTTCATTTCATTATCTTTTTAAAAATGTTCTTTTTAGTTATTCATGACAATAGAATGTATTTTGACATTATACATACATGGAATATAGGTTCTTATTCTTCTGGTTGTACATGATGTGGAATTACATTGGTTGTGTATTCATATATGCATATAGGAAAGTAATGTTGAACTCATTCTACTATCTTTCCTGTTACCATTCCCCCTCCCTTCCCTTCATTTTATTTTACTTTTTGAGTTGGGATCTCAATGTGTTGCCAAGGCTGGCCTTGAACTCAGGTTCTTGCCTTAGCCTCCCAAGAAACTTGGGATTACTGGTATGTATCACCATTAAATTTCTCTGGTAAATTTAATATTTTGACAATAGGATATTTTGCTTCTTAAAAATCATAGGATCTTGATTGTAGAAAAAAATTAACAACATTAATTCAATAAAAATTATAATTCTACTTCTCAATTAATTTAACTTATTAGAAAACAAACGGCATCCCAAGTACAGGAACATGAAGATTTGTAGTGATTATTTCACCTTCAACATATATTGTAGACATATTTTGATGGTAATACTCTTATTTTTCCCACATTGAAAATTGTCCACATAATATTCCAATTATGGTTGTGGTGTTACAATAACAACAAGCATTTTGTAGGGAACTGGCTGTTTTCTGGGCCAGTCATAAGCTTTTGACACATTTACTCATTTAATGTTATGATGAACTTAATCACTTCTCTTTGGCTGCACAATGGCTTTTTTCTCTGGGAAGGGGTTACTATTTTAAATCATTGTGGATGCCCACAAAAGCCTAGCTATTAGAATGTTTATTTTAATTTTGTTTTACTTTACTGAAAGAAATTATGATTTAAAGGTGGATTTTCTTGTTGAAGAGAGACATGATTTTGGAAATCATAACTGACTCAGAGATCCTCTCCTTCCTCTTAATTGTGAAGCTGGACTGTGGTCATGTGGGGACATGAACACTTTTTGCATCCTTTTACTTTGAGACTCTGTGAAATTCCATATTAGGGTAAACAACTAAGCACAGAGAATCTTACTGAAGAAGGAAGGGGCTCCTCTACCCATTGCCATCCTAACGGAGGAACAACTAGGGATTAGGACTCCAAAAATGTGTTGTGTCAAAGGCTTCCAACTAATACACCAATGAAACAAGTATCATCTCAGGTCTTTATCCACTATAATTTCTGAAAGAATCACTGTGGTTTGAGAATGCTTTGGGGTGAAATGAGTACTATTACCATGCCAGCTACCCTCCAGGTCACCTGCCAGGGAATTATATGCATATTATCACTTAACCTATGTTGGATGGAGCAGATTGGGAGAAATAGTTGTGCTTAATGCCTATTTGAGAGCACAAACTGCAGTCTGCATCTGTTCTTTGGAGGTTAGGTACTGGTCAGAGTGTATATATCCATTAACCTACCACCTTGCTAGGCAAAGCCATAACAAAAACGGACTATGTTGAGGCTAGAAGTGAAGTTCAGTTGTAGAGCCCTTGCTCAGCCTGCATAAATCCCTGAGTTCCATCCCTAGTACTGGAAATAAAAAAAGTATGTTAAGGACTAACCCAGACTGGGCTCCATATTATGATATATAGTGTTCCAATTTTGGGTCATGAGGGATTTGGTTACCATGAGAATTTAGGAATCAGAAATTTTGCTTGGAAATGGTTATTTACATCGCATTTGGTAGATGTGGAAGTTCTGCATAATAAGTCTGTGATTAGATAAATGAGTAAGGAGGAAGAGGAGGGAACGTCAATACAAGCTCTTACGATAGACTGTATTTTAGAAGATGTGAGGACGAAGTTTTAAAGGATAAAAGGGCTTGGGGCTAGGTCTGGGATTTTGGTGAGATTGGGAGAAGGGAAATTGTGGAATGGCATAGTGATCAGGAGTACTTTCAAAGCTAGGTGGATATGTGCGACCACATGGTGCTGCATGCTATTGCCTCCTAGAGAAAAGCCCTGAATTTTCCCTACTGATAATAATAGTAATTACCTCCTTGGGTTGTTTTGAGGATTAAGGAACACAATTTGCTTCATATAGATCAAGCATTCCAAAAACGTTGGCTATTCTTATTTTTGGCTATTATCATTTAAAAAAAAAATTGGCTGGGCATGGTGGTGCACGCCTGTAATCCAAGAGACTTGGGAGGCTGAGTCAGGAGGATCATGAGTTCAAAGCCAGCCTCAGCAACTTAGCGAGGCCCTAAGCAACTCAGTGAGACCCTGTCTCTAAATAAAATACAAAATAGGGCTGGGGATGTGGCTCAGTGGCCGAGTGTCCCTGAGTTCAATCCCTGGTTCAAAAAAAAAAAAAAATTTCCAAAATTTAGAAATTTGTATTGAGTCAAATAATGTTTGCCTGTATCATCATGAGCCTTTTGTCAGTTTTGCCTTTACCCCTCCTCAATTAATCAGAGAGATAGAATATTAGATATATTTGCAGTCCTCCGAATTACCCAACCCCTCCCCACCCCCCTTGTCTTCCTTAAGAAATAATCACCACCATATTCTGCCATCTATTTTTTATTCTTTTCTGTATTTCTGATTACCCCTGAAACAGTAGGTACTTCCTCTTAGTTTTTAAAATGTTACATAAGGAGCTGGGGTTGTGGCTCAGTGGTAGAGTGCTTGTTTCTCATGTGTGAGGCACTGGGTTCGATTCTCAGCACCACATACAAAGAAATGAATAAAAAATAAAAGGTCCATCAACAACTAAAAAACAATTAAAAAAAATAAAATGTTACATAAAAGTAACTCTCAACTATACCTATTTTTTCTAGTAATAAATAAAGCATCATGACATTAGCATAAAAACAGATGCATAGAACAATGGAACAGAAGAGACAACCCAGAAGTAAACCCACACATCTATAACTGATTTTTGACAGTAGTTTTATGAACACATGTTCCAGAAAGAAGAGTTTTTTCAATACATGGTGCTGAGAAAATTGAATATGCATGCACAGAGGAAAGAAACTAGACCCCTATATGTCACCAGTTACAAAAACAAATTAAAAATAGATTAAAAACCAGCAACTATGGAATTATTAAAAGGAAACAAAGGGGAAATGCTTCAGGGAATTGGAATAAGCAAGGGTTTTTAAAATAAGATCCAAAAGGTAATGCATGAGTGTACCTTTTCCCCTACATCCTTACCAACATTTATTGTTACTTGTATTCTTTTTAAAAGCTTTTTGATTCATTGTATACAAATGGGGTGCAATTTTCATTTCTATGGTTGTACACAAAGCAGAGTCACACGGTCTGTGTAATCATATATGCACACAGTGTAATGATGTTTGTTTCATTCCATTATCTTTCCTTTCCCCCACCCCAATCCCACCCCTCATTTCCCTCTACACAATCCATACTTCCTCTATTCTTCCCTTAATTTCTCCCCCATCATGTATCATCATCCACTTATCAAATAAATCATTCGGCCTTTGATTTTTTGGGATTGGCTTATTTTGCTTAGCATGATATTCTCCAACTCCATCCATTCACCTGCAAATGCCATAATTTTATTATTCTTTATGGCTGAATAATATTCCATTGTGTATATCTAACACAGTTTCTTTATCTATTCATCTATTGAAGGACATCTAGGTTGGTTCCACAATCTAGCTACTGTGAACTGAGCTGCTAGAAACATTGATGTGACTGCATCACTGTAATATGCTGATTTTAAGTCCTTTGGATATAGGACAAGAAGTGGGATAGCAGGGTCAAATGGTGATTTCATTCTGTTTTCTAAGGAATCTCTGTACTGCTTTCCAGAATGCCTGCACCAATTTGCAACCCCACCAGCAATGTATGAGTGTACCTTTTTTCCCCACATCCTCGCCAGCACCTATTGTTACTTGTATTCTTGATAATAACCATTCTAATTGGGATGAGATGAAATCTTAGGATAGTTTTGATTTGCATTTCTCTTATTACTAATGATGTTGAACATGTTTTCATATATCTGTTGATTGCTTGTAGATCTTCTGTGAAGTATCTGCTCATTTCCTTAGCCCATTTATTGACTGTTATTTGTATTCTTGGTGTAAAGATTTTTGAGTTCTTTATAAATTCTGGAGATTAGTGCTCTATGTGAAGTGCATGGGGCAAAGATTTTCTCCCATTCTGTAGGCTCTCTCTTTACATCATTGATTGCTTCCTTTGCTGAGAAAAAGCTTTTTAGTTAGCCAACATGATGAAGTTTTAGTTGATATCTATAGATAAAATTAATTTACATGAACTGTCACATAGCATTTGAACATATACCTAAAGCACAGTTAATTTTTCTTTTCCCCTGCTGATTGACATGAATTTTTCCCACTTAATTTTTTTAACAAATGATCTATAATAACAATATCTAAAAAGAATAAATAAAAAATACAAAAGAACAACTACATTAGATCCTACAATATGTGCAATCAGAGAAATGAGAAATTACACTCTGTTTATGTATGATTTATCAGTGTATCAATATATCCTATTGTCATATACAACTATTTCAAACAAATAAAAAAATTAAAAAATAGGCTAAACAAAAAAATGATCTATAACTAGTGTCTTAGTTTCTGTTTCCATGTATTCACACATAGGTTTTTCTCTAGAGGAAATAGGCAGACACAGAAATTACTGGCCTAGTGTATGTGCACATTTGGCTTCTCTACATAGTACCACTTTTCTCCCCCAAGTTGTGTAAGTTTGCCTTCTACCAGCATGATACTCTTGTTTCTCCTCATTCTTTCTAATATTTAGTATTGTCGGAATACAAATTTTGCTATTATGATGAGCATAATCATGAGATGAGTTTCTACTTCCTCATTGTCATAGAAATGGATTGGCTCTGTAGGTATAGAATAGGGGCCTTTGTAACAGGGCCAAGGATTTGAGAGCAGGCAGGGACATGGGTCAAGTGTACCAGGACGAATGTCCAGTGGCTTGACTCATCAGCTTTCCAATTGTGCTCTTCTGGTCCCAGAGAATCTTTGAGGTGCTCCTCACAGGTCTTGAGGGGGCTAGTGATGGGGCACAACAAAACTGGGGCTGGCTGAGGAGGTACTCTGAGCCTGTTTTCACCAAGCATGTCTGCTTATGTGATTTGATGGGTTCTTTGGAAAAATGTTATTTTCATTAAAAACATGTTATTGCTGTGAACACATTTTTGTTATTTTATTTTATTTTTATTCTTTTTAAATATACATGATTGTAGAGTAAAACAAATGAATAATTTAACCTCTTAAACAGTTTCAAATTTTATTTTCTAATATTATACATACTGAAAGATCTAGCCTATAGAAACAATAGCTCTGACAGCTTAGTGTTTTTTTTTAAGAGTGTGAGGAGTTCATGAGTCTAAAGAGTCTGAAACTCTCTGACTTCATTAAAAGGGATTTGGAATTTATTGGCGGGTTCTTTGTGGCAGGAGATTGGGATCCTATTGTCAGCAAGTCCAGCTTTGGGTTTGTACCAAAGGGATGACTGCTGTTCCAAGGCATGGACTTCCCAGACTGTGGACTGGCCATAAAGAGGAATTGGTGGTGATGGACATGAGAGATGTTTCTGAGAAGAAGAACATTTGATAGCAGCTCTGTAAACTGTCAATGATGCATCAGGGCACATCCACTGAAGAGGTGAGACTGCCAGTGCAGGGCCATGCAGGTGAATTTGAAGCAGCAGGTATTCTGTGTATCTGTCCATATCTGGTTGGGGCTGCTGTAGGGAAGACATAGAGGCTTCTTTCCTGCATCATGGCCTCTCTCTGTGCCTATTGGGTAGCTCTGGCTGGGCTTAACTCCTTGTCTTAGTCTTTCTTTATTCTGTCCTCCTCTGGACAGAATACCTTGTTGAAATCTCCAAGGTAGTGATGTTCCCAAAAACTGGTCAATAGCAGCAACAGTTTCTGTACCAGTTGAAGGTAAGAATCATTCTGAGATGTCCCTCCTTCCCTTTCGTGGCTTTATATTCACTTGGTTTATATGCCATCTGTTTGAGGGTTGGCAAAGCAGGGAAGATGCCGGCAAGGTTTCATCATCTACAGAATGAAGGAATCTCAGATGTGTGTGTGTCTAAGGGCAGGGTGACTTACTATCCTGGTCATTAAAAAAAAAGGCATCACATTGTGTGAGATACAGTGCAAAAAGGCAGACCCCAAATAGATGCCATCTGAATACCCCATCAGGTCTTGATTTATCTCTGATGTCTTCTGTGGCTCATGTTGGTTAATGGTTTATTATATGTTATTTTGAAATGATAAATGTGAGTGATATACCTTCTAGTTCTTGCCAAGTAAAGTATGCCTTGTGTATGTGGGGACCTAATAGAAAGATCCTGGTCACAATGACAGCAACAACGTGCACACACACACACACACACACACACTCCCCCCCCACACTTCCCTTTGGGTTTCAGTTTGAAAAGAAAGGCTTCATCATGAGGGTTTGAAAGTCTCTCGTGTCCTGCCTTTGAGCTCCTTTCACAAGCGCTAGTTCTATGGGCACTTCCACGATCCTGTGGCAGGTGCCTGGCAGCCTTTGTTGGCATCCTCGTTTCCCTACTGGAGAGTTTCTTCCTGCTCACCACCACCATAACCATGCATGTTAGTCAACTTTTCATCATGGTGGCTAAAATACCTGACAAGAACAACTTAGAGCAGGAAAGATTTGTTGTGACTTGACTGACTCCGATACTCTGGGCCCAAAGTGAGGCCGAACACCATGGCCAAAGTGTGTGACGGAGGAAAGCTGCTCAGCTCGTGGTAGTGAGAAGGAGGAGCTGGGGAAAAGATAAGCCCTTCCAAGGTTTCCCCCATTGACCTACTTCCTTCAACTAGGTCCCACCTTCTAGCTGTCCATTCAGCTATCAATGGATTAATCCATCATCCATCCATTGATGGATTTGATGAACTAATCCACTAATGAGGTTAGAGTCCTCATGATCCAATCATTGTCTAAAAGCTCTTCCTCTGAACCTTAGTGCAATAGGGCCCATGCTTTCAACGTGAGACTTGTTGGAACACTTCAGATTCAAACCATAACACAGTGGTAACTAAAGGCAAGCTGTGAATTACAAGTTTCCTGCCAGAAAATGGGGAGCATCATCAACTTTCTGACATTTTTCTATAATTCTGCCTGTAGACATTGTTTCTTTTCTTTAAAAACTCACTTTATTATTCTTTTAAAATACATTGTCTCGCTGTCTCCCCCAAGTTAGCCACATTTGGGTTCAAATGATTAAAAAAAAAAGGAAAAGAAAGAAAGAAAAGAGAGAGTTGTAGTATATGAGAGGTAGGCAGGCATTATTAGTTACCAATCAATAGCCCCTGATCCTCTGGAAATGTCAAATACTTGCTTTCCCAGGCTCCCTTGTATGGGCACATTCTGCAGGGGAAGACCTGAAGGAAAGAATTTCTGTCTTTTTTTTTGGTGGGGGAAGCTGGCAGGAGGAGGGATGGGGCATGTTGGACAGCTTCTGAGAAAGATTTTTCTTCTTTTATCAGTCAGGGTCCCAGCAGGAAACAGATGGCTCACTCAGACAAGGCAATTAAGGAGAATTTAATAAAGTGACTATTTACAAAGGTCTGAGTAGGGTTGAGGGAGGCCTACAGGGATGGTTGAGGGAATTCACTATACAACTAGCATGGGCGGGGAGCCATTACCACTCTGAGACTGAGCTGGGGATTGGGGAATGGGTACCAGAGCCAGAGAGATGAGCTCTGACAGTCGGAGATTGTTGCCTGATGGAACTGCGGCATTTCCCCTGGAGGTGGCCCAGCAGGGAGGGACCTAAAGGTTACTGGAAGTCAGAGCCCAGGGAGTCTACCCAGGTCCAGGGGTAAGCTTCCCAGCAGAGCAGGCAGAAGAGGGTGGAAAGCAGACATTGAAGGAGTTAAAGAAAAAATATCCATGATATTGGTAGAGATAAAGAGAGTGAGAAAGAGAGAATACTAAAGAAGTTCTTTCCCCTAACCCTGTCCCACAGCATGTTTGGGGGGACTGAGGTGGTGATTTTGCCCCTATGCAGGAAGGTGGAGAGAATTTCATGCACCTGGGGCTGCAGTATGCTGGGACTATTACCTTGGGCTTCATATCATGGAAGGAAAAAAGCTTCTGTTTTTTAAACCCTTTTAGTTGGGGATTCAGTTGAAGCCAAAAGCATCTTAACTTATGCAATCCCCCTGAAAAGAAATGAGACTAGAACCCCTAAATATATATTATATGCTAACACCTTGTCTCATAGATTGGATTTAGTTCTTTCAATAAGCCCACCAAGTGACAATCATTATTGCCACTGTTTCCATCTCACAAACAAGAACCTCAAGCTGAGAGTGAGAGTTCAATGGTTAAAGCTAAGCTGGCCCACACCCACACTGGCTTAGGAGTCGAGGTTCTTTGGGAATTTAGGTCTTTATCACTTCAACAATGAATGGTTTTTATGTTAGTAAAGTCTACCTGGATTCCACGTCCCCCTCTCAGAACATTATAGAATCTTTACCCTCCTCATGAGGTGGAGATGCCAGGTGTTATATCTCCAACTCTGCTATTCTAGGGAGAATGCAGTTCTGAGCACTCAAAGGGCCACAGAGGGAAGAATGCCCTCAGAATCTGAGCTGGCCACATCCAGCATGTGCCAATTCCCTCCACCGATTACATCATTTATTTAATAGCTATTTAGTGAGCACTGACTATGTTCCAGCCAATATTCTAGCTGCTGAGGATACAGCCGGGACTACAGGAGCCTGCACACTAGTGTTAGATGAAAAACACATGGGCAGACAACATGACCATTTGGCAGTGACAGGAGGTCTAGAAATTTGCAAGATAGTGGAGGCCAGAGGCAGAGAGGGGGCAATTTTAGATAGAATGGTCAGAAAACCTCTCTGAGAAGGGGACTTTGGAAGTGAGACCTGATGATCCAATGGAATGACTGGGCAAGGAAAATGGAGGAAAAAAGACCCAAGAAATAGCTCAGCATAGGTATGGACCAAAAGAAGTCATCTGTGGCTGGAGCAAAGAGAATTTGAGGGATGTGGTGGGCAGGGGTGGAGAGAGGACTGAGAAACCAGGGGTCAGGTGCCATAGGGCCTTGGTGACCATGGAAGGGTTTGGAAATGCATTGTAGGGATAAGGGGAGGGCATTGGGTTGCAAAAGTGGAGGTGACTTGAGTTTTATTTCACAATAGTGTTATGGCTCCTTGGTGGAGAACAGATTGGCTGGGGTTGCAGTGGGATCAGGGAAGCCAATCAAGAGATTCTGCCTTATTCAAATGAGAGTGTGTAAGTTTGGGCCAGGATGGTTGCTTTGGGGATGGAGAGTGAGGGAGAGGTTTGTAGTCCATTTTGGAGATTAAGTTTTAGGGGGTAGAAAAGATGGAGGAAAATTTGGTGACGCCTCAGTAATACCCTTTGGACTGACTGCTTCACCAAGATTTTGCCTATGTGTGTCCCTTAAACTAAAGGCCCCCTAACAATGGACATCATCTTTACACATGAGCAGGAATTAGGTTAGGATCATAGAATTTTTCATCTTGATGAGATTCCAAGTATTTTTAAAGCCCACCCTCTTTATAACTGAGGAGAACAAGGTACAGAGAGATTAAGAAGTATGCTCAGGATCTCAGTGCTTTTACCTGCCTAGAATGTTCTACAGGGATTTCTATTTTTAGTCCTAAATATGTACTTCCTAAACTGATACTTTGTTCCCAAGCAGGAAACATCATTATGATTTAAAAAACATGGAAAAACACCAACTCACAAAAAAGCAACTTCTGAATCTTGTGAAGCCTCTTGGAGTGTAACTGTGCCAGACACTCCAAAAATGTTAACAATTTGCATTGATTTATTTATTCAGTTGTACAACTTGTAACAATTTCACCAGCTGACCAAGGAAAGGGCAGCAGCCTGTTGCTATCTATAGATAATGTGAGAAACTGGAAACATGTTGATTTCTCTTGTAACCAACTTATGCCAATTCCAGACACATCCCTTAGCCTGCATCTTGGCCACATCCAAAATGTTGACGTGTATGGCTTCAAATGGGGGCAAAAAACCCCCAAAAAACAAAACCCAAAAACTAATCATTTCTTTGGCAAGGAATCGCTCCCTATATGGCTACTGAGTGATTCTTATGGCAGTTTCTCAGGGCTCAGCAGAGTCAAGGTTATTTTAAGATGGCTTAATCACATAATTAGATGGTCAGTAATAGTTGCCATATTTCATATGAGTGATATATGCTGTGCGTGTGTGTGTGTGTGTGTGTGTGTGTTGGGATCCAACCCAGGACTTCATGTTTGCCAGGCAAATGCTCTACTACTGAACTCCATCCCCAGTCCTGCTTGGTGACTTATAGAGCTAACTCATTTGAACCTTCTTATAATTTGCTCAAATTTGCCTCCTATTGTTGCCTTTTCATTCTCATTATGGGTGGGACATATTTGTCCATCCTGCTGATGTGGGGTTGTTAAGTAACTTGCTTTGATCAATGGAAGTGGGTGAAAGTGTCCTTGTTACCCTTAGGAACTAAGGCCATAAGAAGCTCCATATATTCTTTTCATTCCACTTGAGTTTCTGACTTCTTCCATGAGAAGGATGTGATCCATGTAGCCATTACAACCTCCTGCAAGCTGGGTCCCAGGAGGAAAATACAGAGAGCAAATGTCTGCCTGACTTAGGGTCTAAGCCTGGCTGAGCCCAGTCAAGGCCACCTGAGGTAAGATGAACCTCATCTCGTCTACACCATGAATGTGAATTAACTATTACATTGTGAACCACTGAGATTTGGGAAGTGTTTGTTTCGAAACACCCTCAAAGTAACAGCTAAGACATGAAGTGTTTGTTTTACTTGCATTAAAAGAAAGTCTCTAAGATGTTAGAGATTTTCCTCACCTCATACCAATGGGAGTAACTTCTTCCCTTTAAATCTTGTCTCCTCTTTCCTCAGCGAACTATCTTTTTATCACTCCCTCACATAAACAAGGACAGGAATTTTTTCCTTTGTCCTGGTAGTTTTCTTTCTTGATATAGTTGATGGTTAAAAGGTATTATTTTCTTGAGAGATCCACACTGTGGCACAAACTGAAGGAAATGTTAGGTGTATAGATTGACATAAAAGTTTACCTACATATTTTATGTGCCAGTTGTGTATTCAATTACATTAGGAGTCAAAATGAAGAACAACCTTTCTGTTTTGTGGAAATACTGAATTTTGCTTTTAAAAATTAGCACAGTATCTATTCAAATGCAAAATATTGAGAGAGGTGAATATTCTTCCTCTTAGTTCACGGAATAAATTAAGATAGATAGGTGATTCACTTACTTTTACTTGATAGGAAGATAATATATTGATTTTTTCCCTCTCTTTCCTTTTAAATCTAAAGAAAAACTTCAAATAAAACCTAATTACATCACTCCCATTCTGAACTCTTCTGGAAATTACAGAGTTATCAATATTAAGTGTGCTTTATACAATTTGGAAATCTATTTTGCTCAGACAAATGCCCCAATGCCATTCTCATTTTTATGTAATTGAGCTCTAAAAGGTAGTGTAATGTTGATCTTCTTATTAGCTTACACTACGTTAGTTGGGGTGTAAAATGTGTCATGGGAACTGGACTGATTTTAAAGGTGAAGACATTCACATGAGAAAATAGAAAGAAAGGGGAAAGGAAGGCTTCTCTGTCTGACACAGGGGGTATAGATTTTTTTTTTTTTTTAAATAAATGTGGTTTCTTAGACTGTGGGAATTTTAGGGAATTTCTAACCTGCTACCCACACAGACAAGTGTCCCTCACCCTTCAGGTGAAATTGCTTCATAACAATTCTAAAGTGAACTGATCAGCTCCATCAAGGACAACCACACAGACCACCCTCCCTGGAATTCTAGGCTGTGCTGTGTGCGTAGTGACCACAGCCCCAACTCTCTGTTCCATCTCCTGTTCCAATCCCTTGAGTTCTCATCTCAAGGGAAAAGAGGGTGGAAAAATCATCATGGCTGCAAGGACAAGCAAAAGGCTGAACCCTCACGGTCGGCTGACTTTTAATCCTGACTGCACTGTCTCATTAAGAGACATTAGGCAAATCCTCCATTAACTGGCTCTCATAAAGAGGGGGAGGTGCCAAGAGACAGGAGGCTGACATGCACAGCCCTGGCTTTTGAAAAGGGGGAAAGGGGATTTTGCAAACTTTAGACCTGTGAGCTTAATGTCAATCCCTAGTGAAATTCTAGAATAGATTATTAAGAGGATGGTTTGTGAGACCTTGGCAAAAGAAAGTGGTCGTCTTAGAAGACAGTGTGGATTTGCTGAGAATAAATCTTGCCAGATTAATAACTTCATTTTCTTTTAGGTTGTGGTTACAAACTAGGCAGCTGAAGTGTGCATGGACTTCAGAAAGACAGTTGATATAGTCTCTTATGAAAGCCTTGTGAAGTAACAAATGCAGCATAGAGAGTAGTGAAATTTGGGGCTGAAGGACTAAATGCTTTATAAAGCAGGTTGTGCAAAGAAATATGGCTATTCACCTTGAAGGTGGTCTCTGGTAGTATGACAAAGATCATTTTAATTCATGTACATAGTGAGGATATAGATCAGGCCTAGGTTAGTTCCTGTTGGTGAGAATAGCATTTGATCTAGAACTAACTATAATACTGAAACAAGGTCCTGGCCAGTAGAATCATTCCTTTGGGCTGGAGGAGAAACATGTGAGCCATGCCAAGTTTACGGCAATCAAAGCTCAGGTCAGGCAGAGTGGGATCAAGCTCTTCTGAGGAGTCATGATTAACATAAAGGTAAGTAAAGATTAGTGGACAGTCAGTGTCTGTGGCCTCCCAGAGCCCATTTACTTGACTTTCTGGAAGAGTCCATGTTTCCATTTGAGGATCTAACTTATCCCTACTTTACATATATGTATTTCCTGCAGAGATCCATATCTGGTTTCAAGAAATATCATATGACCCAGGTGGCCAATGGAAGCACCCAATCTTACTGGAGACAGTGACTGGTTCAGAAGTGTGCAGTTGAGTGGGCACATTCATCAGAAACAATGAGATGTGTATTCCACACTTTTGATTGAATTGTATAAGAGTTAGATTTACTACTCACTCTGACTTGGAACACACTTTGATGTTGTGATAATGAGAATCTGGTGCCCTCAGCATCCAGCCTGTGAGGCTGAGGATGAAGCCAGTATTAACCTGGTCATAGCCAAGAGCTACAATGAAACAAATTGTAATGACATCTGAGCTGTGAATTCAGAACTTAATCTAGATTTGGCCTTTGTCGTTTCATTACTTCTTTCCACATAAATTCCCGTGTATGGATTTTCCTGTTATTTCTAATAGGGATACTGGTTGTGGGATCTTCTGAGCACATTATCAGTGAGAATCAAGCAATGTGATGATAAAAGCTATGGCCAGTGGGAAGTGAAAGAGGTGTACCATCCTTATTCCCTTGCTTAGTGCAGGGAGGATTTAGTCCCAGAGGGAAAGAAGACCTGCAAGACAATGATTTCAGCAGAGAGAATATTCCATGCTCATCCCCTCCTGTGTCATTTTCCTTGAAAAAGGGGTACTATAAGTCTTCACTGTTGATAAGTGGGATTCTTTTTCCCAAGAACTAGCCACTATTCCAATGGAAGTGATGTGCATGACTTTTGGGAGGAAGAATTGAAAAGCAAGTGTGGGTTCCCTCTGCCCTCTCTCTTTCCCTGATTTAGTGAGTGTGATAACCACATGTTGAAATGGTACCATTGGAAGATGGAATCAGTCTGGAAGTGAACTCTCCACCTTTGCATAAGTGTGAAATTAATTTGCATGTGTTATTGATTGAGACTTAGAGGTTGGTTTGTTCCTGCAGCATACCGTAGCTTAATTCAACCAATGTGACGTTCTTGTGACTATCTACTAGACTTATGATCAATCCCTGGTTTTGAACAGCAAGGAATTAATAACAGGGCCAAATGATTAGAACTGGATGAAACTGGGTGATGTGATGCTTGAGTCCTGAGTAGGAAATTTTTTAAAAGTCTCTTTTCAAGAGTAAGCCCTTTTCAAGGGTCAGCCCTTTTCAAGGGCCAAGGAACATCTGCCGGTGGGAGTCAAGGGAGTTTCAATTGGTGGGAAAAGAGAGCTTAAAAGAGGGCTTATGGAAGTCCTCATTTCATGGTAGGGATAAAGTTGTGAATGGCCAGCTTCCAAATTGAAGAATAAAACAAAACCAGAAAGAATGACTCTTGCCCATGGTGGACTCCAAGGTCTCCAAATATCCTTGCAAGCTAGAACACAAGCTAAGCATGAATTTACTAGCTTACACATTTCTTAAAGTTACTATTCTAGCACAGTTTGGGTTAGAAGCATAAAAAGAGATGGAGGCACTTATTTCCCATGACTCTGGCATGAATCAGCAAGGTGAGGAGGCCATCAAAACCCTAATGCTATCCTATTCTGCGTGAAGAGTAACATGGCATTTTCCAGACAGAATGCACTAGTCTTACTCAACAGTCAGATCATATATGGGGGTTGTATTGCATTTTTGACTCAAACTCTGTGAAGGACCTTGAAAAATTGCCTAACTTAAAAGACAAATGTTCAAGATGCTTGTTGGACCTCTATCATTGAAAATCTGTTGATTATAGGCTATACCCCTTAGAATTTATTTAAATGAACTTTGTATCTAGGTTAAGTCTTGAGAAATGGTTCTTGCTCTGGAACAGTGTAGGTTCTGAAGCCAGTTCATCTCATATCATCACTCATAGGAAATGCTAAGGAAAAACTAAAAAAAAAGGTGTGTGTGTGTGTGTGAGTGTTTGTGTGTGAATTTAGCTTGAAGGAAAAAAGCCTTTAAAAAAGAGGCATAATTGCTGTCTCCAGATGGTTCTAGGGTTTCCAAATAAAAGATGGATTAGACCTGTTCTACAGGATCTCACAAGGCAGAATTTTAATCAAAGGGCAAAATTTCATTTTGTTTTGTAGAAGCCCAAAGGAAACCGTCTTATAATAGACATGACTGCTTTGGGCAGTACTGAGCTCATCATCATTAATAGAATTCAAGTGGATGTTGAATGTGTGATTAGGGAAATAACAGAGTATTATAGCTAAGAGAGTTAAATTCAATTTAACATTTGAATCCCAGCTCCTCTTGATTTGGCAAGTCCTTTAATTTCTCAGTTTCTCCATAAGTAAAATGGGTTAGTAATACTGAAGTTAGAGTTGGGAAAATTAAGTGGTATGATGAGAAGATGAATGCTGAGCAAGGTGGTTGTCTACTGAATGTTCTAATAGTGACTGTGTTGCTTAGATGCTGCTGTGCAGTTGGTGATAATGTTGTAGTGGAGATCTGGCCATCCAAACTGCAAGATCTTGGAAAACACAACTTTGAAAATTCTAACAATTCTGAACTTCTAAAATTTTTTGATTCTGTGGTTCATCATGCTCATCTGTGATAAGGAAAGAACTCTTCTAAATCCTGAAAGCCAGGTAACCCCATTGTTGATAGGGTTCTACAAATGTACACCTCACACAAGATTTACATCCTACACCAAAAGTCCTTGCAGATGTGAGAATCCTGCTACAAATGACTTTGGTATGCCCAATGGAGCTGATGGTAGACATTGGCTTTAGAGCTAAACTCTGAAAAACTAAGATATTTTCTTTCCCTGCATTCTCCTTTAAATCTTTGTGAAAGACTTCAAACACTAAGGAGCTTATGACAATCCCTACTGGTTTGACCAGAGGGAATCTCTTTCTGGTCTTAAGTTTATGATAGCTGCCCAGAAACAGGTACAGGGCCCCTAGTTAGTCAAAGAAGCCTTGCACACCAAAGGCAGATGCTTCAGATGGGAGAGCTCAAACTCAGTTTTATAGGAACTGACTGAAGCAAAGACCTCAGAATATTTAACTCCTCTTGGTGGTCTTCAACATTGACAGTTCTTGCCTCAGTGACAAGAAGAGTTTCCCAGTGATGCTTAAGTTCAACACCAGTGGTGGGAGATGTCAAGGTGCCCATGTGCGTCATAACCAGTGGAAACTGAAGGCTCACTAAATAAGCTTCTTCTTATCATGCAGCACAATTCTGTAAATTTAACTCTGCTGCCAAACAAACCAGCATTTGACATTTGATCACACTCCTCCAGATATCAACACACTGTGAAGTTCCTTCCCCTGAAATCTTCTTCTTCCTCTTCCAGGTAAGCAGTCCATAGGACAACCCAGTGGAGGCCTTTCTAGAACCCATTGCTGGAGGAATTGAATGAAAAAGTTTAAGATGAGAAAAGTTCTCTTTTGTCCATATGTTACAGTTTTCTTTAACTAATGGAGTAAAAATTCCTTCAAAGTTGGAACAAGTTTGTATGTTCTGACTTTTTTCCACTGATGAATATTATGCATTTGTAACCAATCTGCTCCTTAAGTAGGAAATGTCAGAAGAAGGTCCCAAGAGCCATCAGTACCTAGAATTAGCAATAGATTTCTTTATACCAAAAGTCTCCTGTTCAGCAGAGACTTAAACATATATCATACCATATAGATTTTTTTGTGTGTCTGTATGAATCACAGTTATGGAAAATTTGCAGGCGCAGAGTCAAACAATTCTCTTTTCACTGTGCTTTATAATTTTCCAAAGGTGGTTATTAATAGGTGTCAGAACAAGGGTAACTTTTTAAGCTCACAATCCCTGCAGCAACGCCTCCTGGCCCCTGATTGTTTAGGTCTGCTAATGTAACCACACTGGGAAAATGTTTTAAATGCACTAACGCTTCTAAATGCCATTTTCTCATCAAAATATTTTCCCTTGTTTGGTCCACTGAGCTAATGCATTTATGTGACACCTACATTAACACTGCAGTCTCTTTGCACCTTGACCCCTTCCTTGTAGTCAAAGCATACTCCAACGTCAGAGAGTACCGGCTTCTGAAAAAGAGGGAGGCAATTAGGTAAAAAATAATACCTGGGTTTGATGGGTTTTGTTGGTTGATTAACCACCAAAGTGTTTTCTGAACTGTGTGATCTACTAGGCAACAAGTATGAAAATGAATTTCTGGAATCCATACCTACATCTGTATCTTAAGGTACCCACATCCTAATCTCACATGAATTCCTGGGCCCTGGTCTTCATATCTGCAAGCTTTGCCTTACAATTCCAGTAACCTAATTGAGTCAGGAAATAACAATGTAAAACACTTGCCTAGAACTGAAATATGATCAGATGGCAGATGTATTGAGAAATATAAGCCCTTCTCTTTCCCATTTACTTTATACTTGACTTTTAAATGAATCTGTGTTAGTATGGGGTGCTGGGATATGCCACTTAGTTTACTTGCTACAGGCAAAATGTCAAGACATTGTCTAAAGACAGAAAAATACAGGAGAGAAACAGTTGGAGGAGGCAAGGAGAGGAAAAGAAAGCTGGAAACTCATTGTCTTACTGTTTTCCATAGTTAGTATTCACTGTGTCTCACAGTGTTGGAAGTGCAAGGAAAAATAAGATGTAGGCACAGGGATCAAAGACATGAGTCCAAAGCAAAGCAAAACAAAACAAAAATAAACAAAAAGATTCAAGTAGAACAAAGAATATTGGGGTGGGAATTTAGAGGGAATGGGTAGGAATGGAGATTGTGGGAGCACTTGTCAGCTTTTTGGTTGTAAGTTAGCACATCGACCTCACAGGGCTACATTGCTTCATCCCAATTATGTGGTTGGGGACAATGCTCCTAGCCAGGCCTGGGAGCAAGGTTTAGGTCTGGAGTTTAGGGGAGATGAGTTTCACAGAGTAATACATATTGGAGCCCAGAAATATTTATAGAATTATGAACATGGAGAGAACTTCCAGGTTGAGAAAACTCTTGAGTTGGGAAGGCATTTGCAATACATGGAAAAAGAGACTATGTATTTGAAGTCTGAACATTATTAACAAAATTAATAGATTTTTATTGAATGCTATGTGGTAAGTACAAAGGGTTAAGTGAATTTTTTTTCCCACATATTCTGCCAGGAACTTAAAATAAAAAAAAAAATTAAATTATTCTCTGAAAACTAAATTATTAACAATTCATGAACAACAGACATGATGAACCACCTATGAGACTTTATCAAGGCATTTTCTGTAAAGGTGGACGGCAGACTTTGAGAACAGTCAGTAGTCCTAACCAAGAGACCTTGGGATTCCCAACAGAAGGCATGGCTAGAGGCAGAAATGTGATAGCTACTTGGTGAGTAAAGATCTGCTTTCACATTGTGCTTGGAGAGAGTTCTGAACAGAGAGGACCTGGTAAGCTGAGAGCAAGGTTCTCAATGTATGGGAATGCTCTGCAGGACTCAGCCTCACCTGGGAATGAGAACAACGATCCTTTGCTCAGTAGACTATTACAAGGATTGAATGAGAAATGCGTTGCCCATACTAAGTGCTCGATTGATGTAGCTGCTGTATTGGCTGTGTGTTTGTCTTTTCACACTTTCTTCCTTTCCATGTTGCCACTTTCTGCCCCGTCTTCCTTTCCTGCAACCTCCCATCATGTCCTCCATGATGCAGGTACTTGGAATTGCGCTGTAGTGATACCTTCTGCCCCAGTTTGCAGGATGAACAAGGACATTCTGCCCATTCCTGGGTGTTCTGTAGTCCAGGGCAACCTGGAATGAATGGGATACAATCTTTTACCTGGAGCTCTGCTCATTGGCTTATGGTATTCCTTTTGTCTGACAATCAGAGGAGAGAAGGAGAGCAAAACAAATTTTAACAAATAAAACTCATGATTTTAGCTTCTGGTATTCTTTTTCTTAAAGGTTGTATATTTTTTAAGGTTTTTTTTTTTAAACACGATAACATGTGCAATTGAAGAGTTCTAGCATCCTATTAGAAAGGTGACAACCTTTCTTCATTGCCTCTTCAGATACTTTTCTTTCAAAGGAAATCAAATCAAGGATGAAATGCAGAAAGGTGTACTGACTGGAATAGAGTCTATACTTCCCACGCAGGGAAGAGAAAGATGAAATGGGTGGAAGACAGGATCTGGTAAATTGTGGGTCCCAGAGCAGATAAAAGGGAGTTTCCTAAATACATTTTTTGAGAAAGGAAGTAGAGTTTTTAGAGGCAGATTTACTGATAAGTAGACCAGGAAGCAAACACCAAGTTTTTAGAAAATATAATTTGCCCTAAAGTACAAATTTGGGAAACTGGGTGTTAACTGTAGCAGGAGAAAATTCAGAAAAAAGTAATATATCTACATTATATCATTATGTATGATTTCCATTTATATCAGCTCCTGTGAACCTTCCAAAACTCTCTGAGATTAGTATTGCCTCTTTCATAAATAAGAAAAATGAAGTGCACAGATTTCATCTGGTTTGTCCAAAGCCATTCTGTTAGATGACAGCAGAGGCTGGAACTAAACTTATTTTTGTAGAACAGTTTGGCTAGTGAATTTTTTAATTTGCATGTCTCTTTTTTGACAGCAACTGGCACATGTGTGCAATGCCCCCTACCCCCACATCATGCATGTATCTCCAAATACTTCTCATCTCAGAGAAATTGATCAGTTGCACCCTAGGACCCATTGTCTCAAATATTACATTTGATTTTTTACCATGGACTAAAATTCTGACCAATGTCATCCCAAATGCTGGAGAACTCAAGGTTGTGCCTCTGAATGCCTGATAGAGAGCTAATATTTATTGCATATTCACTCAGGGCCAGCCACAGTTTACATTTTATGTGTATTAATTCATCTGATACTCCAGGCAACCCATCTTTGTTTCCTAGATGGGAAAGGAAGCATAGAGAGGTTAAATACATGGTTTAAAAGCCGAGTTGGAGGTGGAACAGGCAGCTCTGTTCAGAGCTTGTGGTCTTTAGTGCTTAGCACTTTCCTAGTAAATCAGAGGGTTGATGACTTGATTAGGTTGGCATACTAATTCTGAGAGAAAGGGACTAAGGCATGCAGTGGTGTAAGCAGATCCAAGTAGGGCACACCCTCCTTGGAAATAGAGGGTGACATGAGTATGTGGTCACAGGGTGTTGGGTGGGAAGAATGGGCAAGTGTTTTAGCAGGTGGCACAAGCCAACAGAGTCTAATCCACACCTTCCTGTTATTCCTAGGGCCACAATAAAGAAATATTTGATTAATTTTGTTTGGTTCCACTGATGCACACTGGAATTTTAGAATTTAAATGGAGGAACATCTTAAAACAGCTGTCTTGACAGAGAAAGAATTTGGGGAATTCACTGGAAGCTGTGATTGTAAGTACACTATTCTAGCTTTGGGGGCTCTGGGCATTGTGTGGGTATGGGGGAGCTAGCGCCCTTCCTATCCCTCTTTGGCACCTACATAGTAGCTACCTGTCAATACTGTTCTAATTTTTTTCCTTTTCATAAATATTCCTGGCTTTGTTGAAGAAACGTAGTTATGTGTTGCATTCTTTCAATAAAAAAAAGATTTACTTCCATTCCGTATGAGTTTGTAGAAGCGTTCTATGACCTTGCACAATCTTCAGCAGCATGGAATCAAGCCCTTTATATTATCTATTTAAGTCTTTAAATTTGGTATTTAGGTTAAATTCAAAATACGGTTCTTAGCATTATTCCAAGGTCACTGTTCACCATGGAAAAAAATGTTAAAAGCATAGAAGTAATGCATGAAAAATCCATTATTAAGAGCAGCACCCCCTTATCTACAATAGCAGTAACTTGAACATGATTTTCCTGCATTGTGGTGACATACCATTGCCATCGTTGCTAAAGCTCTGTTCACATTTCCATTATATATCTCTATTCAGCATTGCCACCAGTTCATAATTCAATGCATTCCTGGGCTAAACTTTGGTGTATGGTAATCTCGGTTTTAGAACTTCTCTGAAGAAATTAGACACATGTGAATGAAAATGCGCAGACCATCCCCTTTCCTGTGCACAGGGGAGCAAAACACCTTCTTGTTTGGGGGATTTGAGTGGGAAATTGATTTTTGTATTTTAATCAGTTGTGACCAAGATTATAATGCTATTAATGCAGAAGCATGCTGAACTAATTAAGAGCCAGAGAACTGGAAAGATTCAGGCGGTCGCCGATAGGTGAGTTTATATCAAAGTCTCCCAGACAAATGGGGCACAATGTCCAAAGAGCCCCGGGAAATCCACTGCACAATTGTTATCGCTAATTTGTTCCATTGTTTAACAATCCCTACTGTCAGGAATTTTTTCCTTACGTTTAATGCAACCTCCTTGCAGTTTAAGCCAATTTCCCACTGCTTTTAGGGGAAATGACAAACAGCTGTCTGACATCAGAGGGATGATAAGTTCTTTTATTTTTTTATACGCCACTCTTGGACCCCTCAGTGGCTCAACCTTGCAAATAGAATACCTCCCTGGTTTCAGTTTTAAAACTCTGAATCCTTACCTCTATCTTATCACATATTATAACTTAATATTGGGCCCTAATTTAATAATTTCATAGCATGAATCTGTCCTGCCTACTAATACAGCATGAAAATATTGCATGAATTTCACATGACCCATTCTTTTCTTGTTGTGGAATATAAAATGTATATCATGACTTCATTTGAAATTACTTGAGAATCCCAGATCATTTTCTGCATCATTTGTGAAAAGCTATTGGCTCTAAAAAGTGCAGGTCTGAATGCAGAGATCTGGACACAGGTCTCTCTGATTTCCAAGCCCTTTCCACGGACAAGAGATATCTCCACAATTTATATAAAAGAGGGACAGAATGTGGTTGTTAAGGAGGACACAGAGACCTGTCTAGATGAATTCACTTAGTAAGTGCATGGATTTTATATACATTGAGCACCTACTTAGCTGGGACTGGCAAAATGATTGAAATTACATGGCCAGGAACCAGGGGAGCTAATACTCCTCAAATTCCTTCTAATGCTGTCACTGCCATTATCCTACAAATCTGCAAAAAAAATCTGATGCCTCTAAATTGCCTAGAGGTGATACTGATGAGTAGCAAAGTAGTAAATATCTAGTAGCATTCCTAAGGCACTGAGAGGTTAAAAAAAATTGCCCGAGGTCACAAAACCAGTAAATAGTTCAGCCAGAATTCCAAATCAGGCAGCAGTTTGATCTACGAGTCTGTATTCTTACCTCCTATGATGTGCGGTCTGCTCTTTACAGACCTAAGTGACAGACTTCAGGGTAGCTCGAAGGTGCAGGACATGTAAGTGTTATGTCAGGAGAGATGACCTATTAGGAAAGAGATCTTGAATTATCCCATATCATGAGAGAGGATTCTTCCTTAGAGTCTGACAACAGAGCAAGAAAGAAAAGAGTCAAAAGATTAGTCATGAGATGCAACCATTTCAAAGTACAGAATAGGAAAATGGTCCATGCAGACATGGGATGTTCAAGAAAGAGGGGAGCTGAGTTGGAAAAAACATAGGCTTGGGAACTGATTAGGTGACATGCCCCTTTGGCATGTCGACTTTTGAATGGCTTACCTGCTTGACCAAAACTTGGGTGGAGTGTATTCTTAAAATGGATTGCTGATTAATGCATCTGAGAAGCCTTTAGTGTCTGGCTACCAGGCTCTATCCTTGGTTAAAATGTCCACTGGTCACTGAGAAAGTATATGGGAGCTTACAAAATGTGTGATCTAAAGTTCTAAATGTCAAGACAAAAACTGGCCACAATAGGTCAGGGTGATTAGCTGAATTTTCCATGCCCATATTCTGTAGGGAAAATGTGAATCTGGGTTTACGCAAAAAATAATTGAAAAATAAAGTGATGCATCAAAGTAGAAGGGAGACATCAACACACAAAAAAGTGTCAGGAAGGAAGTAGGGTGATTGGATGATTCTAAGCTTGATGGAGTCACTAGTAGGGGAGACTCATAGAGAAAAGAAAATTAGAAACACTGGATAAATAAGAATACAATTAGAATGTAAATTTAATAAAGACTCCAGTGGAGAATCACCTGGTTCTAGAAAGTTCTTTTCTAACAAGAACAACTGGAGGCTTGGCTGGCAAGACATCCTTGCACGTTAAAATAGTAGATGAACTGAGGGACACTGTGCAGTGTTTGACTTGATCTGTGTGACATTGCATCAGGGGCTCTAAACTGGGTGACTGGTGACAAGCGATGGAATGCCTTTTTAGTGATTGCTTAGTCATACTTGGTCATTCTACCTGTCTCCCTCATTTCCTTATTTTCTTGACATTGTTTTTCTGAAAGTGGGAGAGGAATGAGGAACCATGATAGCAAGCAAGTGCAGAAAGAGTAGTAGTCTTTTCATTTTGGTGGAAACTGACTTTCCCTAGCTTTCTGTTAATGTCATAATTACTCATATCCTTAGGGCAGGGGTGGGGCTGGTAAGCCATCTTTCCTTGTTAAAAGGTGGACATACCAAGGGATAGTGACTGGGGATGGGGCATAAGGAAGATGGCAGTGGTAGGAAATGCAGAGTTCTTTCCAGGATAAGGCTGTGGTGTAAGCCCTGCCACGTAGTGTGGCTGGGCTTCAGGTTACCTGTGGGAGAGGTATGTGCTGACTAGTGGTAGAGGTGGACCAAGGTAGGTTAAACCAGAATTAACCCTGAATTATTATTGGCTGTACTATAGCAGACACACTGCTGCTGAGCATAGAAGAGTTCTTTTCCCCCACTCGAGTCAAGATATTTACATTTACCCTATGAAGAAAAAGTTATCTTGGGGGCACTGATTTCTTTAAGGTCCCCTGAGCTTCCTTGATATTCAAGAGTCTATTTTAGTTCAGCAATCTGCTAACAGGTTTACACTGTCCGTAGGAATAGATCAGGACTCATTAACTAGCTCCATGCTATATAGAAAGCATACAGGGCAATTTGCTCTAGACTAACCATTAGGGAGGGTGATTTCCCTCCTTTTTCCTGGAAGGTTCTTCTTTGGTATTGCCAGGTACGAGGATGTCTTTCCTTCCTTAGGTCTAACTTCAATTTTCCTGAGGCATTTAAGCCAAATTTGGGTTGTTCCCTTTCTGTTCTTGCTGTCTGCCTTGCCAATACAAAGGTTTTAAAAATCATTTTAAAATTTTAAATTACATGTTTTAATAGTACATATTAATGAGGTTCAGCGTGATATTTGAATACACATGTACAGTGTGCACTGATCCAATCCATCTCGCAATATCCGCCCTCTCCCTCTCTTTCCCAGTTTCTAGTAATTGCTATTCCACACTCAAGCTGACCTTTTAAAAAAACTCCTGCAGATGAGTAAGATCATAGAGAGCCTGTCCTTCTGTGCCTAACTTATTTTTCTTAACATACTATCCTCCAGTTCCATCCATTTTGTTGCATATGACAGAGTTTCAGTCTTCTTTTCGGCTAAATAATATTCCATTGTGTAGATGACACCTATTTTTTTTACCCATTTACCTATTGATGGGTATCTAGGTTGATTCCATATCTTAGCTGTTGTGAACAGTGTGGCAATGAAAATGGCTGTGTGGATACACAAAGATAATGTGTTTTTTCTTTAAGATTTGCTGATGTTTTTCTAGCATCATATCTGCTGCAGTGTGTTTGGAAATAACAAAGTCACTCATTCTTTGAAAATCAAAGTACAACTCTATATAGGTTTGGAAGAATTGAGGTTGTTCTATGAGGTTTATAGGCTCTTGCTCCTCACTCCTTATCCTCTCTTCTCTAGAGCAATTTCTTGGCTTTTTAAAAAAATAATATAAATTTATTTTTTAACTGATTCATAAAACATGAAAGTTGTACATATTCTTCGGGCATCAGGTGGTGCTTTGATATATGTGTACATGGTGCATTGTTTAGATCTGGTAAACATTTCCATCTCCTCAAACAGCATTGCTTCATGATGAAAACAGTCAAAATCCTTCCTTCTGGCTTTTTGAAATGTGCAGCACGTCACTCTCTGAGTTCCACCCTGTTGTGCAATAGCATATTACAACTGCTTGTTCTTACATAACTTCAAACCTGTTGATCAGTCTCTCCCCTCCCACCCTCCCTACTCTCCCAGCCTTTGCCTACTGTCATTCTGCTCTCAACTTCTATGAGTTGGGCCTTATAATATTCTATAGGAGTGAGATAACACAGTACTCACATTTTTGTGTGTCTTTGTCATTTCATTTAATATAATGATCCTCAGTTATATCTGTATTGTCACAAGTGACATGATTTTATCTTTTTTATAGCTGAATAGTATTCCACTGATTATAGGTATCACATTTTCTTTATCTATTCATGAGTTGACAGACATTGAAGTTGTTTCCATTTCTTGGCAATTGTGAATCGTGATGCAATGAACATGGGGATGCATGGTTTCTTCTATAAATCAATTTAATTTCTTTGGATGTATATGCAACAGTGGGATTTCTAGATCATATGGTAGTTTCACTTTTGATTTTTTGAGGACCCTCCATACTGTTTTCCTTCATGGTGTGTTAATTTATATGCCCACCAACAGTATCATACAAGAGTTCCTTTTTCTTCACATCCACTTATTATTTGTCTTTTTGATAACAGCCTTTGTAATAGGCTTGAGGTGATATGTCACTGTGGCTTTTATCTGCATTTCCCTGATGATTAGTCATATTGATCATTTTTTACTATAAGCCTGTTGGCCATTTGCCAATCCTCTTTTATGAAATGTCTAGGTCTATCACATTGGATTTTTTCGATTATGTTGATAATTTTCCATATCTCTAACTGTCATGATTGATTTAACTACATTTTGATTTTTCAATTTTTAACTCAGCTCTCTTATATCTTTACACAAAATAGTCATTTAAACATTTTGCTTAGGTCCATATGCTGCATTCACACCCCGAGACCATGCAGACACTCTTTTCAGGACACTGAGTTGTGCCAGCTATTCCATTCAGTTTTTTCTTTGCTGTTGGCTCTGCCTTCATCCGGTCTGTCATCTCCACTTGGGGTGCAGCTGTCACACCAGGATCTTCTGTGTTGTGACTCACTACCCCTCTCTTATGTTAGATCTCGTTTTCTCTCTTTCCCATATCTCTTACTTTCCCAGTTTTCTTATTCATTTTGGGTGCACTTCCCCTAAAAGATCCCTGAGTGAGATATTGGAAGGAAGATGTTTTGGGGACCTAGAATGTCTGGCAATGTTCACATTCATTCTCAAGTTTATGAACAAAGTTGTGTGAAGTGTGGAATTCTAGGATTTTTTTTTTCCAGTGTTGATGAATTGTTTTATTGACTTCTACCTTCTAGTCCAAAGTCATTCCAATTCCTGAATTTTCATGTATGACTCCATAATCTGCCCACCACTATTGGTTGGATCTGATGTTTGTTACAAGTATTCCAAAATTTCATGATGACATGCCAGAGTGTGGGTCAATTTCCATCTCTCTTGATTGGCAATCAAAGGGCCTTTTCTATCTGGAATTCCTGATGTTTAATTCCAGAAAAAATCTCTTGAATTATTTCATGGGTGATTTCTTCCCTTCTAATTTCTGTTTGCTCTTTCTCAAATTTCCATTTTTCAGATATCAAAATTTCAAGATTTACATTGTACCTTCACATATAATTTCTATTTTCTATTTCTTGACATCTGCTTTACTTTGTAAGATGGTTTATCTTTGTTTTTTAAGCTTTTAAAGTTTAAAAGCTTTAAACTTTAGGTTTTAGGTGCAGGTGGTGGTGCATCTGCACCTTGGAATACTACTCAGCAATATAAAGTAATACATTCCTGATGTCCTAAACAACCAAGATGAATCTCTAGGAGTTTTACTGAGTGATTAAAGAAATCCCTTAAAAAGTCACTTACTATAGGATTCCATTTATGGTACATTGTTGAAATGACAATGTTATAGATACTAACAGATCAGTATTATCAAAGCATAAGGGGAGAATAGGGGCATGAAGAAAATGCTTTTTAAAAAATGAGGAAAAAAATGAAGGTTTTCAAAGACAAGCAGAAACAACACCAACACCACACATAAACATACACATGCAGAGAGAGAGAGAGAGATAGGCAAGAGAAAGGGAGAAACAAAGAGACAGAAGAATTCTAAGAGCTAATTTGAGCCTGCCTCTTGGTAACTTAAGTTTAGTGTGTTGTGACCAGAGCATTTAGCTGGGGAAACCACAATATTAGGATCTTGCAGTTTTTCCTTTAAAAGAAGATGGCACTTTGTGAGAAAATCTCTTTTAAAAACTGTTGTTTGGAAGCCAAACTGCCAGAGTTTTTGAGCTACAAGAAAGGGGTCAGGTGGGGTGGGAGCTCTGGGTCCTGCAGCAGCCAGGACCAAAATCCCCTTGGATTCCATATGATACCCAATATGATACCCACCTCAAATATCTCCTGTGTTCCTCAGCCCAAGGATTTTTTTCCCTTACCTGCTTCAAAGACTGAAGTTCTGATCTTTTGCTGGGAGGGGAAGGAACAGTTCACATTGGAATGTGACAATGGGGAGGAGTTTGTGAATCTGACTGCTTTTTGACCATACCCTCATCAGTCCCCCTAACTCTTCTTCATAAACATTTCTTGGGATAGCACCAGTCCTGAGCCTTTTAGGGATGCTCTGCCTGTTTTTTTCTTTTCCCATACCCCATGAGCACTCTGTTTCCTGTCCACTAAGCCATTTCCACATTCCCATCTGTCTTTCAGCTCTGAAAATTTTGCTGCTAGTGTATCATCTTCAGTTCTTTCTGTTATAAAGATTTAAAACTCCACAAGACTTCTTAAAATATAGTTCTTTATCATTCATTAATGGAAACTGATAAATGTGTTAAGTCCAGCATTCCTAACTTGAGGTTCATTGCTATTCATCACTTCCCTTGGTTAGTGAGACCAGCAGCTAGAAGGTGTCTCTCTGTGTGTGTGTGAGTGAGAAAGAGAGAGAGAGAGAGAGAGAGAGAGAGAGAGAAATTGAAATCCAGCGTTTAGTATAACTTATATCAGGAATTGAAGGTGTGCCGTAAAGGAGGCATTTACATGGGCTGTTGGCCATCGTCCTTCAATTTAGGGAAAACACAATGACTGTTAATTTCCTGGTGGCAGGTTTCTCTAGAAGATTTGAGTTTCCTGTGTATGGAAAAGCCTATTGGTTTTAAGAACAGAAAGTATTGATTTCCTGTAGCTGACTGTCTGGGTTCATAACCCTGCATTTGTTAGCTATTAGATGTGTTTCTTGGCAGCTTATTAGCTTCATTTTGCTCCAGTTTCCTCCTCTGTAAAGTAGAAATAAGAGTCCTTACCCCACAGTGTTGATGTTAAATTAACAAGTAAATAAAGATGCTTAAAACAGAGCCTGGCACACAGTGAACTTCATGTAACTGTATCCAGTTTGTTTTGTTTTATCTAGTGGCCATCTTCCCCTTGTGACTCCTGTCTGAGTGAGGGAGTGCAGTAGTTGGGGTAGAGAGTGGGGAAAAACAAAGGGATGCCCTGGTCTTGGGCCGAATGTCTCCCAGATGTGGAGGAGGGGAAGGGACTGGTTTATTGATAAGCCTCAATTCCTTGTTGAGTGCCATTCTGCTTTCTGGGGATGCAGCAGTGAACAGAGCTTCCTGGAGCCCACAGCGAGGTTTCTGTAGTTCCATGGTAAGTCCTGTAAAAACTTCTCCTTGCTTCTTGAAAAACTTATTACAACTTATTACAAAACTTATTACAACAGCGCTGATAGCAACAAGCCACAGAAAACCCTAGAGTATTGCTGCTAATGGGATCCTCGGTCCCAGGTGTTCTTTGAGGTTAAACTTCCTGTTCATCTATTGGAAGGCAGATGATTTTGCTGTCTCTCTGATCTCCTTTCTAAGTGCTGACTTTGAACATCTGCTTCTGACATGCTTTGTCCTCCTAGTGTCCCTTCTCTGACTTAGCTCCCTCCTAGCTCAAATCCTCACAGCACCCTCTCTTCACACTTTTCATGTCCAGGATGTCCTATCTGTAGGGGAGAGAGAGCCTTCCAACATAGAGCCAAGTCCTCTTTACCCCTGGCCCTGATCCGTGGAGGGGAATTGGGTACACAGAGCCTGTTACCAATCTGGAAGGGAAGAATTGCATCTGGGCTGTTCTCTAGGCTAATGCCCACCATCACATTCCTCACCAGGGAGCCTTGTAACCAACTTATTAACTTGCCCCCATCCCCTGAAAGATCATTATCATAAAGCAAACCTTTCAGAAAAGAAGCACATACCCTTCTAAGGAAGAAATGGTCCATGAATTTGGGCTGGCAACTTGTGAAGGAGGTAACACCACTTCCATATGTCTTCTTCAAAGCCCCAGGAAACTCATGCTGCTCGCATCAGGACTCTGGATATTATATGATTTGTTGCTCAGTGGGAGGATATTTAAAATTCCTGAAGGAAAGTACTTGGCATCAATAATCTCAAGTGTGTGCTACACGGTAGGATGGAGAGCAGAGAGCTGTTTTGCTCAGGGCTCTTGCTCCACATGGCGTATTTTTCGTGGCTGTGCAGCTGTTGTCCACATTTCCTGCAGCTCTATAGGACCAGAGACCCAAGGTGGTGCAAAGGAAGTGGGATGATGGTACGTAGAGCATATCTCATGTCTGGAGCCCTTTGCTCTTGGATGCCTTCACAGCTTGCTCCATGATTGAAGGGCACATAAGAGGCCACAATCAGTTTACCCATTTTGGTGAAGGAGTAATCTACATGTGGCTCCAGGGCATGTGCTTCATACCCTATTGAAAAATGAGTTGCATTTGTGCACACCTCAGTCTCCAGGAAGGTGCTGTAACTGGGTGTTTGTCTGTTGCCTGCATCACTGAGGAGGTCCTGGTGAACAGTTGAATTGAAGATATTCAAATCTAGTGGGGGAAGGAACAGAAAGTAGGAGATGAGGATCAACAACTGATACAGTCCTTATCTATTCCTAGTCAGGTCCCAGTTAGTGCCACACCCAGCTATATACAGCACTGCCATTTCCAGCTATTTCTTTGTCACTCCACCAGGCTACAGGTTCTTTGAGGATGGAATTACAACAGGTTCACTCCCATATGTCTTAAGAGTGTCTGGTTCTGAGTGTGCTTAATGAATGGGTTATTAGCAATACTCAGAGTGGCTATGAGATCTTTTCATGTCCTGCAAAGAGTACTGAGCTAGGATCCCCTCCACATAGGTCCCAGTCTTGACTTAATGAGTTATAAACTGCTAATTTGGGCAAGTCACTTCTCCTTAAGTCCTGGTTTGCTCTGCAGTGGAAACAGAAAAAGTGGTCCCTATGGTTTAATTCAGCTCAAATATGCAGCAGATGAAGGGATCCAGAGCCTGATTTCCTGTAGGTCCTAATGTGAATTTGTAAGTACTGCAGGCTGGCACAGTTCTCAGTCTGTACAACCAGGGAAAGAAGTAAAGAGTGGTCATGATTTAAATTCACACAGTGGACCCAATGGGAAGGCACAGTGTCACACTTCTGTTGCACAAAGTCAGTAGTTGTTAAAGATAATGATGGTCGTTAGCACCCAGCCTTCGGGATCACCCTCCCTGCCAGTTCCCAGAACAGGGCTGGATGCAGGCTTCAGACTTCCCCTCCAGTTGGATTGGCTTTTCTCTTGAGTGTGACTGAGGACTGTCTTCAAAATGAATTGGAAAATTACTTTCTCATTCCTCTCTCCCAGAAGCAGTCAACTGAGGTTCTGCATTCACAATATGCTTGTTGAATAATACGTGAGCCTGATCTGACAGAATTGTTCTCCCTGGGCAGAAATGGACTCTGGCTTCCTACAGCACTTCCATCTCTTTCCCCTTCCAACCCAGATGCTTTCTTACACTGGTATCAGGGTTCAGGAATGAGAAAGCCACTTGGGTTTCCACCAACACGCCCACACCATCCACTCTCTGGCCCGAGTGGAAGGCCCTAGTACTGCTCAGGCAATCATTTTGCACATGGAGGCAACTTTATAAGTCTCAGTTGTATCAATTAAAGCACAGCTATGTGAGAGAGGTTGCCTTTTCTTTCCAAGGTCTCTTACTGGATGAAATATGGACTTCCCTGTGACTCTTTGCCTTCCTCTGAGCTCTTTCTGCATCTCTCGTCTGTCTTCTGTGTGTGTTTCTGTGATTGCATGCTTCAATCAACATTTGAGTGATATGTCCTTTTGACTGGCCAGTCTCTTTCCCATGGAACAGTGAACTCCTATGGGTGAGGAGTGAGCCTCATTTGCGTGAGCCTCTCCTGTGCCTGCCCCAGCTATGAAACCAAGTTAATCCTTCATGCCACCCCATGATCATCTTCCAGCCTGCACTGGGCTTTGGGTATCTTCTATCATCACCCTAGTTTGCCTGTACCTCCTAATAATTTATACATCCGTATAAAAAAGAAATGCAACAAAAAGAAAACAGTGCTGCAAGCTCTCTTTGTTGCTGAACGGACTTGCTTTTGTTTTATTGAGTGCCATCGTGTTTCCACACGTGGAGACTGTGTAAACATTTAATTTTCTATAGCTAAATTTAACATTGTTTTTGGAAAGACCTTGTTAATCCTACCCACTAAAGGTCCAAGGCATGAAATATTCTTACATTTCTCTTTGTTATTGTAGAAATATGGACATTTATTATAAACACTTGAAAAAATTGAAACCAATGACACTTATTTTAGCATGTCAGTTCCCTCTCCTGATTCAAAATAAGAAAGAAAAATTGCATCAGGCCAGTAAGATCTGATGTGGCCCAAACCTCCTCTGTCTTAGCACACCGTTGTGAATGTCTGTGCAGCTGACGCTGTTTGAATTTTCATGCCGAGGTCTAAGGAACACACGCATGGAATGGAAAGGGGCACTGCACATTGGAATCCAGAAGAAGAGAAAGAGTTAAGTGACCATCACCAATTACAGCCTAGGAGGGGGTGATTAAGATCAGAATTGCAGGGAGGTTTTTAATTTAGCTGCCTAGAGCAGCCACCCCCAATTGCACCATGCTCATCAGATCATACACCTGGCTCCATCCCTTCACCCTGCACTGCCACTCAGAGCAAATGTATCAGAAAGGGCACCAAATAGGTTGTGTGGCACACCACCCTTTGCCTTCCAGAGCCCCGTATATTTTATTAGAGTGAGCAAGAAGGGGCCAATCAAGTTTAAACTAAGCAAACCAAGAAACTATACAAAGTTTGAAGTATGACTTGGTGCCGCACACCCAATTTGTGCAGCTCCTTTCTGTTGCCAACATGGATCAACACAGCTCTGAATGGTGTTAAGACACGGCTTTGGTTTGTGGCTCTCTGCACTTTCTTCTGCAGATATATTGCCCATGTCGTTTTCATACATTTCATCTGAAGTTCATTCACCCTGCACCAATTTCTTTCTAATGCTATGTATAACACTGGATGGTAATGTATATCATACGGATAAAACGTGTGGTTGATGTGAAGGGTTACTTTGAAGATGTGTGCCAGCAAATGAAGTTCCTTTAAACTCTAATGACATGGCAATGCCATTAGGGAAGAACCACCTTCTAGTAATAGTGCTCAGAGCTCCATCCATCTCTGCACTGCAAACGGTGTGCCTGGCACTGTGTGAGACGTTTGATTGCATCACCTCTAATTCTGAGAACACCTGGATGTGGGTTCTGTTATCTCCAATACACTGCACTTAGGAGAGAAAAAAAAAAAGGAGGAAAGAGTGTTTGCCTATAAACATTCTCATGAATGTTATATACACTCCTCCTGAGGTACACGTATTAAGAGGCCCACACATCCACTAATTATATATATAGGGCCAATATAATTGAACTTCATATTAGCATAAACCCAGTATAAATATTTATAAATTAATGTTTAATTAACACATTGGTTTAAACAGGTTTCTATTAGTAATATGTAGCTAATGACACTGTAAAGTTTCAGAACTGTATACTAAGTGTGTGTTTGTAAAGTTAATAAGCCTATCTTTCATTGGGAAAAAAATAAAAAGCCAAGGTTGAAATAAGGACCCTGTGCACCATTTTTTATGGTTTTCCTGATAATCTATTCTTGAGTATGAATGTGGGCCCATAGTTAACTGTTCAAGGCCTCTTAATTAAATTAGGAATAATGAAATATTTTCAAGATTCCTATTAAGAACATTTACTGATGAGTACAGTTTATTCTTTTTGACTATAGCTCGACTTAATTCAACATTCTGATTACATTGCCCTATCATGGTAGGGTGGCCTCATTCAAAATAATGATAATCCTCAATTCAGTACTTTGAAAACAGCTAACTTTTCTCCTTGTTTAATAGGCTCCAAATCAGTAAACTAAATTAATCAGTAAAGTGTTCAGCTCAAGTAATGATGTGTTTTCAATTCAAAATTTTTACTTTGTAAATCTATCTATTCATCATGTGCTCTAAGAGAAGGTGCACAATGAGGTCATTTGACTCCCTCTCAACAAAATGCCTGAAAAGATTTGTTATTCCATCTAGTCTTTCTTACTTTGTTGACAGGTAAAATATTTTCACCCTTTAAAACCTAAAGATTTTAAATGTTTCTATTGCACACATGCTATACCCCCACACAAATACATGTATATGTGCACACACATGCATGTATATATGTATACACATCACACACCACACACACACACAGACACACACACACGCACACACACACACACACACACACACTCAAAATAACTGAACATTTTAAAAACACATGAGTAAAATTTTCTTTTTTTTAAACAACTGTACTATAACCCCAAAGAGTTTTATCCTTTTTAATTTCAGGAAGCTCTCCTGAGACTTAATTGCCTTTTGTATTTCTGGAAGGCTTTATTCTAATTTTTTATTCTAGAATTTTCTCATTCCTGACTATACAATCTGTTTCTGAGCAAGTACCTCAGACCAGTTTATAATGAAAACTTCCTAACATGAACAACACTCAAAAAAATTTAATGTAATTGTTTTTAAATAACTGTATTTAACTTGAATCTGAGCAAAGGCATTAGGCAATTTATGGTTCAAATTTATGTTACTTTTTGACAAATCTAAAAATATTCATGAATCATAATCATATTTCTATTAACTCTTTCTAGGGTATGATATAAAGGACCACTTAATTTTTCAATTTATCATGTGAAGTATGCATATATAGGAAAATGTTAAAATAAAACCAAAATGAATAACATGAATTAAAGTTAAAAAAGGATGATTTTTGATCTCCCCCACTTCTTGCAATCACTATAAACAAAGTGCTGATAATACTTTCACTATTCCAGGTACTAGTTACAGTTCCTTAAGATTTTGAAAGGTTTATAAAGAAATAGTAACTGATAGCAACTCCAAATAAGGAAAACTAGATCAAATTTTAATATAGTACATTCTAACTTAAATATTGAATTAAATGATCTTAAAGACTTAGATTCTTAGGGTAGTATAATAAATAATTCAAGAAGGGCAAGCTTAAATGTTTTACAGTATTTTAAAATAACATTATACCTATGGTTAAGTCCACTAAAATATGAAGCAGCTTTAAAAATGGAATGAATAAATGTTTTTCATAGTTTAATGCTGAAGAAGCTTCATCTATGCAAAAAAAAGTAGTGCTATTTTTATGTTTTCTAGTATAATAAAATCAAAATGATTTTGTACCATTTCAATATAAACAATGAATCATTTATTTTCATAACTTAAATTTCAAGAATAGGAATTCATTTGTTTGTCTTCAATCATTGATATTTTCAAATAATTTTCTAATAAATTGAATGTTAAGTTAAATATAACACTACATTTATTTAATTTTAAAGAAATTCCTTTTCTTTAAGTTGTAGACCTAAATGACATAGGATTCAGAATATTGTGTTTTATATTTTTGTAAGTCTAGGTTCTTGTCAATTATCAAAATGATTCCATTAAAATTAATTTGATCAAAACGATTGGTTAAACATGTAGATCTATTTTAATAATATTAAACTAAATTATTGTAATTAAGGTTTGACAATTACATTATTTATTTTAATATTTTACATTATTTTCACTTTTAAATGTATTTTAAATAATATCTTTTCATATTTAAAGAAATTAATTTTATGCACATTTGAATATGTTTCTGATGGTGGGCTATAATGCAATAAAAATAAACCTAATCTCATGCAGACCCAATAATTTTTACACAGACTATCAAAATTAGAGAATTTTAAGTGATAATGTGGTTTTTTATATACTCTAATTTCTGAAAGAAATCTCCTTCATAATTATAATTTCATGTAATAAAATTCAACTATGATATATATTCTTAGGGCAACAAGAATAAAGAGGTAATTTACAATATTTAAGAAATGGTTTAGCATCAACATTATAATAGTCCTTTGGAAGTGCTTAGAAAAAAATGACTTACGCATTGTAGTTTGAGTTTACAATTTGTGCTTTTAAATCATTTGTGATTTAAAATGTGTTTTATTTTAGAAAATTTAATGAAATATTAGTTTCTATGTTCAGTTTCTATAGTCCGTAATAAATAATAATGATAAAGAACAAAATGTAGCAAAATGATTCAAACATGTCTTGATTCATTGAATTAAAAAAAAGACAACGTTTTAAGTAACAACTTTAGTAATTTTCTCATTTTTATATTAGACTTACTTCTGTAAGTCTAAATCATTTGTGCAGACCACATAGTATTTTTAGTTAATAAAGACATTTTCAAAGATATGTTAAAATTCTGTGCAAATGTCAAGTCCAATAAAGAAACCAAGAAAAAGTTTGACATTTTAATCTTGTTTATTCTTAAAAATAATACTGTAGTGGAGAGTTTTGCTTGGAGGGGGAAAAAAAACCTGAATAAAAGTGAATATTTTGTTTCTCATTCATTTGTGTCAATATTGGCCCATGTGTATTATGTTTGACTATTTATTTTTGTTAGTGAAAGTATTTCATGAAGGTTTGGAAGATTCAGTTAGTTTATGTGTTAGTACCTTTGGAGACTTATTTAAGTATTTGCAGGCAAATATAACATAGGGTTTTTAAAAATAGCCATAAACACTCAACAAAAATGACAAATTTCTCTTCCTTCAATTTGTAGAACTTTCGGTAATGTTAATTATTTTACAATACCTTTTAAAAGGCAAAATTTCCAAAGACAAATGTGCATTTCTTTTGCCAGACTCTTCCTTGTTTCTTAATTTAAATTTTCTTAGCAGATAGAAATCAGTTTTCCTTGCAAGAATATATTTATGAGTACTTTTATTTTCTTTGATTGCCATTGTTTACAAATCTCTAGAGCAAAAGTAATACAGCAGGTAAATAACTGGTCTTTTTGCATAAAAAATTTTGATAGCTTAATAATTAGATATCAGTTTGATGAATACTAGGCTAATATTCCAGAATATCTTAGGATGTTTCACATAAAGTGAACATTCTATACTAAAAATAAATAGCACTGACATCTTAAGACATTTTTCCTTATTTTTATATCACATCTATAAACTTTAATTTATGTCTTTAGCTTAGGTTGCTAACAGCTTAATTTTTTCACTAAAGTAATTAGTATAATTAATTAATTATTCAATAATTGAAATGCAGGTTAACCAACTTCCATATATAAAAGTTAAAAAAATGTCCTTCATTCAAACTGTGAACTCTAAGCCTATAAAACTCTTCAAAGAACCCCAAGATATCAAGCAATCTTTTATTTAGCTAAACCTACCCCCCACCTTCGCTCTTATTCATTCTTAAATACTCAGTATGCTCAGAGCTTGGAAAAAAGCTAGAAAGCCTTAATGGATCACTGATTTTAACTAAAGAGGTAGGTGCATATCCCTTATAAATGAATTCAAAACAATTTTTGTTTTATCATTAATAGTTTTCATCAAATGAAAACAAGCTTCTTAGTGTAGGGGAATAAAGTCTTGAATAGGGCACTTATTAGCATATCTTTTCTTTTAAACTCAAGGACAAACATTCTAAAACAATATCTATTACATGGGGACAATGTTGCAGTTTTTTTCCATTTTCTAATATTCCAGCAGTGGACTTCCTTTGAGCAAAGGGTAACATAACCAAAGTACAAAGTGAAGGACTCAGGAAAAACAGCAGGAACACATAAAATCAATTTAAGAAAAACAATATTTAATCTTGTCGTAGTTTAAAGCTAATGGAGTGAATGTGGTGTGGCCTTTCATTTATCATGAGGTTTCTTTTCTCAGTGTAGGTTCTATGCCATTGAAAATGTATTTATGGATAAGGATAATGAGGTGCATATTTGAATTTTGGTCTAGCCAATAGGTGATATATTTTAAAGATGTCTATACATTTTAGGTAAAGTAATAAAGAATAGCAAGAATAATGTTCGATGTCATGGTAAAGTCTCTCAAGATTAAAAAATAGACAAACCAGGTAGAGCTTTAGCTTTCTTTGCATAATATCTTTTAGAAGGCATATACCCTGTTAAATTTGTGTCTTTTTCTGTGAATAATTCTGAATAGCAAACATTTCTATTAGTTTTCCCCTTAAGCCTTCAAAAATGTATGATCATTTGGAAACTGACAATGAAATAACTTATATATCTTCACAAAAACAGGAAGAAGGACAATTTCCATTTTTAGCTAAAAGAGGAACTTTAATAGCATGAAATCAGAGACGATAAAAATTATTTTTATGCCAATGTTCATCCCCCCCCCCCGTTTTTAGAATAGGGTACTAAAAATCTTTAATTTTGGAAGAACCAAACCAATCACCAAACAGGGCTGTGATGATTTGTGCAATATTGATCTTATAATCACATCTATGAGGAAAAAAATCGATCTTTTAATGTGTGAATGTGAGATCTTGTCAAAAGAATATCTTTGCAATAAGTGTCACTGTTCTTTTAAAAAGTGTTTCCATATTAACTATGTAAGATTGATTTAATTGTTGTATGTGAAAAACATTTTCATAAAAATCTGTACTTATGATTTTTTCTTTGAAACAAAAAAATTTTAAAGCAGTATTATTGACTACACTGATTAAAATAATTCTTCACCTATTTTCTTTGCCCTCTTTGTGTTTCTGACCTTGTTACCTTTTAGCATCTTGGTTTGGAAGTTTTAGGCTCTTTTATCTTTAAAATACATCATTCTGAGGTATCGCCAAGTCCAACCGAAGCAGTAATCACACCTCAAGGAAGGCAGTGACAGTTTCTTTTTCTAACTTGTTCAGTGAAAACAGGTAAGGACATGGACAAGTGTATTATGACCCCAGTAGGTCAGTAGCTTTTGCATCTGACATCTGTCAGGTAGGAACAAGCAAGAGATGCTCTTATCAATTACAGGAGATCACCGATAGCACTGGGAAGTTGGGATGATGAGAAAGGCTTCCATTTCTTTCTTTTTTTCTTCTCTTCTCTCTCTCTCTCTCCCTCTCTCTCTCTCTTTTTTCTAAAGAAGCTATATCTATTAGAAGGGACTGAGAAAAAGACTTGTAAAAGCTTACAGGGCAAAACAAGAAAAAAAAATAAGAAAAATAGTGTTGGGAGCATCTCATCCCTTTCCTTAGCAAATAGAGGTTTAGAGACAGAAAGCTTTCATTATCTTCTAAGTCTCCAGTTAGATAGTAGCATAACATTACATGCCAGCAAAATTAAGCACCAGTACCAACAAGGATTAAAGATCTCAACTGTCCTGGTTACCTAATTAAGTATCAACAGTTAGAATATTAAAGAATATCTTGAATCAAATAGAATTTATTTTTATATAATTTTTTTTTTAGAATCAAATTTTATTCCCTAACCTTGTTACTGAAAAGCTAGCAAGGCACATGGCAATTTTCTTCAGGTATAAAAACAGTTCTTAAGCGGAAGGAAACTCTTCTGCTAACGAAAAAAGGAAAATTGTGTAGTCTGTCTTTCTCTCTAATTTACATGATTTCTTTTAAATAAAATCATTTACTCGGTGACAGTAAATGCAACCAGCAGATGTTTGGTTATTTGTTGAGACAAGACAGTATATTAACTGATGGAAGTATCAATTGCAGTTATTAAAATAGATGCTACTTAGGAGAACTGTGGGATTCAGAAATAATTATTCATATAATTAGAAATTGGAAATGAGTCAACAGGAATTGTTTTGGCATAAAAAGACATTTGAAATGACTTTAAGTATGGTTCTACCAAAGTATATCGAATACATGCAATCTAAACATTAAATTTGCTGTTCCATTTCTAAGATCATACTGTGATCTTTGAAACATTGGATTTGGTGCAAATAGAAGTCCTGGTAAATTACATGTATCCTATGGCAACACTTTACTTGAATATATTTGAGGCTGGATATACTTCAAAATTTATTTTTTTCTCACTAACTTTCATATGCAATTGGTCAAATTGTTGTCTATGAGTTCATAGGACTAGTGTATAGATAGAAGACATTTAGCATCTCTTATTGTAGGCAATTATGTAATTCTCCCTCTTGCTTTTAAAAATATAGCATAGAAGAAAATATCAGAATAAGTAGTCATATGCTAAAGGAACTCAGAATAAATTATTACACAACAGAATAGGAACTCCTCTGTGAACATATTGTATCAAAATTAGCATCACCACGGAACAGTTACTTGGATTCAGCCCATCGGAAAGAGTTGAAAACTACTTAGAATGTACTAACTATAAAACACGCTGTCACCATCCCCTAAAAATTCAAACAGTTTTGTTCATCAAGGATTTCATCTCCACATAAAACCACCGCCAAATCAGAGAGGCTATGATGTTGAAGCACCCCAAAACATTTGTTAAGCAAAGTCAAAATTAATGACAAACAAAATCAAGTTTTCTTTGTGGTTGATTTTCAGGCAGCTGCATCCAAATATAAAAGAGCCATCAAAGAAAGATATCCATTAATTATTAACTCCGAACAACTTCAGAAAGCAGAGCCCTTAAACCTCCATTGACATCGTTCTGCCAGCCTCCTAATCTCTGCAAGTTGTTGGTAAGAGTTGCATTATACACAGCATGTTATCAATCCTGCCTTTAACAACTGCCGCTCCAGAGCTGCACACTGCCGCCTGCAAGACCACACGAGAGAAGCTATGATTTCTGCAAAGACATCTTTAAGAAACGTTTACAATCTCACATTCTGAATAATCTCCTGGGTTACTTTACCTCTCTCAACCACACAATAGGGTGTCAATAGCCTAATGGCAACATTCGCCATGCAGAGACCCATCCAGATTTTTTTTTTTTTTTTGGTAGAAGTAGAGAATAACTGATGTAATTAAAATGCTGTGTCACCCTATAGCTTAACCCAGTTAAATCTATAGATTATTCCTGGGCTTTTTGATTATAGAATGGAAGAAAAGGCGCTCCTATAAGTGACTTTGATAAAATGTGGAAGTATACCACGTTGCTGTGCAAGCTAGTGAGATAATGTAGATTATTCTGAAAGACTGGTAGTGCTTTCATGGATTTTTGCATCAAAGTTAACTATTTTTCCATTTGAAAGATGCTTTTGCCTGTACGCAAATATTGAGTGAAATTTAATTTCAATGCAAATATCCCTTAAAATATGTTAATATTTACAGTTTTGCATTCAGATTTCTACTGTGACTTACAAAATTCTGAGGCCAAAATATAAAGAAATAAGCATTTTGTGTTCATCTTGTCTTTATAATTTGGCATCATTTGAGTCAACTGATTCACTATTGTGCAAGTACGAAGAAATAAAACATTCATGTAGTATGTATCCGACCTTCATGTTGGTGGGAGATTTTTCTAAAATACCATAAAATGGAAGTCAAAATGAATATGTGCCTATCAGCTCAACTTTTGAATTTTGAGATTACTTTCTGCAGACTTATCCCTGTGGAAAGGAACAGCTGTAGTGTGACATGGAGGACCAATATTTTCAGACCCTTTAACCTGCATCTCCTTTATCCTATCTTCATCTACCTTTTTCTTGTTCTGTCTTCTAAAAATCTTATCAGAGTACAGAGGAACAACATCTGATCAAAATAAGCGTGTAACAGTCAGTATACCTCATGGAAAATACCAGCACATGAGAATAAAAACATGAAAGCGATCAACAGTACTGAGGACAGATAACACACATTTATTAGAAGATCAAGTTGATTTATCAGAAACGTCCCAACCTTTCAGTTATAATCCATCTGACCACCCGCAAATTCTTCAGTTCATCACTTTATATCACACAACTAGACTGATTAGAAATCAAAATGTTAACTTTTCTAAACCAATCTAAAAAGAACAGGATGAGGAGAAGTGTGGATCTGTGTGATGATTCACATTTAAAGGTTTTATCTCTTTACTCTATTTGATTAAAGGCCTTGTATTGAGTTAAGCAGCAAATCCTGCAGAATAATTAGTGGCTGTTAGTCCCCCCCCCACCCTGCCCACTGCTCCCCCCTTTTTAAATGAAAGCTTAAATGGGGGAAAATGGAATGTCAGTCAGAAACTGGTTCATACCAATCATAATAATTATAATCTATTAGAATTAAGCCATAATCATTAGAATTTCTTCTTTTCTCCTACCTTTGATGGCCTGTTTCATCTGTTTCATTAAAGCTGTAATTTTTACAGATGCTCTTGATGTTCCTATGTTTTCATCAGAGTATAAGGCAGCTAAAGGGAAAAATAGCTCTTTGCCTATAGAAATATATGTTAATACATTAGTTACTTGAAGCAAGCAACTTTTGCAATATGTGTGTCTGGGTGTCTATAGTTGTCTTTATTTAGGCCTGTCCAGCATTTTGCTGTGTTCTCCTCTTGCCGGGCAGCTGGACCCTGACCTTCAAGTTCTTTTTTTTTTTCCTAAGAAAAAGAAAAAAAAAAAGAATTCTTTTCAGATTCCAAGTTCCCCCCTTCTTACCCTCCCACTGACACCATCCTATTCAGAACCGGAGATAACTTTATTCATCTATACATCATTGTATCAAATTCAATAGGCAAACTGCTTCAACATGCCTCAGAGCTGGACAGGACAGTTATGTCTTCATTCCCTCCACCCTCCCCAGCCAGCCTCCAGTGCAATGAGATTTTTACCACCGTCTTTTCAGGCATGAAATGAGCACAGTTACGAAAAATAATTTCAAACAAGTGTTTTACTACTCTGTTGGGTCACTGTAGATATATTTTCCTGCAAACTCCTCAATTAGATGGAATATATTACCACCAGGCTGAGTTGCTTGGAATCCTCTCTAGATAATTCATGCTGGAAAGGAAGAAGGGGATCTGTTTATTCATTAAGTTCCTTAAACTGCTGATGTAGATTTTGATGAAAAATGTGCTTGCCTTGCAAGTGTTTGCGTTAGTATGAAATTAAGAGCGTCAAACCTTATAAAGTGACACACGTGGCACAAATCACACAAAGAGCTGAAAGGAGAAACGCTGTTAACAACAACAACTGAAGCAAATATCCTGTTCAGAAAACAAAATATCGTGTGTGTCTCCTGATCAATTTTGGATGAGTGAAATTAATGCTTTTCTGGTCTCCTATTTCCCCTGTAGGCTCTCCGACACTTTAACTTTTGAGAGTTTGGAATTCTTAAAGAGAAAAATAGAACTTGCTTAATGTCAGGAACATCAAATAAGTGTTTGATGTTGGATGCCCTTGCTACAAAATCAGCCTACTGTCTCCAGTCAGGAGGACTGGGTATCAGATTAGTTTTCGGGGTGGGAACTGGTTTGCATATGTGGATTCCCAATGAGGTAGTCAGCAGGCTTGAATAGGCAAAATAATTCTTTTCTTCCTAAGGTGGATTTCTTTTTGAAACCTACATAAGGATTCTTTCTCAAACAAAAGTTCCTTTAGGACTCCGATGTTTAAAAAAAAAATAAATAAATAAAAAATCTTGGTCAAAATGGTTCTGAACTCAATTGCACATCCTCCTCCATTCCTAGGATTCTCCCCTCCCCCATATCAGATGCAAAGCCTGAAAGAAAGTTGAATGATTAAAATTAAATAGAGCATCTAAAGTCCTTAAACCAGCTAGCCATTATAAAACATTCTAGATCCTGGAGATAGTAAAGGAGAAAGATCTTTTTAAAAGCAGAGTTACATCATTGACTAGGTGTTTTCTACTCTAGCTCCTATGTGTTCATGTAGCCAGTGTTACAGACATTTGGAAGGATTTGGGAGTTTCAAAAGAGAGAAGTTTATACATTAGTGCTGCAAGTTGCAAAACACTGTTGATATTCAAATGTTTATTGTGCAAAATCTGGGATAAGCTTCGGCATGAGGGCCCCTTTAAGTGCCTACAACTCCTGCTAATTCCCCTCAGCATTGAGGCGCGCACAAAGGCCTTTAATCCAATTCCACTTTTTTTCAGAAAGCCTATGCTATTTTCTCTCACATAAACTAACAACACTACCCCATCACACTGCAGAGTGGGTCAAAGAAAAAGCGCTCTCTGTTTATACTTCACCAACACTTTGTGTTTCTTGGGTAAGCATGGCATGGAACTTTAAGTGGTTCCCCGGGCCCCAGGACATCTTTAGAGGGGGAAAAGGCTTCACACGTGAAGGTGGTAATTTTTAACCACGAAAAATGTACTAGCGTGTTAGGCATTCTCCACATCTGTTATCTGTGAAAAGAAATTGATCAACTGAACGACATTCTTGCACGTCTGATTTAAATGATAGAAGTCTGGCTTACTTTGATAAGGTAGCATGCACATTTTGATAAGGAGGTATTATTTTTCTCTGGCCTGTTAGTTTTCTCTCTCTCCCTCCTTTACTCCTCTATATCTTCCTTTCTCCACCCTCCTCTATATCTTCCTTTCTCCACCCTGTGTGTTATACCTACAATACCTCTCATAATTTCCTACAGGAATTTCTTAAAGTTATATAAGCAATATCCATTCCTTTTTTCTCAATTGCTAGTTCCTTGTATCAAAAACGATTCAGCCCAGATTTTAGGGTTTTTTTTTTGTACCTGTAATTTTGGTGACCATTTCTAATTTCAGGTAGAAATATTGCTACAAAATAACACCTGTGTTTGGCAGTGGAAATCAGGCATTTGCTTCTGATTGTGACTATACAAGTGACCAATTACTCTAGTAATTAAGTAACTGTGGGTGCAATTAGAAATGACCATGATTTTGCCCCAGAACAGAATTATAGGGGTGGGAACAGTAAGCCAAAATGAGAGTGGGTATGAGTCGATTGGAGAGTTGTACTTTGGCAATTGGTGTCACCAAAAATCAAACCACATAGAATTCTGTGTCCTAATTAGAGAAAGAGATGTCTTGTTTCTATTGATTTCTATTCATGATGTCAAACCGATGAAGCACGTATTAGCTACTTTTGAATGTCTCCACATTTCCATAAAATCTATTAGAAGAAATTCTGGGGACAGATTCGAAGTTCCTGTGTTTCAACTCAAGGCAGCAGATCCTTATGTCTTTGTCCTGAGAGACTAATCTGTGTTTAATAAGCTTCTACAACAGAAAACAAGAAGATACACTTTCTATAGGACTTAATATACCTTAAAGATGCTAATCTTTGCAGCAAGAGAAAGTCGCTACACGTGATAAGATTAACATATTGGCATTATCTGGTAATTTTCCTAATACCAGACATTTAAAATGATGTCTCCTCTTGGCTAGATCATAGTACCTGGGATCAATTTTCTACAAGGTTTTCTCGAACAAAACCCTAAGTGGTTGGAAGAAGACATTTTCTATAAGGAATTTGGGTCAGAAGAAAAGAAAACAAGTCAGTGGTTTTTCCGAACCTAAATCAATCACATTTTAAAGTCTGGTACAAATTTTCTGTCTTTTGTGATTGTGTATTTACTGAAGCATGAGAACCATAAGATACTTTCCACTTTGAAGATTTCTTGATGATTTTCTTATCTTCAAAAATTTTTAAAAATACTCTCAACTAGTAAAAAATAAATAAAAGTCTGCAGGAAGCAGCCTAATCATGGACAATTCAGACATCACAAGCAGAGAAAATCCCACTTGAATCTGGTCTGATATCTAACAGTCAGCTATTACATTATCAAAATTAAATCACTTAGGTAATTAGGATGTTTTCATCCTTGCAGGACTTCTCACTGGACAGGCTAAAGGCCTCAAGGAACATGGAAATTAATTTCTCTCTTTGCTCCAGAGGTCACAACTAGAGGTGAATCTGTGTCATGAGTGGCCAAATCTCTTCCAGAAAAGGAGGGCAACATCACAGTTTTTCCTAAAAATGGTGGTAATGAAACTTTAACCCGGAAAACATGAACTGACACTCTTTCAGCAATTATGCTAAAAGAACAAGTTTTTGGTATGTAACTAACTATAATATACAGCCTACTTTTGAATCATTTAAAGCATGAGAAAACAATGGAAATTACAGTTGAATCTGATCTAGGTTCTAGTGATCATTGGGTCCCATGTATTTTTTTGAGATTTACATTAATTGGGGCAAAGATCTGAATCAAGTATTTCTTTCCTCAAGGAAAAAAGGAAAGAAGGAATGGAGGAAGGGAGGAAGGAAGACAGAAGACAAAACAATAGCAGAAATTTGAAGACAAAATTAGAAATATTTTATTGTTCAAAATCTCCAATAGAGAGTGACTGGAAGTAGTTTTGAGTTACCTTTTGAAGCCTTTTCCTCCTTTTAGAAAACATCATCAGTTCCATTTACTCAGAAGAAGGAAAAAAAAAAGCCTATTTTAGATTCTTGTTAAATCCAAATCAATGAGATGGAATGAAGATGGAGTATGTAGAGGAAGTTTGGATGTCCAAAGATGTCACCTTAACCTCTGTATCCCAAATCTGAAGCTCAAATGCTCTTGTGGCTGGCATAAGAGCTGAAATAATATGGGGCCTCTGATGGAACCTGCAGCCAACTACAGAAAGCATGCTTTCTGAAAAATATGTGTGTTTCTGTTTTTATACTTTTTACTTAAATAAGGTCATTCCTCAGATGGGCCAAAGGACAGCACTTAAAATCAGTGAAAACCTTTGCATTTCTGAAATTCAAGTTTTTTATGTATGAAGCAGTCTCTGACATACACACTCCTTCATTATAGCATTCTCCCATAGAAATGTAGCATTTATTTCCTTTGATTCAGCATAAAAATAGATCATATTAAAAAGCTAATTGATGGAGTGGCTTTGACTTACAGCTGACAAACTGTGTAAGGAAGTTCTCATTCCTTTTCTTTTTGCTAATTTAATCTGACCCCAGCAGCTATCCTGCTGGGCTGGTGGCCAGGAGTCTCAGTGGATGTGAGTTTTCTTTCCAACTTCCTCTCCATTTCCACAGTTGCCCAAGGTCCTGATATGTGACATCATGGAAGCACTGGGAAGGGCCCTTTTGGTTGCCACCACAGGTCATCAGGTCAGACTTGGATGTTGACACACCCACTGGCTCCCTCAGGGTTACTCAGACCAGTGGCTCTGTGACTTTCACATCAGGTCTGGGCTTGGGTAAAATGTGGGTAATCCCTTGCTGGGGTCTCATCTCTGAGATACCATTGTCAGCAGAGGAGAGTGCTCAGTTTCCCACATCAGAGTTTCTTCTGCCAACATTTGACCTCTTTTAGCTCAGGGAGTTCTATCTCATCCTTCCTACACTGTATTCTTTGCCCTCTCTTTTCATAATACACAGCACAATATGTTCAGGATTGCTGACTCTTCACTCTTTCAGGGACAAACAGGTAAGAAGAAATAAAAGAAGTGGGTTAGGAACACAAGAGAAGAGGAACTTTAGTAAAATGGAGAATAATCAAATATCTGAAGCTTTTCAAATTCAACTTAAAACTCTCTCCTGTTTCACAAATACAAGTGCACACACACATGGACTCACACACACACACAAACACACAAGAAAATCTCAGTTTTTAATCCTTTGTTTAATCTTTCACAAAACAGAGGAAGAACCCCAAACATCTACTTTTAATTCTACAAAACTCCCTGAGGAAGAAAAATTATAAAGTACACAGGCCTGGACTACCTGCTGTGATTGGACTGATGGTTTTAGAGAAATTCACAAGGAAATAACAAAATAAAATTTAGATAAGTTATTAGGCAGTGGAAATAAAAATGGCTACTGTTTTGTGTTAATACATGTTTTTAAAGACAACTGTGTTGTATTAACATGCTTATAAATTTCATTCAGTATGTATTTGGAAACCTACTGTTTATTTAGTAGGCTCTCCGGTGAGCATTGTGGAGGTTACAAATACATGCTACATCCAGGGAGCCTTCACTATGAACTGGGAACAGTCACAAATGACCAGAAACCTTTCCAAAGCAAGCAATTAACATGCAACACTAAGTTCTTGAAACAAATGAGGGAAGCACTGCCATCATACCCATTTTGCAGATGAGGAAACTGAAGTAGAGTTCTAGAAAGCAACTCGCTTAAGGTCACAGAGCTGGTAAGGAGCAGAGGTAGAATTAGGTTGTTGGTTGGTTTGACCACAATCCTCAGGGATTTCCATTATCCCATTGACTCTAATCCAATCCAACCCAACCCAACCCAATCTAATCTAATCTAATCTAATCTAATTATCCATATGCAGTAATATTTATGGGGCTAGATTCTATTCTTCAAGATCCAGGATTCTGCCAGAGCCTGGAAAATAGTTTTTAGTCCAAATTTATGCTGGTGTGAAGGCAAATGTTCATCTTTCCAGACCCTTGGATGGACTCATCTGGAAGCCTGAGAGGGCTTCCAAAGCTATCTCCAATTGATGTTCTCTGGAGTCCTCATGGTTCCCTCCAAACCATTCTCTTTTTCTAATCAAACATACCAGCTCTATTCAAGGTGGGTGGACCAGCAAAAGCTCATTTAAACTCTCCTCTCAACTGCCTTATCCACCTTATAAACTCAAAAGGGGACAGGCAGAAAGGGGCTCACAATAGCCTCTTCTCCCCTCTTTTCCCTGAAGCCCTTGTAATAGGCTCATTAGGGGCCCGCCTGGGCTTGTTACAAGATGCTGTGGAAGCAGCCCATGAGTAGCTCACTGTTTGTAACAGATAATATCAAATTGGAGAAACATGTAAAAGCACATACAAAAACAGTAAAATGAGATGTATTCTAATGATACCAGCCAAACAACTAGGGAGATAATTAGTCACTCCTTGTACATGGTTTGGGATCTGTAGCAGAGCTAATTTTATTTGAGTAACATGTCAACTTTTAACTTTGGCGTTTTGTGTATGGGGTAAATAAAAGATGTTCTGTAAGGAATTCTGCATCATAGGAGACTAAATGCTGCTGTCTCATTATGGTAGTCATATTTATAATTTATTAAAAATTGTTCATTCTTAAGCCTTCCTTAAAGGATGCTGTGGACTATCTGACTATGTTTTTTCTTTCATCAGATATGAATTTAGGTTATGTAAGCTAGTCTAATTTTTAATGAAATTTTTTATAATAGAGAAATGCTAGTTGTGTGTTATGCTGTTCTGTTCATAACGCAAATGCTAAAAACGAGTTTCTTGACTTATAATTAACACTCATAGTCTGTCATGTTTTACCCACCATGTTGAAATGGATGCTGTGTACACATGTGGCAACTGTCAGCTGCCTTCTAAGAAACCGCACCTCCAAGGAAGTCAGACTTTGTGGGAGAATTTCTAAATTGAGGGGGAAAATTCGATTTTCCATTGTTATCTATGAAATAAGCCTTAGCTTATGTAAAAGTATTATTATATTCATTTCACTGATTTCTGCTCAAGAAGAAAATCCTCCATTCTTTAGAAAACTGCACAATACAACCTCTCTGAAAACAAAATGCTTTCCATGTCTAAAAATAGAAAATTCATACAAAGATATTTTTGTATTACTTTATCAAAGAAGAAGTGGAAGTGCTGGCATTATTGATTCAACTTATGATGTGCTGTATATTTGTTGTTAGGCATAATTTAGGTCAGACCTCATTTATTGCATTAGTATGTCAGTTAACTAGATAGACACATGAACTTTAGTCTTTTCCCACCATGGCCCTTCCTTTGACTCAATTTTAAGCCTTTAAAATTACTCTTAAGTTTAAATTTGCTCTTGATCTCTGATTTGGGCTTCTTGGGGTTCCAAGATTCCAAAGCTGAAAGGAGGAAATAAAATCTGAAGAGAGAGACTTTACCCTGAATAAAACCCCCAAATTCTAGGCCCTTACCTGCCATTAGTGCCACATGTCACCACGGGTTTGTCACCTAAACTGTGTGTCCTTTGTTTTTTCATCTGTCAAATGAGAGGGATGGAAGAATATTTTCTTGGAACCAGGGATTGAACTCAGGGGCTCCCGGCCACTGAGCCACATCCCCAGCCCTATTTTGTATTTTATTTAGAGACAGGGTCTCACTGAGTTGCTCAGGGCCTCACTAAGTTGCTGAGGCTGGCTTTGAACTCACGATCCTCCTGACTCAGCCTCCCAAGTCGCTTGGATTACAGGCGTGCACCACCACGTCCGGCAGAATATTTTCTATGGTGACTTCCAGCCCCTAATTCTACTCTTACAATGTGAAGAGCTAAAATGTACAGATATTACATCCACTCGATCTATCTAGGTTGAGGGAACTTATTAGCTCTGTAATTTTGGAAAAGACTTAGTAAAAATAACCACAAACAATATTGTGAAAGTTATAAGGCATCTTGCATCAGGTGACACAAGGCAGTGGACAGATTCATTCCTTTAAAAACTGTGATATAAAGCTGGGCGCGGTGGCGCATGCCTATAATCCCAGCAGTTGGAGAGGCTGAGGCAGGAGGATCAGGAGTTCAAAGCCAGCCTCAGCAAAAGAGAGGCACCAAGATCTGGTAGTCATGGCTGTCCCAGGGAAAAGGAATGGGTCTGAGGCATAAAAATAGGAGGTCAGTTTACTTTTCACTGTGCACTGGTTTGTACCTTTAAAAGTCTGTACCATGTACCCCACTATGAGTTTTTGAAAAGGAAATAATAAAAGCAAACACTTAAGTGCTTGGTATGTACCAGGCATCATTCTAATGCCTGCAAGTATTACTCATTGAATCTTCATAACCATGTAAGATTAGAATTACAAGATTAGTGAAATGAGGCCAGAGAAACGTGGGCCATTTGTCTCAGCTCATGCAGGCAAAGTGCAATTTGTGAACTCTGGGTCCCTTTCACCCACTCACACACAAATTCAGGTGTGCACGTGTGCATGCATGCACGCACACACACACAGAGCAATCTCATCTGTTTGACCATCTTTCCCCATTATAAATGCCTCTCATTAAATAATGACATTATGGTTTTTCATGTTGCAGAGCAGTTTAACGATTGTATGTGCTTCTGCTCCACCTCAAGGCTTAGTGGACCCATTTGGCCTGTCCAAGCTGAACCCACAGAGGAATGTTTCTGCTCCTTGTCTGATTCTTCCCTGCTCAGAGACTCTGTGTCCACTCATGTAATCAAAATTTACTGTCTGGGCTGGGGTTGTAGCTCAGTGGTAGAGTGGTTGTCTAGCATGTGAGACAACTTAAAGAAAAAGTTACTGTCTGCTTGGTAAGATAATCCACACAGTCCTTTCAAATGCTGCAGTTCTTATCTCACACATGTGCACACCATTGTTTTCATTGAACAAATATTTATACAATATTATCCCCAATATATATTAATTCGAGCACCCAGACAATTCTATAGACTGCCTGCTTTCTCAGAAACAAATATACTTAGTCATAAGTACAATTATATTTTAAAACCAATAATCTCCTGAAATCAGTGTTTCCTTCATTGTTTTGTTTTTGTTTTTGTTTTTTGTTTTGTTTTGTTTTTTTGCGGTGCTGGGGATTGAACCCAGGGCCTTGTGCTGCGAGGCAGGCACTCTACCAACTGACTATATCCCCAGCCCTCCTTCGTTCTTATAACCACCATATAGAGAATGACTCATTGTCTACAGCTCCACTGCTTATACCTTAATAGATATTAAAAATTGACTTTGTTAACTGATGGATACAGAACTCAGTGCACCTATCAGCAACGGAGGAAGGAATCAATGAGTTGTTTAATGATAAGGAAATGGTCTTTAATGGCCTCCAATTTAGGCACTGGCTTTACATAGTGAGGCCAGATTTTGCTTCAAGTTTCTGTTGTCTCTGCAGGTCAAGTTCTAAGTTCAGAAATTTACTTCATGCTCGTTTTCTCTACTAGGCAAGAGCACCATAGCTCTTAGATTTCTCACACAGTGTGTCTTTTTAAGTTATCTGCAGCTCAGTTTGACGGTATAAACAACACAACACAACACAACACAATAGCCCTGAAGTCAGCACCCCTCAGGTAAGGGTCCAGGACCTCCCAGGTGGTGGCAGTGAGGAAACAGCCTGGGAGAATGGACTCGGAAGGGTTCACAGCCTCTTATTTCAGAAATTACGTCTTTCACGTGACACGTTCAATTGGGACAGATTGGCCTAAGAGTGTTTTGGAAGGTGGAGCAGAGGTTTGTTTGTTTAATAAACCTTATAGAAATATATTTTCTTTGGAGGAACCTGTAAACCCCACTTTCTTTCCATTGCCTTCTACCCTACTTAAAGTATTTCATGAAATGTAGATCTCTTGAAGGGATTTATTCTTTTACCAGGCATGGCGTTTGGAAGTTCCTGGAATGAGCAATGAGGTTTTGGATCTCATATCAAAGGGTTTAAAGTTAATGATTTTAAGTATGGTTGGATTTTATTGCTCCTCTGGTGGGCTAAAAACTTCAGCCACTCTTTGACCTCTGCTCAGTCAATTCAATTCCATCTAATGCTCTGTGACTAATATGGAGGATATTTAATCTACTTTGCCGCTGAAATTACTTTTAGACTCACTTTTTTTTCCTTGGAAAACTTCCTCCTGAGAGAAATTGCTTATCGTAAGCTCTAAATATGTTGCATATTACAGAATACATTTTAAAAAGCCTTTCTTCCAGAGACAATGAAACCTTATCACTTATTTTGCTATCACATTACAAATGAGACAGGAAAAGCGATATTATTCTAGAAGGAAAAGTAGAATCAAAAAGAAGAATGAATGGCAACCTCCCTGATCCTGTTATTAATGTAGATATCATAAGTAGTCATGTCTTAGCCAAATATTTCCTGCAATGTAATTAAACTGGGAGACAAAATCAATGAAACGGAGGGTTACCAGCCTTAGGTAGGCTTCTTTCATCTAGTTCCTTATTAAGAATACATGTGGCTGCTTTTAAAGGTTCATTTGAAGGTAAACTTGGTCTTTATCCCCCACAAGAGAGACAGTGACTATCTTGGGCACCTAGGAAGGGGGGGTCCAAACCCTGGCTGAATAGGTGTAAAGACATGATGTTTTCCCTGAGATCAGAGGGCCTGCATCTAATCCTTCCTTTGTCCCTAATTAGTGGTCTGACCCCTGGCAAGTCTTTTAAATCTTTGCCCCAATGAGAGGATCTGTAAGGTGCTTCTAGAGCTCCTTCTATATTGAACTTAGACCAAATAAGTGCCCACATCTGGACTGGAGCTCTGCTGGTAGTGCATGGGTAGTCCCCCAGCACAACCAGGTTTAGCAGGAGGTGGGCAGGGCCATTTCTTTTTCAGGCACTGAAAATGCTTCCACCATCAGTCCCATTAAGTATAAAGATCTGATGAAGCCCTCTTCCCAGGGAAATTTGCATTTGGGCAGGGATCAAAGCCCTAAGCTAGGGAGTAGTTGGAGAAGCTGGAAAAAGCCCTGGGGCTCCGGAGGTAAGTTTCCAATCCTGGTTTTACCATGCACTCACTTGGTGCCTTCAGTCCTCTGAAATTCAGTTTCTTTAAAGAGAATGGGCTGTCATGGTCTCTGATCTTTGAAAATTATAATTATTAGCAATGTATTAATTGTACAAATTAATGGGATTCACTGTGATATTTCCAAACATGCATGTAGTGTTCTTTATGTCTATCCACCCTTCTTCTGCCCTCTCCACACCTCCCATCTCTTCTTTTTTCCTGAGCCCCTTCACAGTTGTCAATAGTCCCTCTTCTACTTTCAGGTCAAACCCCCTTTCCTCTTTGTTTCTCACATATATGGTAGCTCCATTTTTAATTTTCTGAGGAGCTCTGCTAATGTTTTCTATTCCGGTTGTACCAATTTACACACCCCTATCAACAATGTATAAAGATTCTTTTTTCTCTTCATCCTCCCCAGTATTTGTTGTTGTCATTATTGATAATAATCATTTTAACTGGGGTGAGATGGAATTCCATTGCAGTTTCAATTTGCATTTCCCTAAAATAATTAAAAAGATAATGAGCATTTATCATGTACTTATTGGTCATTTGTGTCTATTCAGATCTTTTGCTAATTTTTAAATTGGATTACTTATTTTTATGTTCTTAAGTTTTCTTAATTCTTTGTATATTCTGGTTATTAATCCTCTGAAAGATGAATAGTTGACAAAGGTTTTCTTCCATTTGGTGGGTTGCTTTCTTATTGTTGTTTCTTTGTTCTGTAGAAGCTTTTTAATTTGATGTGTACCTATTTTTCAGCTCTTGCTTTTGTTTCTTGTACTTTTGCGGTGCAATTCAAGAAATCATTGCCTGTGCCAATATCCTGAAGTGTTTCCCCTGTTTTTCTCTAGTAGCTTCATGTCTTACATTATGATCTTTGATCCATTTTCTTTTTTTTTTTTTTTTTTGGTACCAGGGATTGAACTCAGGGGCATTTAACCACCGAACCACATTCCCAGCCCTTTTTCCTGTTTTATTTAGAGACAGGGTCTCCTTGAGTAGTGAGCCTAAGCCTTATTGAGGCTTAGGGCCTCACTAAATTGCTGAGGCTGGCTTTGAACTCGAAATCTTCCTGCCTTAGCCTCCTAAGTTGCCGGGATTACAGGCATGCACCACTGTGCCTGGACTTTGATCCATTTTGAGTTGATTTTTATACAGGGTGAGAAATAGGGGTCAGGTTCCTATCTTCTCCATGCTGCTATCTAGTTTTCCCAGCACCATTTGTTAAAGAGGCTGTCTTTTCCCCCATGTATGTTTTTGGCACCTTTGTCAGGAAACAGTTGGCAGTAGATGCACAGATTTACTTTTTGGTTCTCTGTTCTGTCCGGTTGGTCTATGCATGTCTGGGTGTGTGTTTAATGCCAATACCATGATGTTTTTGTTATCATGGCTCTGTAATATGTTTTGAAATCAAGTATAATGATGCCTCCAGCTTTGCTCTTTCTTGCTCAAGATTTCTTTGGCTATTTGGTGTCTTTTGTGCTTCCATATGAATTTTAGAATTGTTTTCTCTTTTTGTGTGAGAAATGCCATGGGTATTTTGGTGGGAATTGAAATGAATCTGTAGGTCCCTTGGGTGAGTATGAACATTTTAATAATATTAATTCTCCCAATCCATGAACATGGGAGTTATTTTCACCTCTTAGTGTGTTCTCTGATTCTTTTTGTAGTAATTTCTGATTTTCATTGTAGATGTCTTTCACATCTCAGATATATTTTAGGTATCTTATTTTTTTGAATAATATCATGAATCAGTTTAGTTTCCTGATTTCTTTCCTAGCAAGTTCATTATTGGTAAATAGAAAAACTATTGATTTTTGTATGTTGACTTTGTATCCTACTACTTTACTGAATTTGTCCATCAGTTCTAATAGCCTTTGACTGAGTCTTTAAGCTTTTCCATGTATAGAAATATATTATCTGTAAACAAGGATAATTTTATTTCTTCCTTTCTCATTTATACAAGGCATACGCCTTTCATTTCTTTCTCTTGTCTGATTGCTCTGGCTAAAATCCCTACCGCTATGTTGAGTAATTATTCCTTATCTTGTTTCTCATCTTACAGGAAGTTCTTTCAGTTTTACCCATTCAAGATATTGGCTATGCATAGCTGCTATTATGTAGGGATTTGATTCTTCTATGCCTAATTTTTTCAGAGATTTTTATCATGATGGTTTGTTGAAATTTAGTGAATCTTTTTTTCTGCATCTATTGAGATGATCATGTTCTTCTTAATTCTATTCATGTGCTATATTATGCTTATTGATTTGCATATGTTGAACCATCCTTGCATCTCTGGAATGAAAACAACTTGATTGTGACGTATGATCTTTTGAATGTTCTATTGAATTTGATTTGTGAGTATTTTGTTGAGGATTTTTGCATCTGTGATCATCAGGGATATCATTCTTTATTGTTCTTTCTTTGTTGTGTCCTTGTCAGGTTGTGGTAGCAGGGTAATGCTGGCTGTGTAGAGTGATTTTGGAAGGGTTCCCTCCCTTTCACATTTGCAGAATAGTTTTACAAGCATTATTGTCAGTTCTTCTTTAAAAATTTGGCAAAATTCTGTAGTGAAGCCTCCTGGTCTTGGATTTTTCTTTGTTTGGAGATTTTAAAATTACTGATTCAATCTCATTACTTCTTATTGGTCTGTTTAGGAAATAGTCCTTCTAACTTGTAATATTGTGGCTATCTGAAAGTAAGGACCTTCCTTATATAGTGGAAGTCAGCGTCAGTTTCTTCCTTCAGGCCATTTTTAACCCCAATTCCTTCCCCAGTGACCTTATCCTTATGTGGCCAAGCATCATTTAGCGGTGGGTGCTGTGGTGAGAAAATGGATCTGGGTTCATGCAAGCCACAGCCAGAACTTTCTGCCTCAGTTTCATGACTCATAAAATGAGGAGAGTTGTATGTATATTGTTCAGAAGTTGTGGTAACAAAGGGAACCTAAGCAGTGTTCAGCATAATAGAGACTCGGTGAGTGTTATTTTCCCTCTGTCCATCTGTACTCTCCAATGCTATGCTTTAGATATTTATGATCTCTAGAATTCTCTTCTAGAAAGTATGATGAATAGTGAGAGAAGGTCGAATTACCGATCCCAATTTTAACTCAGTTGGCTAACTACTGTCACACTGATATTTCATAGCAAACATCAGCAAAATCTCAAGAATCATTTTCTTGCTCATGAGTTCCTGAATCAGTAGGGCTGCTTTGCTCCTTGTGCCTCTCATTTTCCTATTGGAATCATTGGTCAGTCAGGGCATGTTCTTCTCAGTCAATGGTACATGCCAAAGAGGGAAAGTTCCACCATGAAGACTCACTGTGAGCTCTTGGTTGGGTCACCTGTGCTAACAGCTCAAATCAGATTACATTTCTAAACCCAAAACCAAGAGACAAATATTAGACTCTGTTATTGTTTGGAGAAACTGAAAAGTCATGTGACTTTAGTGAATGGAATATGGATGGGAGGGATGTGAAAAATTGGTGAGAATATTCAAAATTATCTCTTCTAGATATTTTAAAATATACAACTTTTTTTTTTTTTTTTTTTTTGCAGTGCTGGGAATTGAACCCAGGGCCTTGTGCTTGCGAGGCAGGCACTCTACCAACTGAGCTATATCCCCAGCCCAATATACAACATTTTTAATGATAATCATGTTACTGTTCAATAGAACATCAAAACTTATTCTATCTCATTGTGATATTTATACCCATCTACCAATCTCTCCCTTTCCTCTCCTACTCTTCCTAGACTCTGGTGGCCACTATGCTTCTCTCAACTTTTATGAGGTCATCTTTTTACAAATAAGTAAGATCATGCAATATTTACCTTTTGGTGCCTGACTCATTTCACTTTGCAATGTCCTCAAGGTTCATCTACGTAAGTTAATTTCTTAAAAAGTTAAGAGTGAAAGACAAAGGCATGTACAGCTGACCTTCTCTATCAGTGGGTTCCACACACAGATTCAAACATCTAAGGACTGAAAATATTCAGACATATAGACTATGTACTGGACGTGCATGGTCTTCTCCTCTTATTATTTCCTAAACAATACAGTATAAGTTATTTATGTGACATTTGCATTGTATTATGTACTACAAGTAATCTTAAGATGACTTGAAGTATACTTGAGAGAGTATTATATGCAAATTGTACACCACCCCTAAAAGGAACTTGAGCATCAGTGGATTTTGCTATCTGCAGGGAATCCTAGAATTCATCCTTTATGCATAACAAGGGACAGCTGTACCTGTAGGTCCCACATGAATATAAGTTCCACCTGAATATAAGTTGCCAACTTGTGTTTTATGGTCTAGAGGCAGTGAAGAGATCACTGTGTCTCCAAAGGGTGAAGGTAGGGGTGCTTAAAGCTTTGAGGAAATAAATGGAAAGTAGGGATTTGGGTTCCCTGAGGACAAGAAGATTTGTGGTTTCTGAGAGTGCTATAGACATAGCACCTGAGAGATGAAAGGACATTTGATAGAAAGGGAACTAATGAAAGATTAAGCTGGGCCCTGTGGTGCATGCCAGTAATCCCAGCAACTTGGAAGGCTGATGCAGGAGAATCCCTAAGCAACTTAGCGATACCCTGTCTTGAAATTAAAAAAATGAAAAGGACTGGTGATGTGGCTCAGTGGTTAAGTACCCCTGAGTTCAACCCCTGGTACCACCAAAACCAAAACAAAATAAACAAATAAAAAACAAACAAAAAACAAAACAAAAGAAAAAAAACAAGGCATTACATACATGGACAGGTCTGAAGCTAATGGCCTTCCTACTACTATAGAAGACCGGAAAGATGGTGGGTGGGCAGGACTGAATAATCTTGTTCCCATTTATCTCAGAGTCTGTTACAGGGCCTGGTGTATACTGTAAGTATTCGACAAATGCTTTTTGAATTCATGAGTGATTAACTTGAGCTGTGCAGATGAATTAATGCAGCTCCCAAAGGAGTAATGAGTGTTGATTTTGGAACACAATTCAGATATGTTATTAATGTAAGGGATTTCTGACGTGGCAGAATATCCCAGTGTGGAGGCCTCAGGTGGGAAGAGCAGGGAACCCAAGGCAGGCACCAGGACAAGGATGAGAGCATGGGAGAGAGAGCTGGCCAGGTGTGCTCTGACCAGGTATGTTCCGAGGAAGGAATGCGGGGACTGCTGTGTAGCACAAGGGTATCTCCTTAAGCTGTTGGCAAAGCTGAAGCATTGTCTGTTCCTCAGAACTTTGTGTTAAGGGAATCATGCTGATTTTACCCATATACAGAGGTGTATATTCCGTTTTCTCACTGAAATGGCTCCAAATCTGCGAATCAATCTCTCTGTGCAGTACTGCAGAGCGGTGGGTTCCTTGGCATGTCCTGCTCAAATGTGTCTTGGTTCTTCATCTATGTGGGAAAGAAGGTGCAGTGCTGTTCTAGTCAGGTTTTTCACTGCTGTGACTAAAGATCTGACCAGAACAATTGTATAGGAGGAAAAGTTTATTTTGGGGCTTATGATTTCAGAGGTATCAATCCATAGACAGCAGGCTCCATTCCTTGGGGCTCAAGGCAAGGCAGAACATCATGGAAGAAGAATGTGGTAGAGAGAAGCAGCTCACATGGTGGTCAGGAAGGGAGGGAGGAGAGAGAGAGAGAGACCACTCCATTCTCCAAATACGAAATATATACCCCACAGCCACACCACCATTGAACCACTTCCTCCAACCACACTGCACCTTCCTCCAGTTACCATTCAGCTAATTCCACCAGGGATTAATTCACTGAGTAGGTTAAGGCTATAACCCAAACACCTCTCCTCCAAACTTTCTTGCATTTCTCACACATGAGCTTTTGGGGGATACCACATCTAAACCATAGCAAGTGCCTCCTACTTAATGTTGCAAACAAACTAATTTCTAGTTAATAGTGTTATCTCACTGGTGAAAATTTCTCATACCGTGCAAAAGAAAAAAGCAACCTCACTTCAGCACCCGCTTCCCTCCCCCTTTCCTCTGCTTCATTTAACAACTGTGCTTTGTCTTTTGTCTGCACCCAGGTCTGGGCCAATTGGGATCTAAGCAGCAGAAGGGAGGAAACTTGGTCTATGGTGTTTAGTACTGTGTCCCCAGAACCTAAGACATAGACCACATAGCAGGTGTTCAATGAAACTTAGTGGTATGGAGAAAGAATATCCTTTTCAATAAATGATGGTAGAACCATTGAATATCCACATGCAAAAGAATGAATTTGGGTGCCTATCTCATGCAATATGCAAAAATTAATTGAAAATAACCAAAGTTCTAAATGGAAAAGGCAGAACTATGTAATTCTGGGAAAAAATGTAGGCATGTCTTTGTGATATTGGATTAAGCAACAGTTTAGTATATATGGCACAAAAAGCATAGCAAATAAAGAAAAAAAATGAATATTATCAAAATGGAAAACTTCTGTGCTTCAAAAGACACTATGAAAAAAGTGAAAAGACAACCTAACAGAGTGGGAGAAAATATTTGCAAATTACATATATGCTGATGGTCTAGTGTTCAGACTATGTAAGAATTCCAAAAACAGTTTTTAGAACCCAATAACAAAAAGATAAATCATTTAATTTAAAAACAGATAAAGAAGTTTAATTGACATTCCTTCAGAGAAGATACACAAATGCCCACTTTCCGCAGGCAAAAACTTTGGACATGGCATCATTAAGCATTAGTGAAATAAAACAAAACAAAACCAAGTAAGACAGTAGCATATAGTCACTAGAATAACTACACTAAGAATATTGTGGATAGGAATGTAAAATGATACTGTTGGCTTTGGAAATCAGTCTGACAATCCCTCAAAATATTGAATTGTTACTGTTTGTAGGAATTCCACTTGTAAATATATTCAAAATAATTGAAAACTGATGTTCATACAAAATTTTAAATGAATGTTCACAGTAATAGTATTCGCCATAGCCAGCCCCCAGAGGGAAACAACTCAACCATCCATCAAGTGACAAATGAATATAAAAATGTGGTATATCCATACAATGGAATATTATTTATCTTATACAGGGAGGAAGTACTGAAATATCCTACATGTGGATATATATTTAAAGCATAATGCTAAGCAAAAGAAGCAAGACTCAAAATGCCACAGTTTGAATGATTCCATTGTAATGTCCAGAATGGCATATTCTGAAACAAAAAGAAGATTAATGATTTCTGGATGGGGGGTGGAGAGAGGAATGAGGAATGGGGAAAGACTCTTAATGGGTGTAAGAATTATTTTTGGGGCTGACAAAAATCTTCCAGAATTGGATAGGGGTTATGATTGTACATTGATGTGATTATATTAAAATCACTAAATTGTACACTTTAAAAAAGATGAGTTGTGTGGCCTGTAAATTGTATCTCAATTTTTAAAAGTTAGGAGTGACTGCAATAATTGACATTTGAAAATGCAACTTGGGATATGTATAAGGAGATTGTGTCTGAGATTCAGGGAACTCTAAAAGAGCAAAATGGTAAGAGTTATGTGTTTGTTTCTTATCTCATCCAAATCCCTCTATATATAAAGCTTGCAAGTCTTTTGTCATTAAGAGACTTCAGAGTCCTGGGAAAGAAACAAAACTTGACATCTGCTTATTAGGTGCTTGGGTTGTTTCACAAGGGCGATGACACTAAAATTTTGCCTGCAGAAATACTATTCCATGTTTCAGTCAAAAAAGTACCATCATTTCCTCTGTAAAAGATGCCTATTAATGCCCTGTCTATATCAGGTTCATATGTCAGGGAACACACAAGCTCTGGAGTGGAGGATCTGAATTCAAGCTCTGTATAACCCTGTTAGAGCTACTTAATTGTACTAAGCTTCAATTTCCCCATTTAAAATAATACATGAATTATATGCTCCCACTGTCAAGTCAGACTGTGTAGTAGTGAGGATTTTGAGTGCCAGTGACAGAAATACAATCACGTTGGATTGAATACAAAAGGGAATTTTTCATTTGTTTGATAAAATAAAAATTTCAGGATTGGTAAATCTCAGACAATGATGAATGTGGAAGCTCAAATTTTAGCAGTGTGGCTCATGACACACTGCCTGTGCCATGGCTGCTCTTTTCTCTGGATTGGCCTCACTCACAGGTAGGCAATGCCTTGTTGGTGGTATGTGTAGCAACAGCCATCCCAGGTTCAGCAGCCACTGAAGAGGGAAGGGAAGAGCAGCAGGAAATTCCATTTACCATACCTCAGAACTAAATGGGAAGATATGTACCCTTTTGCTGAGACATTATTGAAACCCTTCCTGAACCAGTTCTGTGTCCCAAGGGGTGTGATCTGCTACTTATTCAGGACCCAGCCATATGCCCATCTCTCTCTATGAAGTACAAATGAGGGATGGTGGTTCCCCTTGGAAATTAGGGGTGATGTTAACTGAACAAGAGGGATGGATAACAAGTAGAGGAAATGGCAGGTGCTATCTATAGCACTGTTTTTCCTTTTGTTATTACCTAAATTTTAAAAAGGCATGAATTTACATGAGAACTTACATGTACACACAAATAAAAATCACAACAGAAAACCAACCATACTGCATTCAACAGATTCGGATATTTTCTATTCTGTTCCATTTTATTCTGTTCTTTACAATTTTATCTTATTTCACTAAATAAATGTATAGCTTATTTTATTTTATAGCTTACAGATTTTAACCAGTTTTAAAAACACTTCTTTATAGGGAACATGTGTAAAAGTATAACATAATTATCAAAGCATTATTTAAATATTAACACGACAATATATATCAATATGGAATCAGTGCCATGTGACTTTTGCAAACAGACTCTAAGGAGAAAGAAGCACAACTGATTTGAAACTAAAATTTGTTGGTGTACCAGTAAGTCCCATAATGCAGGATAGATGGATTGTCCAAATCCTTATTTGTATGCTGAGTGTGTGCAGTTTCAAACAACTATAGACCTTCCCAGCTAATCAGGTGACGGCTGTAAGTTGGATAAGGCAAGAATTTCCAGGCCAGCTAGTGGTTCATTGCAGAGACAGATAGCCACAAAAAAGAAAAATGAGTGATTTGGAAAACTCAGACTTAAGTGAAGATGAGGGACTATAGTGCATTTTATCTGTGTGTCTAACACTTTCATAATAGATATCACTCTTAGACTTAAGGTTCATTTGTAAGTAAAATGGGTACAAAATAACAATGACTTCAGCAAGATAGATGTTGATGTCTTTTTCACATAAGCATGGGGACAGCAGTGAGGAGCTAGTGTAAGATTCTTCTCCATAAGGTCTTCAGGGACTAGGGCTTCTTTCCACACAAATGCACTGAATGCCTAGAGTGTGCCATTCTTTTGTGGTCCAGAAAGATGACTAAAGTTTCACTTATCACAACTGCAGTTCCAGTAGCAGATACTGGAGGTGAAGAGAGAGAGATCATAAAGCAGAAGTTTGAACCAGACAACTTTTAAAAAAATATCCTAGGAGCCGCCATATTCTTTTATATCTCCTTGGCCAGAATATGGTCATAAGGTCAGATTTAGCTGCAAGGGAGCCTGGGAAAAGTACCCATTTTAAAAACAGGTTGCATTATTCTGCACATTAGTTAGCTTTTTCTGTGGAAAAGTTACTCCCAAACACAGTGGCTCCCATCAAAACCATTGCATGTAGCCCATGGTTCTCTGGATCAGCTAGGTAATTATTTGCTCTGGCCCAATGTGACTGACTTTAGTTGAATTTCCCAGTGTATCATGATCAGCTGGCAGGATAGTTTTGCACATTTGTGTGGCAGTTGGAAAGAAGGCTGTTGACTTTGCTCACCTTCACCTTCACATGGGTTCTCATCCTTCAGCAGGCTGCCTAGGGCTCATTCTGTGTTGTGTCATGGTTGTAAGGGCAACAAATGAAGGCCAGCCTCAATATGCAAGCATGTTCAAACCTCTGCTTACAATCATATCTGCTGAAGTTCCAACACCCAAAGTGGCTAACCCTAATTTGTAGGGTGAAGAAATATACTCCATTTCTGGATGTAAAGAGAAGAATTTGTGACCATTTATTATACTCTTCTACACAATAGAATAAGAATTTTGTAGGACAATCATCAGTCTTGTAGTTTACCATGAGAAATATTGCACTATATCCACCAGTGTCTATTGTTCCAGTCTGGTTATGACTAACTTCCTGCATTCCATCTTCACCTAGGTGTGTCTCAAGACATCTAAATTTCAATTATTCAAAACGTAACTTCTAATCCATCTCCCACACAAAACATAGCTAAACAAGACTCGCCCTTCTACAGTAGATGACACATTGTAACCTTCTAGTTTGTTGCTCAATCTAAATAGCTGGGAAGTCATCCTTGACCACTCCTTCTCTTTTACTTTTTCATATTCAAACCAGAACCAAGTTTATTGACTTCATCACTTGAATATCTCTTGCATCTACTCACATGTCTTCACCTCATTCACATTATCCTAGTCCAAGTGGTCAGCCATCCATTCTTGCAGGAGCCATCCTGCCATCCATTCTTCTTACTGGGGTTGAAGTGATGATAAGAGAATTTTCTCATGTCATTCTCCAGCTTAAAGCCTTTTGCTATCATCCTCTTATTCTTCGGATAGAGATCAGTAATTGCCCTGGCCTACAAGATCCTGCATGATCTTTCTCCTAATAGTCTACCTGTCACTCTGTACTCACTGCTACATGGAGCCTTAGAGAAAGGCAGAACCATATAGATTTAAAACAATAGATCATGACTCAAGCCTTGACCAACAGTCTATTGGATCACCATACAGCCATAAAGAAGAATAAAATTATGGCATTTGTAGGTAAATGGATGATGTTGGAGACTGTTATGCTAAGTGAGATCAGCGAATCCCAAAAATCCAAAGGCCAAATGGTCTCTCTGATAAGTGAATGATGATGCATAATGTGGGGTGGAAGGGAGGCAAGAATGGAGGTAGGATAGATAGCATAGAGGGAAGGGAGGGGTGGGGTCTGGAGGTAGGATAGATAGCATAGAGGGAAGGGAGGGGTGGGGTCGGGGTGGGGGGGCAAGAATAATAACAGAATGAGAAAGACATCATCACCCTGTGTAAATGTATGAATGCACAGATGGTGTGACTCTACTTTGTGTACAACCAGAGAAACAATAGCTGTACTCCATTTGTGTTCAATGGATCAAAATTAAATAAATAAAAAAGTTTTTTTTTTTTTTTTTTTTTTTTTTTTGTTAACATGCTCTCCTGTCTCTTGACTTTGGATGAAGTGCTAGGGAGCTGGTTCAGTGTAAAGGATGCCAACCACATGGGTCTGAGCTTTGATGGTATTGTTGTTTGGATTTGGAATTCCCCCAAATACTCATATGCTTAAAGGCTTGGTCCCCAAAGCAGAAATGTCTAGAAGTGAGACTTTCAGGAAGTTATCGGATCAAGAGAACTGTCATATCATCAGTGGATTAATCACTTTGATGTATTAATAATTTGAGTGGATTACTAGGAGGAGGTGAAAACAGTAGGCAGGTGTGGAATGGTTGAGGAAAGTTGGTGACAGAGGGTATCACCTTGGGACCATACCTTTGTCCCCTTTCTCTCTCTCTCTCTCTTCCCTTCCTTCCCTCCCTCACCCCCTCTGCTGCCTAGCTGCTGTGACATGAGAAGCTTTCCTCTGCCAGACCTTTCTGTCATAATGTTTCCACCTTGGAACCAGCTGGTCACAAATTGAGACCTCTGAAACCATGAGCCAAAAATCAATCTTTCTTCCCCAGGTTGTTCTTGCCAGGTATTTGTCACAAGGACAAAAAGTTGACTAATACAGATGGAGATATTGAAAGATTCAGAATGGAACCACCCAGAAAGGCTAATCTGTGCTGAAGATCACGTGTGGGATGTTCCTGAGATAGAGAATGGGAGAATGCAAACACCAGGTCAAAACAGGAGAGTTGACTAAGAGGAGAAGGAGGAGTGTCCACTTGGGTATCTTGGTGAAAGGACAGATTATGCAATTGGTAAGGAAATTTTACTGGGCTGCCAGATTACTTTGGGGGTCTTTCTTTTCAATGATTTGGTTATTGGATATCTTCAGAATGAATATTAGGTAGTGTCATATGGCTTTTCTTAGTTCTGACCTATACCACCTTGGCTGGGTTAGTCTGTAATTTCTCTGGCAAGTAGGATTAACCAGCAACTCTGTTTCTTTAGGTGTTAACTAATATTCTATAACCTGTATAAAAGAAACCTTGTCCCACTTAAAAGCAAATTTGACAATGACTCAGATGGAATTTCTGATGTTTAGCAACTACCAGAAAATTGTAAACCTAGAGGAAGAGTAGATGGTAAAAATCAGAAACCAAAGATGGCCTCAGGGTTTATAGCAAAAGCAACACAAATTTGTTAAAGACAATATCAGGGCATCACTGGGCTAGAAATTCATACACACAAGAACATATCTGTCAGGATGTGTAACCTCACGTTTTGCAGAAATCTCATGATCCTGCAATACTGGGATGGTCTTGCCCAAAAGATATAAATTTCAACTGTATTACTCCGCATGCATTTTCTAAAGGGAGGGACATAGGAGGCTTTTCCCATGCTAAAGTAGTCTAAAAATGGAAAAGCTATGAAATTTGTTTGTTTTCATTTTTATTTTAATGAGATTGATCTAAGTGTCCCAGATGATGTGAGAAGGGAAGAGAAAAAATAGTGTTGCTCAGACTGGAATACCAATATTCATTTTTATATCACTTTTTCATTTTCTTAGGGCCAAATATGTCTGATTTTTTGTTTTTTTCCCTTTGAATGTTTTTATTGGCATATTATAATTATACCTAATAGCAAGATTCATTGTGACATATTTGTTCATGCACAAAGCATAATTTGGTGAATTTCATTCCCCAGCACTGCTTTTCCTTTCCCTCCTCCCTTTTCCCTCAATCCCCTTCCTCTACTCTGCTGGTTTTCCTTCTATTTTCCTGAGATCCCCTTTTTATTCCTTTTTTTCTCTTTAGCTTCTTCATATGAAAGAAATCTAAATTCTCTCTAGCAATCCATCTTCCCATTATTGATCATGAGATGTCACTGCAAAGAGGTTGTTGCTGGTTCTTTCTTAAATCCTTAGTTTGACAAGTGATATCTTTGGTATTTTCATATTCCTTATTTTCTGATACATCCTGATAGTGTACTTGCTGGGCAGAGCAAGAACTGAGAGATAGCTAATGATTCGTTAGGTGAGGCTCTTGGTTGCAACTATAATAAACCAACTCTGGTTAACTCAAGCAGGAAGGGGTGTATTGGAATGATATCAGGCAGTTTGAAAGCCAGGTTTTGGAAACATGCAAGAGTAACCATCACAGGAGGAACCATGTGTCCTTCAGCCCTCCTGACCAGAACTTCGATACAGCTGGCACCAAGGGACAAGTTCAACTACATTCCTGATGCTCCTGCATGAATAATGCCCTAACTCTAGATCCCATGTAAGAGCACTGATTAGGTCAAGCTTTGTTTGGATACCACCCTCAGTGTCCAGTGGACAGGGAGAGGTTACATTTGGGTCCTTGGTCTCCAGAGAGGGTGACTGAATGAGCCGTCTCATGGCAGCTGTCCCTGAATAGGAGGACAGCAGTAGAAGAGGGCTGCAGGCAGACAGATTTACTGCTTTGCACTGATTTTTGTCTCTTGGTGTCTCATAATCACGACTTGGGACAGTCAGGATTTGTTTTCAGAGAGCCTACGAATCAGTGCTGTCCCAGAGTCTGAGATAGCAAGAAACAAAATATGTGGGCACAGTTATGAAGAACAGTAGGAATTCAGGGTATGCCTTTTAGGTACTTCTTAGGAAACTGCTTTGTTCTGTCAAAAAATTAATTTTCCCCTTAGTATCAGCAGAATGACTAGGGGTTGTGTTCAGCTCATTTTCTGTCTTACTGTAGCATGAAGCACTGGAATGACACAATGTCATGTTCAACTTATCCCCAAACCCAAATATCATAAATTCATTAGTGAAACATCTGATATTAAATGTTTCATTGATAGTCATACATCCTTAGGGCAGGTTTCTCTTAGTTTATTAGGATGTCTATCATGCCTATTTTATTGTATTTATTCATAGCAGAGCATTTCAATTCTTGTAAATCCAGGAGTATACTAATAACTAACTAGTTGCTAATGTGCAGAGTAACTAAATAATCATGTAAATAAGTACATGAAAAATAAAATACATGTAAAAAGTTAGTTCTTAACTATCACCAAACAGATACAATCATACTTAACAAAAGGGCTTATCCATTTTCCAACAATTTGCTAGGTGTATACAATTGTTCATCCTCATTCTGGGCTTCCTTTTGCCCTGGATTCAAGTAGACAGTCTGTCATTACCATGTCTCATCACCTAAGTTTTGCCATGACAAAATATAACTTCCCAGCTTAGAGAACAGTACTGTATCATATTACATATAACCCAGAACCAATTAGTGAGTAGAATGGTCCTCCAAAGTTTTACACTTTTATTCCTGGATTTCTGAATATTCTATATCACATGGCAAATGAGAATTTGCAGATGACATTAAGTTGTAGACCCGAAAAAAGGGAGATTATGTTGTGTTATTTGAATGGGCTCAATATTATCAGTTCTCTTTGAGTAGAGAACTTTCTCTTTCTGGAGCCTGACAGATGCTGTGGAAAGAGACACCAGAAAGATTCCAAGTGGGAGATCACTGTTGATTTGCAGATGGAGGGGTCTAGCCCAGGGACTGGAAAAAGATGTCAGTTCCTAACTGACCATCAGCAAGGAAATGGGGAACTGTTTCACACCTGCAAGGAGTTGGATTCTGCCAACAACATGGATGAGCTTAAAAGCTGAGTTTTAAAGCTTTCTGCTAAAAACTCACCTAGTGGACACCTTGATTTTGGCCTGTGAAACCCAAAGCAGAGAAATCAGCTGAATCCACATGGACCACTGATGTATAGCACTGTGAGATAGTAAATATGTTGTCTTAAGTGATAAGTTCATGCTTATTTTGTATGGCAGCAATAGGAAATTAATATGAATCTTTCTTTGACCAATCTTTGTGGCAGGGCTTAAAAAGACCAAAGGACCTTGAGGAGCAGGAGAAGGTTCTGTGTACACCCCACAGGGAAAGCCAAGCTGAAGTGACTTCTCAGGGGCTCTTTGGGTAGAGTCTGTGGCACCAGGCAAATGCAGAACCCCTGAGGAGACCCTCAGTCAACTAGAACCTCCTCATTTGATTATTCACCATGACCTTGACATGGTGATGAGGAAGGGGAGCAGATGTCTCCCTATTGGACAATGTGCAAATGCATTGTGCGGGTAAGGGGTGAATGCCAGGCTTTAGGAAACAACAGAAGGTTGTTCTCTTCATGGACAAAAATCTGTCTGTGTATGTAAAATCTAGGATTTTAAACCTACATTCCTTGACCTAACACTGGACTCCCTCCTCTCCACACTTTCTCTCTCTCTCTGTCAGGGTTATGTATTATAAACCACATCTAGTCTAGAACCTTAGCCATGATCTGAAGTTCTTTGGTATAGGGGGCTGAATAATGCCATAAAACCTACCAATGTTTAGGGGCTGCACAGAGGGCTCAGAAAACAATCTGGTTTAGACAGATGATAGCTCAGCAGACAGTTTGTGTTTGGTTCACTTCCCCAAACTCCATTCTATTTCACTGGTAGTTGGGGAGAAGGCTGTTCTGTGTGCTTGGAGGTAAATTAAACATTTCCAACATAGGACCAATGGGTAATTTCTTTTACCAGTCCCAGTAAACCACAGCCTAGAAGAGATCTGTGTGTGTTTGGTTTAATTTTTTCCCTTCATGTTTTCCAGAACTGAAGATGCATATGTTAATGAACTTATAAAACACATTTTATATTGTTTATAGACCAACATTTCCCAAACTCTAATTAGATATACATTTGTACCACAAGATTCTGAGAAAAATGGATTCCATTGTAGAATAACTTTTCTAAAGCTGCATATTTTAAATCTCATCTTGTAGATTTACTCTCATATTATCTTATTAAAGACTCTGAGAAGTCCTGTTGCTATGCAAAAAGTCTGTCTCTATAGATGGCAGGCCACTTGCCTGCCATGCTGGAGGTATGTCTCAGAGGAAAGTGACAAAATAAAGTTGGCCTTAACTCAATAGTAGAGACCATATCATTTTCCACAGCCTGTTTCTCAACTTGGCAGACTACTAGATAACAGGTCAAGGAATGTTCTCCAGAATTGACATAGACAAGTTTAAAGGGAGATTGCATTAAAAAGAAGAAAGTGCAATGAGTAATAGTGACTGATGTTGTCTGCTGAAGAAGGAGACATTTTCCCATAGGAGTCTCAGTAAGTTACATTCACCTGGCATTGAGGCTACTTCCACATTCAAGTAAGGACTTCCTGTCTTAAAAGTAGTCACCTGGAGTATCACCTTTATGAAGCACCTGGATTAAAAGTACTTGGAAGTTGAAAAGTTATTCTTCACAAAGCATCAAATGGATTTCTCCCCACCCCTGCTTTTTTTTCAATAAGGATAATTTATGTACTACACAGTAGTCATTTCCATTAAATAGCTAGCTTTAAAAGAAAGAAAGAAAGAAAAAGCTTTGAAAACTTTACTTGCAGTTTCATTTTATTCTTTCTTTGATGTGTCTGGAGAGAGAATACATTAATGCCTTTTAGCTTGGCAGCCAACTCTCTCAAATGTACGTAAATGGAAGAGGACTGGCTAGAACACCAATTTCATTTTTAGAATTCTAATGTCAAGACTGTTTCCACAAAAGACAAAAAAAAACAAAAACAGTAGAAACAGTGCTGAAGTTTTAAGCAATGTCTTTTTTGGGAGTGGTCAATGTCAATTAGACAGACACTGTCACATAGGGTGATTTCTTAGAAAGAGCAGGAATTGTCAATTCTCAGCCCAGACCATGACCAAGATGATGGCCAAACAGGCTCCTGGCACCAAAGTTACAGATGTATCTCAGAGAAAAGTGACAGAAAGAAGTTAGCCTTGACTCTGCAGCAAAGATTTACCCTCTTCCAGAGCCTGCACCCATCTTAGCACGTACCCTCTGTCTGTTTTCCTCTTATACAGAAATAGATTTTACTGGATCATGACTTCCCACTGCAGATGTCTCAACCTCTTTGATGGTTAGACAAAGTCATGGATGTAAAGTGAAAGTGCTGTGTGACACTTTTAGGTCTCGACCTCAAAACTAGAAACTGAGCTTATCCCTACTCTCCCTGCCTGCCCTCAGATGTGCACTGTGTTCATAGGCATGACCCAGTTCCTGCCACCCAGATGGCAATGACATCTGAGGGGAGATTGGTGCAGCAAAAGAGTCCTGAGGCTACCCACGACTTTTGAAGAGGAACTGTTTCTCTGTCCAAATCTTCCACCTCCAGAGTCAACAGGATACAGCATCTCACTGCTTAGCCATCCCCCTCCCCCAGGACCAGAGACCTTCTGTTGCTCAGTGATTCCCACAGTGGCACCTTTACCTGGTCTACATGCTTTTGCTAAATTATTAATTTAAAAATGATTAAGCTGATATTATATTTAAGGTATTGTGTTCTGCACTGAGAATAACCATGCCAATGACTTCTGGACATACTCCATGGACCATTCTTTGAAGTTTGGCCTGCGTTAACCATTCAAACCAGCTAATCTGATAGTCCCCTGCTAATATGTGGCTACTGGTCCTGGGAACATGATGAATCCTATCCCTGGCCTTGTAGGCAATGTCTTCATGGTGGGACAGGTGGAAAGATGCTTGGGTCCTAATGAGACCTTGCTCTCCAACTCTACATTCAAAGCAAATGTTTCTCATCCTATAGGAATGGCACTCTTTCAACCTCCTCCCCACAACCTGAAGATTTAGAAGATGTGTGCACATTTTGAGGAATCTTATGGTATTTGTCCTACTTTTCATCTTTATGAAGTAGTTATAAGCAAGGTTTTTCTTTTCTTTTTAAGACAAAATGTGACAAATTAAATTTTTAAAAGTCATTAATAAAGTCAATGACAACATAAATGGATGCTTTCCTCAGCCTTCACAGGCCCAGTAAAGTTTAGGAATGTAATGCAGTGTTTAAAATAGGCACACATCCTTGTATCTAACTTTTGATAAAGCTGTTTTATGATTTAAAACCATCTCTTATATGTCAGGATGTATAAATAATGCCCATTTTTAAATATGTTTTTATTCCTAGTTATTAAAGTCAACTAATCCCCTTTTAGAATTCCTGACTTATGAAAAAGTTCAGACTGAGGAAGACGGATGGCTATTACCATTCATTATTCAGTGACAGATTCTTTAATAGGGAATTTATGTTGTTTTTAAATCTCATTAGATTTATAAAAACTTAACTGAGTGATGACTCGTGGGAACATACATGGAGATAGACCCTGCTTTTCCTTGACTTTGGTTCCCTGGAACTGAGGGTGAAGAATCTTTCTCCTATAAATAACTTCTTAACACCTCACAGGCACACACACACCTACACACAATTTTATAGACAGGCAGTTTGTTCACACAAAATTCTGCAGGGACATAGAAGCTTTTCCTACCAGGCTGGCATAAACAGTGACAAATGAGGAAAAGAGCTAGACAGACAATGTTACACTGTCTGTTTATGCAACAGATGAGGACTCACTTATTTATTAGAAGTTTATGCATAATAATTTAATTTTCTTTGAGGGATATACACTGAAAGCATGTAAGCCACTGGTTGATCAGTCAACCAATATCTGAACCAGCATTAGTAAATATTAAGTACTATTTTGGATGCTGGGCCTTTAGAAGTGAGCCAAGCTTGCCTTGTACTAAATCAGTAGGATTTTAATTTCTTATGAATCAATTGTAGGGTTAAAAAAATAACATCATAAATGATCCTGTACTACTGGTATCATATAGAATATCAATGATCCTATACTAGTGTATATTTTTCTGTACAGAAATTGAATTTCAAGATACCTTGATATATGTATTTTATCATCCTAATTACTCAAATTACTCACATAGTCTTTTTGTTCATCAGTCAATTCCTACTCTCCTCTTCACCCTCCCCTCACTGCTCTCTCTTCCCATTGAAGTAGTATTCCTACAAAGGAAACATGGTCATTAAATAGTTCAATGACCAATTACAGGACTCTGGATTTTTGTTCTCTGTTTTTCATGGATACATGTTGCTTTGGTGATAAGAGTCCCCCCAAAGCCCCTGGGGTTAAAGTAAATTCCCCAGCTTATAGCTCTACCCCAAGGTGGTAGAACCTTTTAAAATCGGGGCCCAGTGGAAGACAAACAGGTCACTAGGGGCATGCCCTTGAATGGGGATATTAGGATCCCAGCCCATTCCTCTCACTAGCTGCTTCCCAGACATAATGAGGTGAACAGGACTCTCCTACCACATGCCCCTACCATGATGTACTGTGCTGATACAGCCCCAAAGCAACAGAGCCAAATTACCATGCACTGGAACCTCTGAAACCATGAGCCAAAATGAATTCTTCTTTCTTTTAGGATGATTATCTCAGATATTTTAGAAATCTGACTAATACAAGTATCTTAGTTTGTTACTATATTTGGAAACTTGGCTTTTTATCTGAGCTTGGTGAATAAGAGAGTCTTACAGAATGTGAGCTCATGGGATGGGTCTCTCAGACCTGACCAGAGGTATAAGAACTCAGAGGTCGGGTGGGAGCTTCCTGAAGAGAACAAACAACTCCACACCTGTTCTGGTGTCTATGGCATCAAGTCCATTTATCCAGGGATATGAAGAAAAGGGAGCCCAAAGCCCAGCTATTTCATAAAAATGATCTGGTCCAATAATGGCAGCAGAGCCAGAATCCCTGTATAAAGCTAATACATGCAGTAGGTGAGCAGAAAAGAGCAGGTCTCAAAGGTTGGACGAACCCACCACACCGATCCTCCCCATCCTTGCCCCCAATTCAAGTTCATAGTAAATTCCACATCTGCTGTTAAAGTCTCCTTCTATTCATGTGAGAACTTTAACCCTCCCTATCTATAGTGATTTCCAAGCAATCTGCTCACTAGAATGAGGCTGCTTCTCATATTGAATCTCTAAAATGCTACCAAAAATAAAACTTATATCAGATGCGTTATTATCTTGGGGATTATAGCATGTCAGTAGGCGAGGTTTTACTGGTGGAAGTTTCTTGCAAACAGTAGGTCATGTGTAGATAGAAGAGCTGTTGTAGGTATTGTCTGGGAAATTTATCTTGGCACTGACCAGGAGAGGGGGCGTTTTTAATTCTATACAATTGTTATTTGTTTTTAAGATGAAATTGCCCTTAAAATAGAGGAAAAGATGGAGCATGTTTAATGTGAATATGCTTCCATCACATTGGTTTTGTGTTGCCTATTTACTGTCCCTCGTCACATGTGGCAGAGATTGCTACTTGTCCAATATCTGTTCTCTCCTTGACCCTCAGTAATGGGCACACACCACCTGGAATAAAGACTTCAGTCTCAAATCTTCCAGATGCAAGTTTCTCTTGCATCTGGATACGGCCATATTGCAGAATTTGGACCAAGGGGATGTAAGCATCGCCACATATGGGCATTTTGGGCAGTGTCCTTAAAGGAAGAGCTGTGCCATCCTCCTCTCCTTTCTGCTCCCTGTGGTTGGAATGTTAAGTGAGCCTCGGTGGAGCACCAGGTGGGTGCCATTCCACATGTCACACTAGTCATGCAGGCAGGAAGGAGTCCCTGATGATGTTGTGGAATGGCCATAGAAGAATGCAGAAACTGAATGAGTGTGAGAGAATAAAGCTGTGGGCTTCAGGCTACTATTAATTTGGATTTTCCATAGCATACAAAATACTTATTTCTAACTAACACCAAATGTGTTCCAGTCTGGACCTATACCCAGAAGCATGTCTTCTAGTCTCAAGGACTGGATTCTTGGAAATCTAGTCTATAGTCTACAGTCTAGACTACTATACACTATAGTCTAGTATATTGGGCTTCTGGCTTCTGCTTGTATTATCAGTCTCTTAAGTGTTTGGTCTAGGTTAATTAATCCCTCACTCTCCTACTAATGGATTCCCTGATAAAATCAAGTTCCTATATTTAAATACAGTGAATCTTTGGACTGGAGCCCAAATTATGATGAACTAGATAACTTGAAAAGCCCAATTTGAAGTAATTAAGCAGATCAGACTGTCATTAAAATAAAAATAAAAATAATCCATCTAACATCTGTGTAAATACTAAAAATCAAACATGGATTTTTTTTGCTTACCTGGGAATTACAGGTATATTTTAAAAACCTTGAAAAATACAGAAAAGCGTGAATCACAAAAGAAGCAACAACTTTATGCAATAGTAAAGAAATTAACCATTGCTAACATTTTTGGGATTTTTCCAGTTATGTTTATTCATATTTTATGCATGACAAATCACATCATAACAAGTCATACACAGTCCCAATTTGTAAATGGGGTGTATTCCAAAGTTAGGACCAAGTCAGCTAATATTTGGAGCATACCCTTTCATATTGTTTCAAAAAACAATATTTTTGATGGAAGTGATGTTACCAGGCCTCATACTAGCAATACCACCTTGAAAACTGGATAATGGAAAAGGATGAGAGTGTGTTCTACTTTTCTGAGCCATCAGTCATTCCAGGGTTTAATTGTGAACAGGTTTTTGTTTTGGTACCAGGAATTGAACACAGGGGCACTTAACAATTGAGTCACATCCTCAGTTTTTTTTAAATTTTTTATTTTGAGACAGGGTCTTGCCAAGTTGCTCAGGGCCTTGCTAAGTTGCTGAGGCTAACCTCAAACTGTGATCCTCTAGGCCTCAGCCTCCCAAGTTGCTAAGATTACGGGTGTGTACCACAACATTAATGGTGAATAGGAAAAATTGATACTAACACCCTCATTCATTCCTCTTCTTGCTGGACTTCCCCAGACTTCTGGGCTTAATGCAATCACATGTGCAGAAGGCATCTGAGTTTCCACTGCTTAGTAACACTTGTGCTTTTTTCTGGGGAAGGAGAAACATTATTTCCTCTCATCCACCAAACTATTCAGGTGGAGCTGTCAGATACCCTCCCCTGAAGTTATCCTCACAGTGGTCCTTCCTGCCTCCCTGGCCAGATCATGGGGTCAAAGTATGAGTCAGGTTCATCAGTGTCCTGCCTGGTATTTTTGAAGAGAAGTCAATAGGGAAGACCTTTCCCCTAGGTCACTGGCCCATGTGACGGAAGTCCTCCTCTGCCTTCTGCATTCACAGTGATAATCCCACACCTTTTCTCCATCCCAGCCATGTGAATCTCGGTAACATCAAGGGTGTTGATTAGGGATTCAACGGTGCTGCTTTTGTCTCCAATTTGTCTTTTTCAAGAACTGCAGTCTGCCTTTTTATTCCATCCTGTGGTGTCATCATCATATTGTAGACTGGATGTTATTAATGGCTTTAGAGTTTTCTGTAGTATAAAAGACAGGTGGGGAATTTTGTTTTTTGTTGCCTCCATGAAGCTTCCTTCTGGACTAGGCCTTTTATCTCTATAGGCACAAGGATTTGCACTAAAGGCCTGATTCTTTTCTCTAGCCTCTGTCCATCCTTTGCTCTGTGATTTCACAGTTGCCTTCACTAAAGGGGGAGTGTATTTCTTTCCTCCCCCTTGACTATGGGTCTGGCTCTGGCTTTGCTTAGGTAAACAGAAGGCAGGGGTAACCATGTGTGAGTTTATGTCTTGACCTTGAGCAGCCTTGAGTGTTTCCATTGGCCTCCTTGTGCCTTTGCCATCAACATGAGCAGAACATCTCTGGTACTAGACCATGGATTTCAGGAGAAGGACAAGAAACATGGAAGCATGGGCAATCTAGTTGAGCCCATTTTCCATCAGCTGACCCCTAAATAAACAGCTGAGGCATGAAAATTAATAAATGTTGTTGCTTAAACTCACTGAATTCTATGTTGGTGTTCAATGGCGCAATAGTTTACAAATACAGTATGCAAAGTTTTAAAAAATATGATTTATTTTTTGTTGACACACATAGTATATATTTATGGTGTTCACCATAATACTTTGGTGTATTTACACATTTGTAGAATGTCTAAATCAAGTTAATTAACATTATTACTTCACACGGTTACCCTTTCTTGGTGGTAGGAATACTTAAACTCTATTTTCTTAGAGATTTTCAACTCTACAACACATTGTAATTAATTATGATTATCATATTATATAACAGATACCTTAAACTCATTCCTCCTGTAAAAATAAAATTTTGTGTCCTTTGGCCACTATCTCCCAATCCCTCCCTCCCCTCCAGCCCTGGCTAACTACCATTCTGCTGTCTTCTCTGAGTTCGATCAGTTTCTTCTTTCCTTTAAAAAATGTATCATGTTTGACACTTTGCTTTTTAAAAATCTCGGACAATTCTAACTTGACAAGTTTTGTCTAGATCTTTTATTTGCTCTGATTTGGTGTAACTGAATCTTTCCCATTTAATTTGAGACCTATTGATCTTTTCCTCCTAGACACAAAACAATATACTTCTATCTATTTTTCTTTTCTTGAAGTATGTGAGGGGGTGAGGGTGAGCAAGTTCAGTGAGGAGTGTGAATGGCCCTTGAAGGAGGCTCTAGGTTCTGCTCCTTCAATTGAATTTTGCTGTTGTTGCTGCTGCCTGATTACAAGTTCAATCTACCTAGCTGAGGTGTGTCCTAAGGGACAACCTTCAATCCAATTTATTGTGGAGGCCTGAAGGATGTTGGTCCTGGCTGCTGGTTCCCTGCTCTTCTAAGTTCCCATACTGCAGGCATGTGTTTCTATTCTCAACATTGAGCAACATATATACATATATATGTATATATATATATCTATATTTATACCCTTAAATGCCTTGAGATATATATGTACATAATATGCAAAATACATATCTATATATCATCAATATTATTTGATATTATTTATAAGTATCAATTTATGTATGTTAATATTTATGTAGTGCAGTATGACATATCAATACATGTATACAATGTGTAATAATCAGCCAGATTGGGTAATTGGTATATTAATAATCTTCAGCATTTATCATGTCTTTGTTTTGGGAACATTCAAAATCCTCACTACTTGCTATTTTTAATAATGTAAATAATTATTGTCAGTCATAGTCACCCTACTGTGCTACAGAGTACTAGAAGTCATTTCTCTTATCTAACCGTACCCCTGTATCTGATAACAATCTTCTGTCTATCCTTCCTCCACCACACCCTTCCTGGGTTCTGGTAACCACTATTCTGCTATCTACTTCCATGGGATCAACAGTTTAGCTTCTATGTATAAATGTAGTTTAATGTGTTTTCTTTACCTTTCTCTTGGACATCTTTTCACCTTCACAGTGGCCTTCCCTGTGGATGGCAGAGCAGAGGATATGGATGAGAATCTCAGGTCTTTTTGCTCTTCTTTCTCCAGAGCAACAGCTCAGGAGGCTAATGGAAAGGTTAGAGCTGCACCTTGATAGGTAGGGAGTTTCTTCCATTGGCTGTCATGATGGGAGGCAGGTGGGATATGGCAGTACCTCTTTCTGTTTGTGGCTGATGCAGAAATTGTTTTTGTTTATGTTGCTTATTTGGAGAGGTGTTGGGAGATGTTCTAGGATTGGGCTTCACTATCCCACAGTCTCTTGGAGGAAGTCTGCCCGGAGTCAAAGTGAGACATATCTGTCTCACTTTTCCAGTAGACTGGAGGCTGGCTGGAGGGATACAACTGTCTATTGTCCTTCCTGTGGCAGAAACTGGCAGCTTTATTTCTATTGCCAGCCCATCAGGCCCTGTCACATCACTGCTGAGTCCCACACACTTATCACACATATTATGTACTCGGAACTTGGTGAGCGCAAATTCCACTCAATTTAACTGTGTTACTCTGGAATAGGATTTCTTATGACCTGGAGTGAAAGTGTATTCATGACTCTGTTGATTTGAATCTATCATAGGAACAATATAGTCCAAATATTCCACATGTTCATTCAAGACTGTAATGACTCACATTATCACTCCAATGGTAAAGAATATGAGAAATTTATGTCAAGATGAACCAATGCTGTGGTTTTGTTGTTAAGATGGATCATGTGATTTTTATTATTGTTGTGCTAAGAATGTAGTATATGTGGACATGTACCCATATACATATATACGCACATACATACATATATATGCACACATATATTCATCTCTTGAAATCTGCTGGGGACAGGTCCCACGACCCCCTGTGGATATCAAAATCCACAGATGCTTAGGTTCCTTATATAGAATGGTGTAGAATTCATACATAACTTATGTTTATTCTTCCACATATTTAAATAATATCTGACGGCTTATGATATCTAAAAACAATGACAATGCTATGTTAATTGTTATTATACTGAATTGTTAAGGGAATAATGACTGACTGGGGCTCAGTTTTTAAAATATTTTCCATCAATGGTTGAACCTGCTGATATGAAAACTGGATGCAGAGGGCTGACTGTATACATACAGGTAAACAGGTAGCAGTCATCATGCAAATATGAAAAATTATACTTTATTTTGTCCTGAATTTCTCATAGCAGGCAACATGTATTATTTTCTATTACTGAAAAACAAACTCTCCCAAAATTTAGGAACTTAAATTAATGACAATTATTTCTTCTTGGCATGGTGTCACCCAGGTGGGGAGATGGCCATAAGGTGCTATAATGGCATCGTCAGGTGGTTGGCAGGCAGTGCTTGCTGGGAGCTGCTCTATGGGTTGTTGACAGGGATCTATCTCATTTCTGCTCAGGCTTCTTCACAGCATAGTAGTTGATGGGTAGTCAGACTTCTTGTACAGCAGCTAGCTTAGAAGAGGGCAAAAAGCAGAGGCTTCAGGGATTTTTCAGGCCCTCAGCATGAGACATCACTTCAGATAGCATCATGTCAGCCATATTTTATTGCTTAAACTCGGTCAGAGAGCCAGGAAAGGAAGGCACTGATACCGGGAGATAGGGTCAATTGGGAGTGACTGAAGCAAATGCACACACATGTCTATATCTTTATATACATGGATATCTTTCTATCATCTGTCATTTCTATATCTATCTCCATATACCCTACATACTCAAATGTGGTCTTTACTTTGTAAGACAAGCTTATTAAATATAGTCAACATTTTATACTTGATCTTATCTGAGAATGAAGGTTTGAAGTAGTCACATACTACAGCATTTCAAAGGAAGAAAAGAACTTAAAGATTATCTGGTTAAACTTTCTTCTTTTCAGATGAGAGAATGAACTCACTAATTCAGTACTATCTCCATTAGACCCAATGTCATTTATCCTGTTTTGTGACAATACTAAGCAACCATTTGCATTGATTCAGTTGTTCTGATATCATGGAAGTTGGCAGTCTGCAATGATAATGCCCCAATCAAGTGGTACATTCATAGTCTGATCATTTCTTGGGGGCTTTGCTAATGATCTTGCATCTAAACTGGAAATACTACAAAGGAAAATTCTGAACCTGGAAGCAAATAATCAGGATCAACTTGATGTCCATGGGCATTTCCTGGGAGATTAGAAGGCAGCTTACATGAAGAGACCTCAAATCTAACTAGGAATGATAATTTTCTGTTGAGATATGAATTTGCTTTACTGAACAAGAAAAATAATACATATTTAAAATTCCCCAATGGATTTTAATTCACTTAGAAATTTTGGTCTCACCAGGTTGGAAGTGAATTTAAATGGGTAAGTCAATCTTTACTTAATGTATGTTAGTGCACTTTGAGCTGTATTCTGTTCAGTGATGCCTAATGTGCTAGTTTACAAAAAAAAATGGTATTTATGTTCAACAATAAGGGATTAGTTAGGTTAATTATGGTATATCTACTCCAATTAACCTTATAACTTTAAAACATATTTTAGGAGACTATTAGATGCCAGAATGAAATGCTCAGAATAATGCTAAGGACAGCCTGACATGTAGAGGCACACAGAATACCCCGATGTTTAGAAAAATAATCTTTATGTATAGCAAAAAATAAACATAGATATAAATAAAGCAGTAAAGAGGATTATATATCTGATTCTTAGAACTGAAGTATTTTTTTCTGCGTTTTCAACTTTTTCCTAATTAATAGCTATTGTTATCAATATGAAGAGAAAATTAAAAAGTTACTTAAAACTACAAATACCTATCTAATCAATCTGCATTTGTCTATGCCTTGTCTACTTATCTATTTATTCAATATTTTCCAAGTTTTCATATTTCTATATTTGCAAGTGTTCCTAAAAGGCAGAGGTAGTCACATAAAAAAGTAAGTTTCTAAAGAAAAATATTATGAGCCATAAAAATTCCAGCAAAATGCATTTCATTAAAATTTCCCCAGAAGACAGAAAAGCTGACGCATCTGAATCTATTGCTTGTCCACGGCAAGGTTATGGGTGCCTACAGAACCCCTGATCCTGACCCCTGCCTATAGCATTATAGCATAATGCCATTTGATCCCAAGCCACCTTTGATCAATGTTTAATGATCAGAGTTTATGTAGCAATCAAAGACATCATGAAACAGCAGATATTTATAGCTTATGGCCAATTGAGGCTCTGCAAAACAGCTTTTTCCACGGTGTGATACAGTTCAATTGATGCTATTGGCATTCCACGGCACACAGAAACATATCAAAGAAATTTGTTATGCTTTGAGCATGAAAGCGAAGTAAAACACAGATAATTTGAGGAACTAGAAAACTTATCAGGGATGGGATCCATGGGCTGCCTGTCAGTTGGCAGACACAGTGCCACCAAGTGCTTGGCAGGACAGTGCATGCATGCAAATGTGGGCTGTGCACAGTGACAGCAGGTTTTTCTCCAACTGGAGGATGTTGCTATTCAAGGGGGCTGATGAATGAAACCAGAATTGCATCAACCGTAGGGGAAGGCGGACAGGAGCAGGAGACAGCTGCGCGGGTGACCGCTTTACAAGTAGAAGCTATCAATCAGAAGGCGTGAAAGGCCCAAATCCAGGGAAACCAGGATCCCACCCCCTTGATACCAATCCTAATAGAGTGCCAGTCACCGATGCAAATATGGGGATGAGGAGCATGATGACAGTCCCTGCCTTTTCCTGCAGAATTAACTCAGCAAAAATTGCCCCTTGTTCTCATTTATAGGCAATGCCCACATCATGTCTCAGAATATTTTTATATAACAAAGGTTGTGGCTGTCCTATTTTGGAGCTGTTTAGGCCTGTTTGGGACATTTCTTCAGGTGCTAGAGAACAGATGGGTCTGGATTTTTCCCATCAGTCACTGATCTCAGGGTAACTATCCATGAACAGGAATTAAACCTTTGGGACTTGGAAGCCTGTTTCTAGGGGAATAAAGAGCACTGGAGTTAAGAAATTGGCATCAGGGGCCAGGGTGCCTGAATTTAGATGTCCAATCTATCATTTAGAATCTGTTAATTGGGTTTTCTCATCTGTAAAATGGGTTGATAACCAGTACAAAGATTGAACTCTAGAGTAGGGTTGTCCAATAAAAACATTATGTCAGCTACATATGGTAATGTTTTATAGGTATATTTTTAAAAAATAGGAAAAAAGATATATGAAAATATTTAGCCCAATATGTCCAAAATATTGTTATTTAAACACATAACCAAGAATAAGACATTTTTAATGAAATATGTTACCTTTTGTACTAAACCTTGGAATTCTGGAGAGTATTTTATACTTGAGCCACAAGTCAATTCAGACTAGCTATATTTCAAGCTCCATGTGAGGATAGTGACTATGCATATTGAATCTCAAAGCTCTAGACCACAGGAAACAGAATGCTATTTATGGACAGCCTTGAACTTCTGGAAAATAAGCCATGTAATAATGTTCCAGAGATTTTGCTGATCACATCCCTGAAGGCTAAGGTTGAAACGGTGATTTTCTTCTGCTAGGAAAAGCAACGTTCTCTTACAATGAGAGAAAAACCTAAAAATGGTATTCTGATGTTTATATTTCCTGAAGTTCTATCCTTCTCAAACAAAAGTACATGCAGGAGCTACTAGGCCAACTATTTTAGAGCTTTTAAAAATAATTTAGTAGGTAAATAGGCATGTGAATATACAACTGAGATATCCAAAACATTGGCTTAGCCACAGACAAATTATTCTTCAATAGACTAAGTTATATTCTAAAGAACATCAGAAAGAACCACCACCTCCTTGCCTCATAGTGACTCTTTTATTAGTCACCATCAGTAGCAATAATTACATTAAAAAATAAATATGTGCATCCTAGAACATTAATAATGATAATCTTGTCATTTTTGAAATTTAGGAGGCCCAGTTACTTTGCACAGTGGGATGCATATATTTCAGAGAAAAATAATTAAAATATTAATTACATACTTAATAGAGGATTGCTTATCATTTTTATGTTGCCATTATTGTTATGTTGCACAATATTGCTTTATGAAGATTTTGCTTTCTAGAGCCTTTAAGAGATATAAAATCTTGGTGATTTTCATACTTACTGTTAAGCTACGTAAGCTCTCTGAGACATTAAGACACCGTATATCAGATGGAGCAACTATCAGATTCAGCAACAGGAAGTACATTAACCTGGCTTTGCTGTGGGCCAAAATGTTGAACATGAACCAGATGTCCCTTGAGTCAAATGATGCCTGGATGGAAATATATGGAACATACATTTTAGGAGTGCCCTCGGTTAAGTTAATAATTTATAAATATTTACATAAAGATAGAAAGTACTGTAGACTCAAATTTCACATGTGTCTCTGATGCTAATTTGTAGGGTCTCATTTCTGCCATCACAAATTTCTTTGTGTTGCAAGCTGCGATGACTAGAGGGAAATAATAGTTGACAATATTATGGAAAATATGGGGGGGCTTCAATAAAGATTGTACCTGGATGTTTAGTTCCCTAACACTTCTCATCTAGCAAAAGGCAAAAGCAGGCTGTTGTTTTGACTTTGAGATTAGATATCAAAAGATTGGAAGGAGCAGAGTGACAGTGGAAAAGAAAAGTCAAGTCCACTGCCATTGCCAGTATCCCTCGTCCTGGAAGGAGTAAGGAACAGTAGGCCTTTTGTTTTGACTAGTGCATATTTTTGGAGTCTTTAAATGAAGCTTGTGACTTAGATGGCTCCCCCAAAATATCTTTTGGATGAATTAATATGTGAATAAAGAAGACAATCTTTGATGAAAGAATCGTACTTGTATAGGTGAAAGTGCTTGAGCATGGGATGAAAGATGTGCAGGACTAAATCTGACGATTTCATTTTCTAATAGTGCTGTTATGCTCATGTAACTTCTCTTTGAACCTGTTTTTTTATCCATAAAATGGGAATCTTACATAATTGGAAGAGCTCTTTCAAAATTTCACTCTTTGTAGGTAATAAGTTCACATAGAACATTAATCCTTTTAATTATATCTATTTATATTACACAACTGGTTAGTTTAGGATGCTATATGAGAATTAAATGATAATATAGGCCAGATCTTGGTGCAAGGTATTTCTCAATCTTTAATTTTAATTTCCTGGCGTTATACTGGAAGAGATTTATTTTGTTTATATTATTTTTATTTTTTCTAAATAAAGTATTCATTGCAATCAATGACACCCAGAAATATCTTTTCAAACAAACAAAAATGGGAAAAAGTTCATGTATCTAATGTCTTTTCATGATCTCATTGGCAACATTTAATTCTTATAAAATACTTTCTTCTATGTTTAGACATCCTTTGTGTTTTTATTAATTTTCTGTTTTTATACCTCTGATTTCATTCTTTTTTATATTTGACTACTGTGGAACTTTATAGAAATTAAAAAAAACACAAGAGTTGAAGTTCAAAGTAAATCTCACCCATTTTCAGTTCAGATGTAATGTTATAGAGCAGATGCATTTGGAAATAATTTGACAAAATTTTGGGGTTCAAATTTGGGAGTCTTCTTTTTTCTTCTTAATTTCATGCAATTGAAAAATTTCAACAAATCCTGAAATGTTACCAGTTTCCAATGGTTTGGAGCATTCTAAAAACAATCCATTCATTAGACAAGTTATCACTCCTTGGAATCATGGTCCCATGGAAATCAAATCTTTGATTTGATTGACCCATCAAGTGAGTCTCTTTCTATAGTGTCTGTTTTGCAAATGGGAGATAAATTTGTGGAGAGTCAGGGCTATCCTCATTCAGTTCAGCCTCAGTTAAGATGAGCAAAGGCAGTGACTTGAGTCTGTTTTTCTGAAATCTGAGTCTAAAGCCAGGGAGTTAGGAGAGCTGGTTCTGATTAACCTATATAGTGAGTCCAATGTAAATGCTATTAAAAACTCATTGAATGGTATAGGAACTGATTACTTACCCAGGGAGTTCTAAGTAAATCGAAACAAATTGCCTGAGATTTAATTTAACAAACATTTACCAAGCATCTGCTTTGTTCACAGTCCTGTGCTTGGAGCTTTGGGAAATATAAGGATGAAATAGATGCAGGCTGCCCTCCAGGAGCACCTGCTCTGCTTCAGTCTGATATAACCAGGACAAACATGTGTCTTCAGTTGCAGCTTGAGAACAAAATGCCCATTGATCAAAATTTGGAATAAACTATGAAGAATGTGTAGTATGTAACCAGAGGCCCACTAACTTGCTTAGACAACTGCATTGTAATAAATTCAGAATGTCTATGGGATAGAAAGTATCCCCCAACTCTGACCAGATATATCAGGGGAAAGATATTGGGAGAAATAGCCTTTGTGTTTGTTTTTATCATTGTGATCAGAATACCTGATAATGATAATTTAGAGAAGGAAAAGTTTATGTTGGCTCACCATTTCAGAGATCCAGTCTATGGTTGGCTAACTCCATTGCTCTGGGACAGAGATGAGGCAGAATATCATGGTGGAAGGGCATGACAGAGGAGAGTTTCACAGTTCATGGTGGCCAGGAAGGAGAGGGGGTGGGGAGAGAACAGGCAGATAGGAGCCAGGGATGAGATATAACCTAAGGTCACTACTAAAGTGATCTACCTCCTTCAATCACACCCCATCTGCCTACAGTTACCATGCAGTAATCCACTCAAATTTTTAGTCTATCAGGTGGATTAATTCACGAATGAATTAAAGTTCTTATAATGGAATCATTGCACCTCTAACATTGCTACTTTGCCTAACCCATGAGTTCTTTGAGAGACATTTATAGATCCAAACCATAACAGTTCCTAAAGAAATACAAGGTCTTCAAGAGGCTGAGGGTTGAGAAAAAGACTTTTCAGGCCAGGGAAGAGCATCTTGAGTAAGGCAGCACTTAAAAATAAATAAATAAACAACCACCACCACAACAAAACAATGATATTACTAGTACTATGCACTAAGCTCTTTCTATGTACCAACCTGCTTCTTTTCACACCAACCCTGGGATCATTTAGGGATACTCATCTCCATTTAACAGATGAAGAAATTGAGGTACAGAGAAGTTAAGTAACTTTCTTATGCTCGTTTAGCTAGGAAGTAGGGAAAGGAAGATCTTAGTTAATTCTTTATCACATGGCTGGGCTACCCTGAGGTAGAAAAATCCAGAGTGTATTTACGCTTCTGTGTATGCATTGAAGGGTTAGGCAATAACTTTATGGAAGCATATGAGTGATGTGGTTTAAAAAGTAGTTAGGGAAAAATGTGAAGACATTTTGTGGGAAATGGGAACTATAGGCCACGGCACATAGACGAAGTCTGTGTTTTAGGAAGAAAACATTGTTGGTTGAATATGGATTATAAGAAATAAGAAAGAGGTTAACAGAAGGGCAGCCAATTATTTGTCTCTTTCAATAATCCAGGTGACAGATGGAAAAAGGGGGACTAGATGTGTGGCAAAGTGGAGAGAAAACAGGGGCCAGGAAGGAGACATTGTGAAGACACAGAGACCTTGACTTGTCTTACAAAAAGTGTTCTTGTTTTTTTGTCTAGATGTGTACACAACTGAGGGCTTCCAAATGTTTGTCACATCAGCAACTCCTTGCTCTCCATCCTGACGAAATGCTTGGTGAAAACTTGAGTCCTTTGTGGTAGAGGCTTTCCAGAACATTTCTGCAAGCAGCACTGCCATGGTACTTGCCCACAAGTTGGCTACTTGAGAGTCTGGCCCTTTTGGGGTATTAAGGAATTGCAGTTAGTAGCTTAGGGGAAAGGAGAAAGAGACAGAAAGAGAGAGTGCCTCAGTAGTCTAGTAGCTTAAAATTTTAGATATCGTGGTCCTTAAGGTTTTTGGTAATTCTGAGATTCCAGATTTTTCCAAATCCTGTGTTTAGGTAAGTATTCAAACACAACATTAGTCACACTTATCATTTATTAAAATGTCTTTGCTTCGATGTGAGATAGATTATCTAATGATAACACATTCTGTTTCTGCATCATTTTGTCTCTTAAAAATGGCAAATATACTTAAAAAATAAAATGTGAAAGGTATTGTAACTTTCATCCAATTGAAGAGAAGTGTGAGGCCTTAAGTGGTAGTTCTGCCAAGGGTACTTAAAACGGGAACTTATCTTGGATAAACACAGAATGGTTATTATTCTAAGAAGAATTTAGAACAATATTTTTGAAGCACTGGCTATTTAAAACCACCACTGGGAGAGAAAAAGAGAGGCCATAGAAAGGAAACCTGCATTATGAATTCTAGAATCCCAAAGTTACCCAAATGGTTTCCTAAGGGCCAAGCTGTGATCACAGATCCTGAATTATTCAGACCTGTGCTTGGGAGTAACCAGGCTTTAGTATGCTGAAGATGTTGTTTGAGGCTTCCAGGGTCACTGCAGATATTAAAAATGGGTACCAAGTCTCTGGACTACTAATCAGACAATGGCAGAAGGACTCAGATACACCATGGAATTCCTAATAATTCAAATAGGGTCTGGTCAATAGCACTGTTAAATATAGAAGCAAGAAATACATCACGTCTAGTTAGTGATACCATTTGTACAAAAAAATTCTTTAGCGCCCATCTCAAGTTTCTGTAAGCACAAGGAAGCAGAGCTCTGGTGTGCAAGAAAAAGCCTCTAATGGCTAGCCCAATGGTAAAGTAACCCCTACAGTGAAATTATAATTACAATTTTGTCAAAAGAGTCGTGAATCAAAGTTTCACAGGGGGAAAAAAACCCTATTTACAGGAAAATATTATGCTTTTCATTTGATACAAAAGTAATTACTGCAAAGGTTCTCCTGGAAGATCTTGGAGACAGTCGCCCCCTCTTTAATAAGTCCTTGTGGCAGCTAAGTGGGGATCAGGAGTATTCTTTATCAGGTTTGCATTCAAGTAGCACTAAATCTATGCAGGTATGAATTAAATAGTATCTGAGTTTAATTAAAATTATAAAAAAGGAGAAGAATGGTTGGTAGACTGCTCGACTGCATTTTAACCAGTAACCTCAGACCCTAATTAGAAATGCTTTTCATATCTTCTCTGTGCAAGGGCTTAATCTGACGTGAGTCTGTGAGCCAGGGCTTGGGGACCGGTGTTAATTCTGCATTCGATCTCAGTTTGTATGGAGGCGGGCGGCGCTGATTGACCGCACCGAAGCACAGATCCCATGACCTTGTGGGGATTTTCATGTGAGGTGTTAATTGAGAGGGTGGGTTAATCTTTGAGCATCATTGTCCCCAAGCTCTGGGCAAAGTTTGTGCTTCGCTTCCTTACTCGACAGTACATTTGATCTCTACCTTGTCCTTCCATGACAGTTTCATAAGCCCACCACAAACTCTCTCTTGATAAATTTGTTGGGGGAAGATAAGCTCTTGCCCTCTTGTTTGATTTCACGAGCTTGTTTGTGTGCCCAGCTCAAAAGGGAGAGGAGTGTCTCACCGAATTATATTCAAGTCTGACTTAGAGACAGATAAATGCACAAACAGTAAAGATCTCGGCTTCTCCTTCCTGCCCCTCTCTCTGCTCCTGCCCCTCCCCTTCCTTGCACTGTTCAATCTCTCAGGGAAGAAAAGAAAATCATCCACTGGGAGATGAACAGCATCAACACTAGAAGGAAGCAGGAGGCAAATTTGAAGGAAAGATTTCAATGGTGTTCCATGTATTTTATGCCTTCCGTGCACAAAACCTAAAATAATCAGAAAAGCAAGTGGACGTTGTGGGGGGATTAGTACCCCTGTAACGACACCCACACACGTACACACACACACCTATTCATGCAGCACTTGTGTAATGTGCAAAGAGACATCCCATTCCTTTTGCTTTTTAAAATAAATAATGAATGACTTTTTTTCATGTGTTATTGTATAGGCCTGTCATTTCTATCATGAGGAGTAAATTTTTACTCCAGCCAGGATTAATGTATACTGGCTGACCTTAAAAATGACTCCCAAGTGAGCAGGATGGTAGTTAAAGGAAGCAGAAGTAATGGTGTTCATAGGGAACATAGGGAAGTGACAATGATTTTAAAAAAGATTTATAAAAAAGCACAAACGTTAGCTGTCCTTGACATGCAACGCATTTCTCTGATTTGTTTCATTACAGCAGCTGTAGATGAGTTTAATTACAAGGCTTCAAGACCCTTTTTAGCGCCATTGCTGAAATGCTGAGAGAACTCGGTGGAACGGCGTAGGGGTGATGGGTGATGGGCAGTCACAGAGTCCCCGCCCGAGGGGACTGAGGGAAGAGGAGGGGGCTTGTCACACAATGGGTCACTGTGCCTTGCCGGTGGCAGGCTTCCTCTATTGCCTTCTCTGACTCCACAAGGCAGGGGTGCAGAAAGAGGTGGAGGGAGGCAGAGGTGATGGTCCAGAGACGTTGTCATTTTCCTGGCCATTCCAGCAGAATACCACGCAGCCCCTGCCCGAGGAAGGATGAGTGGCATCCCCCAGCCCCCAGCTCCTGCCTGCTCTGTGCTCTCTTTTCCAGTCTGGCTTTTAATTATTTTGAATAGTCTAGTTAATTAATATGAGACAAAAATTATTTATTTGAATTGAGTTCATTTCAAAGAATATTGATAAAGTAATATTCATCCTCATCCTCATATTAATAAGTTAATGGCTTTAACATTTAAAGACATTTCATGGTTCTGATAATAAAACTAACCTTTGACCGGCACAGTTGCAGTCTTTTTGCACACATTGACTGATTTAATACACAGAAATCTAATAATTTCCTTAACAAATTCCTGGATATTCAGTTTCCTCCAAATCATACCATTTTAGTGGCCAGAGAAGCAGAAACTCCTTCTAATTCACCAAACATAAAATTGTGTCCTTGCCTGGAATGATGAGTCCTTTTTATTTCCTCTTTTTAACATGTTGGTTCTTCAAACACCTTATCCTTTCCTTTCATTAGGCTTTCTGACCCCTTTGCAAACTAGGAAGTTGAATTCAGTATGCAGAGATGTGTGTTTAAATCTAGCCAGGGTGAAAATGCAGTAGAGCATCTCAAGACACTTTTATTTCAGCCATTTGTCATGCATTTGCCTGAAAAGAAATCCAAACTCTGTGGCTTCATTAGTGTTCCAATCAGCTTCCTCACCTCTAAGCCCAGGGTCTTTGCAAGTCAGGGCAATGCCACCAGGAAAATCAAAGCCTTCAAACCATCATTTCCATCACTGGCTCCAAGTCCAGGAAGGCAGCTATAGCAGCCCACCGTCCAATACCCTGTCGCTGCTGCCACTGCTTAATTCTCAGCCCAGATTTCAAATTAAAGTTTTACTTTGCCTTCTTGAAGGAAAAGGTTCAGGAGCCGGGTAAACAGCCTCAGCCTGCATGAAGGGGATTAAGAGGTAGGACCAAGAGTGGAGGGAAATTGAGGATATGACAGAGGCCACTGTGAGTTCAAACAAAATTTGGCCTGCCGAATGCAGGAAAAATCCCCTGGTGACAGGTGCCATCTTGTGGGTCATTCTGCCACTCTGCCTCCTGCCACTTTTTATAACAAGAACAGATAAAGGAGGACTAGATTCTTAGAGGCTTAGAATTGGAAAAGTAATTCAAAGAGATGTGAGCAGGGTTGGCTTCGGGCTTTACATGACACCCTAAGCATCAATATTTTGCTTCCTAGCTTTGAGTGCTAGTAAGAAATTTAAGGGAGTGTATAGAAGGAGATATTGATGTGTAACTAAGAAATTCTTATTTTATGTACAAGAAATAATAATTTCTAAACATCTTAAATGTTCCCTTCTTGAGAGACATATACAAATTAGGTTCTTGCTTAGGCAAGACCCAGACCCCAAAACTCTTCAATTAAAATGTGTCAATTTAAAGGACTGTGTTTCTAACATCTGTACAAACATTTGGTCCAGGTACACATATTCTATTCAGCAAATTTCTTTTCTTTTCTTCCTTCCTTCCTTCCTTTCCTTCCTTCCTTCCTTCCTTCCTTCCTTTCTTTCTTTTTCCTTTTTCTTTCCTTTCTTTTTTTTTTCTTGAGATAATTGACTTTGAACTGGTTAACTGGTTTCCATGTAATTCACCAAAATAAGATTTCACCCTTTTCTCTTGAAATGGGTGGTCTAATAATAAAGAAAAACAGAAATATACCAAAGAGCTAAGGAGTTAGTATTAATGATAGAGGCTATATCATTTAAAAAATTCACAAAGATGCTTTTGGGTTTTTAATACTTTGACAAGCTATCACCCTCCATAAGCAGATAGGAAAAGAAATACTTTGTTGGAGGTTAGGAGTGGATACAACAATTCATTGCTAGACCCAAAGTCTATGATTTATAGCAACTAATTTCCTTGTAAAAATTACATAAAAACAGGAAAGCCCAAACCTCTATGTTGTATCAGTCATTCCAATTTTATTATATTTAACACAACTGTGTCTTTACATATTCATATGGAAAATATCTCATTATTTGGCAGACAATTGCGTTTGAACTGTAAATTTCATTGCCAAGTACTTAAGTATCCAATGGGGTCTATGTTTCTTGTTTCTTGGGTTTCAAAGGACAATTAACTTAATAATGAGCTGCTGTGAGCCTTTATATTAGCTTAGTTCAGAGCCAAATTGCTAAGTATCTGTGAGGTTGGATTCATAGGTCTGGCCTTCCATTTGGTTAGTTCCAGGTCTTTATAGGATTCAGGGACACACTCAGACTTAAATGGCAACCACTGACAATAGGATTATGCTGAATCATTGCATGGTCCTCTACAAAGCATGTTGATATTTTTCAGAAGCCCTACATTTTCTGCTGATGTGTCATTTTTGAAATCGAACACAAATATTGTTTTCAAATCCTTGATGGGAAATTTTGACATTTTTAATAAGGGGCCACAAAACTTTATTAAAGGGTCATTAAAAATAGGCTAATACTGCTTCTTAATCTCACTGGCTCCATTCTCTCACCCACAAGAGAAATATCTAACAGAGCAAGAGAGGCTGTGTGATCCTTTATGAACCAGCTTTGTGATCCCAGCCCAGGGTTTTTCTGCAGAGCACAAACCATCTGGCTTTGCGTGGGGTGAGTGTGTCAGCTCTCTCCCAGAATTTCAGCATCGGACTAGGGCCTCTGCTCCAGAGCTAGCCTCTGCCCTTTGAACTTCCCACCTTCCCACCAGTTCCCCCAAAACAACTCCACGAAAGACAGGAGTCAGCCCCTGAAAAGCATACCAGGCATTTTAAAACACAACCCTGACATTTCCTCAGCATTTCCATAGTGAAGACTCTCCCCGTGTGCAACCTTCCCCCCTACCCCCCTTCAATCAAACACGGCACCCGCTCTCTCATGCTACTGCAAAGAAGGAAGGGAAAAAAAAGTTGGCAATTTAATTCAAACAAAAGAAGCTTGAAATCTATAAGCACAGCAACTCCGAGGCTTCTGGCAAATAGAATTCTAATTAGTATGCTGCTATTTTTCTTTTAGACAGATGAGCGATGCCCCCTATTGACTCTAGCAGGCAGGCTGGTAAGGGGAAAAAAAAAAAAAAGAGGGGGGGCAGGTGGGGGCTAGCCAGCAAACACTGCAGATTGCAAATTATATTGCAAACCTTGCCAAGTCCCGGCTCTTGGCATCAGATTTTTAATGACACCCTGGAAAAGGGAAAAAGAAGCCCTCAGCTAAGGGATAAAAATGAAGGGTTTTACACTGTGATAAGTCTTCGCTTAAAACCCAAATGGCCAAGCTCACATTAGGGTTTTAAAATATTCATAGATAGAAGTGAAAATGAGGATATGAGGAAGTACATTTGTTGCTTGGTCAATTGACAACTCATTCTGCATATTAATACAAAATGATGATCTAATTTTAAAGAGATAGCCTTTTTTTTTTTTTTAATGTGACTTTTGATTACTCTGAGACTAGGGGCAAAATACCACAGCAAAGGCTGGAGATGACTCAGAATGCCAATTCCTTTTGATGTAGACCTAGGACTAACTACTTGTTTAGTCAGAAATTCTGGGAGCTCTGAAATTCTGCTTCCCTTCTTGTGTCATCGCTGATGCATCTTGCCTGAACACTTTGATTCTTTTTTCCCTTTCTTCCTTTCTCCTTCTGCAGTGCATGAGGCCCTTCACAGTTGTAGAATTTTCTACCCAAGGAGACAGATCATCACAGGCAGGAAGGTCAGTCCTTTTAATAATTAGGCCCCCTTCTGTTCTGAGGAGCAAATTTTGGCATGCAAATTCTGATGTTGAAGGTCTGAGCATCAAGAGAAAGCAAGAGGGGTTAAAGGAGAAAACATTAGTTCCAACCAAGGGAAAGATAACTTCATGGTCCAAATAATGAGAGTCTCATGAAATTGCTTTTAATTGATAATCTTGGATATATAGTCTTAAACATTCATGTATGAACTAGATTGCAGCTGTTTGGGGTGGGTCAGGGGAAGTTATGACTCTATTCTACTTCTTTGTACAAACTTTAATTGGATTTAGTTCTTTAGAACAACATCAGAGGTATAGGAAAAACATTTTCAGAATTTTAAGAATCTGTTTGATTTTTCTAGTTAAATATCATATTTTTTTACAACTTATTCAAGTGCTTTTGTCCTAAGTGGGCAAAAGGACATGTGTCCATCCTGTGGAGCAGGGTGCATTTCCAATGCAAAAAAATGTGAATTGTTAGAAAACAGTAGGAGGTTAAAAACAAAGTGCTGACCATGGCCAGCCAGCACAGTACTCCGCACAGTAAAATTTGGAAAGTAGAAGTTGTTGGGTTTGTTCATGGTTATAATGTCCTGCCAAGTAGAGCCCTGCTAAATTTGGAGGATCAAAGGGTACTAGCTAACTAAGTTTAAATTCAACTCCCCAAGAACAAATGAAATATTTTAAAGGATATTTTCCAGGAAGAAATAGTACTTGAAATTTCAGAAAAAGCTTTTGCCTCTGTAAGAAGAAGACAACATACACTGGTCAGGCCTTTACTGGTGTCATTAAAATCAAGGTTTTCCTTGGAATCAGGCAGAGAGAATGACACTGGGTTCCATAATATGATCAAAATTCTTTTTAGGTCAAGTAAAGGTCTAAGTTATTCAGTTGAAAACTGGATTTCTGGTTACACGTAAACTTTCATTTATTTACTTATTTATTGGTGCCAGGGACTGAGCCCAGGGCCTTGCACATGCTAGGCAAGTGCTCTGCATACACACACACACACACACACAC
>JAJEJO010000176.1:1479621-1789155 GCA_020662805.1 Glaucomys volans | reverse complement strand
ACACACACACACACACACACACGTATTTAAAACATTCTATTTAAAGAAACCTGTTTAAAGGTCACCTAGAAATGGCTCAGAAATATGCAGAAAAAGATCATTTTGTTATTTTTCACAGCTTACCTATAAGGAGGTTACTGTTGAAGTCCTGTTGTGTGTGACTGCACAGGATGGTGAGAAGGACAGAGCCAGCCTTGTTGGTGGCTGAGAAGCTCCGGCCTACTCAAGTTTTAGAGAATGACCTTTAAATGCTGCTCTGCATAATGATTCACCTTATTCGATTCCTCAGTGACTAAGTGTTTTTAAGGACAGTGTTTCATGTGTTTGAAAGGGGGAGATGAGACTAGTCAAGCCTGTGCCATAGGATGCAAGACACAAAGTTTAGGTGCTTTCAATGACGGTGGTGAATGGGAGAGTCAAGTGTTGCTTTTGAGAGCAATGCTGCCAGTGTCTTATCAATTATCAAAACTTGCAATTACTCCTGACAGAGCTGCTTTTCAGTAAAAAACTTTCTCCACTCCCCACTCCCTCCCCACCAACCTCACATACTGAGTGAATTCTGTTCTCAGGTGAAGGGAGGTGACAAGCAATTTTAGCACCCAATGGCTTAAAGGAGTTCAAATGACCACTGAAGTCATATTAACTTGTCAAATTGACCAGTATTTTCTGTCATTGAAACATTAGAATGAATAGCTCCAGACAATAAAATTGTTTCAATTATACTGCATTAGGGCCTGGGCACAAGTAAGTAAAAGATGCAGAAGGCAAAGGGGAACGACGGTCCACGTGTTCCAGGATACTGACAGTAGAATTCCACTGGAAACCATTTAAATGTATACCTGTTAGTGGGACACGAGGCAGTACTCATCAATGAATTTCCATTAAGAAAAGTGGGTGAAGATATCTTACACCAGTCCAAAAAAAGAATGCAACTGTTTATTGTGGTAATATTGGCTATGGATATGAACTAGATTAAATGAAATTATCCCAAGTTATTAAAGTCACAGCAAATTGGTGCTAATTATACTAATTGAGTATTAATTGAGGTTTCTTTTATAAATAGCAAGGAGGCGAGGTAAAAAGGAGCAATTCTCATAGTCCAAAATGAACACAGTTCTGTTCACCCTTCTGTTTGCACCAGAAGAGGTATTGATCCTTTGCAATCCCCCCCTACTTTGTTTCTCCAAAGACGGAAGCTGCCTAAAGCAGAGAGGGCTGGAGCTGGTATGGATTCCTGCATGGTTGCAGGCTGCTGCAAACCAGGAAAGCCAATTCAGAGTTTCCCAGTGGGATGGCACATTTGTGCATATGCATGTGCATGTGTGTGGGTGTGTGCTCGAGTATGGGAGTGTGTGGCATTGCCCAGACTTTGAGGCTCTGACCAACAGACTGCTGGGCCACACTCACAGTGTGCCAGGATTCTGACTCTCCCATTGAAGGATGATGGGTGTTCTCAGGCCAAGAATCTTAGAGCCGGCGGTGGGACAATAGGATCACTGAACAGGGTGTGTGTGGGGGGCCAGGTGTGGGGTTCCAATTGATATCTTTTCTTTTTATAGTAAACACCCATAATGTGGTTGAGAGATTTATTTATATCCATAATGATCCCTTCTTCCACATCAGGGGAAGAATAGGGCCACTGACCAAAAAAAGCTATTATCCTATTATCGTAAAGCAATCTTATTATATACTTAATTTTATTCCTCTTGAGTTGGCATGCTATGCACACACACACACACACACACACACACACACACATATAACAGCTAAGAGGCCATCTTCCATCCTCCTTTGGCTTATTTCTGATGTGGCCAAAGTTCAAAATCCTTAATATTTTATTTAAAACCCATGATACTTTCCTATTATGATTCCATTTCTCATTGCCATTGACTGACAGTATTTCCTGAACACATATGATATTTGCAGCAGAGAACTTGGGATGGCAAGGGGTAGAAAGGTGTGAAGACATAGCCCTGGCACTTGAGGCATTCATAGTTGAGTGTGTCAGTACACATTTGCATGTGTGTCTGGATAGGTGCACAGGTAAAATATGATTTGCCAAAGCTCCCTCTCCTTGTCTTTCTTGCACTCCAGTGTAATGACAGAGACATAGCTATCAAATGAAACACTTCCTTTTCCAACTTAAACCAAGCAGCTGTGTTGGATGCCAGTGGTAGATATTCCTCATGGTGGTTGTATCTCTATTTTGTGGTAATCATCATCCAACGTAAATGGCATTTAGGTATGCATTACAATTACCTGTTTAAAATCCCATTTAAATTTTTTTGATTTCTATGACATTCAAAGTCATGGAAATGTCTTACAATGTATCGGTCTCTTTGAGACTCCAGTCATTTCATAGTTCTTTCCTAAACAAATGCTGTATGTATACATTATGCACGATTAAAACACCCCACACATATAATGATTTGCTGCATATTTATGCTACAATCAAATCCCAAGGTAATTCTGTAGTCAGGACAGAGCACAGACTACTCTCCTGTAAGTACTGGCTTGATACAGTAAATTCAAAGGAGAGCATTGGGGGTTAACAGTTGCAGCTGAAAGGAAAAATCAAGAAACAGCAGTAGCATCACTTTTGTCTTCAGCCTGCTCTTCAAGATGTAAGAGTCTCCAGTGGGTGGGAGACCTACATTCCACCTCCCAATTCTGGTGATAACCCTGCCGGTTACACTTTACAATTACCTTTTTAAAATGCCAATTAACCCATTCAGTGCTGTTTGGCATCCTGTGAGCAGTCAGTGACAGTCATATTGCACATCACAGCCTGAGAGTAGGAAAACACTTCTCCACATGCACATGTGTGTGCATTTGCCCACACACATGCACATATGATTAGAACTGGAAAGAGGGATGGAGGACTGGTGAGGGGGATAGCAGCAGGGTCCTTGATTGCTGCAGCAGCCCTAGTGTGTATTATTGTGGCACTTGATGTTGCATAGGAATTTAATAATTTTTTTCCATTGATAAAAATCAGGAATATGCAGATGCAATGGGATTCCTATGCCATTGAACCGTATGAAGAAGACCTGAATGTACAGATATTATTTACACAAAAGAAAGCAGTAAATGAGATTTGGCAATATCCCCCATTTTTAATTGTATCTCACCAGCTTGAAAAGCAACTGCAAGTTAATTTTAACCGTATCGCTTTGGATGTTATATTTAGTGTTTACTCTGAAGAAAGTAGCATTGATTTAAACTCAACATTTTCTATTTCAAAGCAATTAATAAAATTACTGTTTACTTACATGGCATCTTCTGCCTCCAGCTTCAAAGCACTTCCCAACACTTTCTCATTTCTTCTTACTAGGGGGTACACTGGGCAAGAGATGAGTGTGTTTGTTGTATTTCTTCAATAAAGAAATAGAGGAATAGACAACTGCTCGACTGGTTCCTTAGGGTTCAAGGCACAGAATATCCTCCAAGACCTTCTTCCCAGGGTGAAGTGTGTGTCATACTGGATTGGAGTTCATTGCTTGGTCATCTAGAATTCTGGTGTTCTGATGGGACACTCAGTAAAAATGCACAGGAATTTTGACTGATTTGCTAAAGGGAGCTGGAATGGGGAGGGAAATAAGGAGGATAATGTGTACAGAGAAGATAATAAATAAAGAATGGACCTCCTTAAGACATGTAATGTACCCTTCAAGAACTTTGGCACATATTTTCTTGTAGAGAAACTACTCACTTTTATAAGGATCATGGGCTTCTTCCATCTCCAGGAATGTCAAGGTATATTTCTACCTCAATGAATTCACTGCATGGGGTATGTCCCAAATATTTCCCAAGATGATTTATACCAATAGTGTAAATGATATTCAAGCATAGATCCAGGTTTCTTGGCTCAAAAGCTGATCTGGAAGCCCAAATTGTTTCCAGTAACTGAATTCGCTGGTGGGGAGGAAGATAAGTATTTTCAGTAATTTTATTAAATGTGAAAATTCAGGAGCAAGTAGGTTTGTCAATTTCAAGCATTTTCTACTGAAGTCCATTTTTAGGCTGGTTTGCACTTGAGTAGTTTAAACAACTTTCCATTAAAATATCCATTTGAGGAATTACCAAGCTGAACATAAATATAGATGCATGTTTTCCACAGTTTATATGTGTGAATATTGTTTTATGAGCTGCTGAAGTTTTGCTCCAGTAACTGGCAATGTTTCATTGCATTGGAAATGTTTGCAAGGCTTTAGAAATGAATTCCCAGGAGGTTGACAATGACTATTCTCAACCATTAGTGAAAGTTGAGTTGCTGACACTCCTTCCATACATATAAACAGGCATGTTATTGGTCAGTGTTTCAAGTAGACTTTTTTTGTTTAGCTTGCAACGAGCTGTTTTTCCATGTTTTACCTGTTTCCGCTGTAAAAAAATAAGAATTAAAACAGCCACTCCAATTTACCTTAAGAGTAAAGAGGCATAACAATCCAAGAGTGGAATTAGACAGGTTGAGTGAGCAATGACTCACAATGATTATTTAGCTTTCAAACTATGGCATTTATTTATAAACTGAGGGAAATAATTTATAATTTCTCTCTAATAAGAAATGAAGAGTTTTAGAGGGGATGGAAGAACATGGACATTCCAAGTCTGTCCTTGAGCCACAACAAATAAAATAACTAAAATCTAATACAAACTTCCCCACTGGGTCCTTATATTTCATAGTTAGAAAATCCCACAAAACAATACCATAAAGCCTTGGGCAATGTTAGTGTCTTCTGCAGTTTTAGAAAGAACAATATATATACAGTTCCAGGTAGTTTTGAAAGTTCTCATAATGTTTAAAGTTTTCCCCAAGCCTCAGAGAGTGCATGCACGTATGTGTGTATGTAGCTGATATATGATTTAAGCTGAATTAAGACAAAAGGGCATATGTTTTGTGTATGTGTTGCACAATATAAATATATTTAATATACTTGTACACACATATACATTCAAAAATATATTTTTCTATACACACATATGCAGTTAACACTCATAGAAAAAATATCCAAAAGGAGAAATAATTAACTGTAAGAAGGACAAGGTGAAGGAGAGTGTACACACACTATCTGGATGATATAGCTCAATTTGATCCAAAATGGATATTTACAATTCATATTGCCCTGAATTTGGAGTTCATCCTAACATTTCCATATTTTAAACTAAGAATGGATAAGAAAAAGAAGTTCTCACTTACGATTTTATTTTTCTATTTTTCTGCTCTTATTCTCAACCTCCCTCCTTTATAGGGTAGATTGCCATTTTCAGACAATATTTCACTGTTTCTTGGTAATACTTGTATAAAACATAAAATGTATCATGGAAAAAACCACTACAGAAATCATGGTTTAATATTTGTGGTATTTTCCCCCCAGCTATTCCTCTTTACACACACCACAAACAACCAGATTGAATGGGGAGGAATTATTTTATATGCAATGGTTTGTTGCAGTCTCTATATCAACTGGGAAAAAAATAACTGCTAACGTCTGGACGCCAAAGCACCTGGAGTTGTAACAGATGTTCTTTGGACAGTTAAAGGACAGGCAGTTGACATATTTGGGTGATGTGTCATAGCGGAAGAAGACAATATGAATTGGTAGCTCTTAGGTATAAGTAATACCAGTATGATTGTAGAGCTGTGAAGGTTGGGAGGACATGGCAACGTATTTTAAATATTGCTTGTTAGCTCTTCATGAAGGTTAAATAATTAAAAATGAAGGTTAATAGGTTCGGCTTGTTGCAAAGCAATAAAATCACCTTTATTTCATCCGTGTCTACAGGTAAATCACATGTACCTGTATATCCATATCTATTTATCTATTTACCTTTTTACTGCCTGTCTTTCTAAATGATCTAGGAACACAGTACATCCTCTGTTTAAGTTTTCTGGGAATGGGGTAAAAAATTTCACAGGTGACCTTCTCAGGGAATGGTCTTTTTATGCAAGTCAGCACATATAATTATAGCATATACCATGATAATGTGCTATAAAATAACTATGACATACTGTATACATATAGTGTAAAATTGATTTTAGCACATGAGCACGTTCATGTCTACTTTACAAAAGTTTTATTGTTTTTCATCCAAAAAAGAGCAGAGAGAGTGTATGATACTCAGGGTAAATGGCTAAAAGTGTGAACAGTGTTGGAAAAACCTAAAGAAAATAAAAATTTATATGATGCTGTCCAGATGATACAGTGGGAGCATGCCTGATTTCTGATCATAAAGAACAATAATGCCGTTTTCTTCCTTTTATGGCAAAAGTTCACAGGAGGGTTTTGAAAGACTGTTGCACAGATGCACGCGTGCACACACACACAACATATGTTAATATGAATTTCTCTCTTCTCTATCGGCCAGGCATACATTAGAAATCTATGTGTAGCACAGTAGGTGCAAACTACAATAGGTGGATGGATATTTACCCAAGGAAATTTGAGCCACGGCCTTTCATTTTCAGAGAGCTGCTACCTAATCTCAGTGTAGCATCAGGACAAAGGACACCTCATTCCTCTTGCGCCTGCCCTGCGAACCAACCCTTTGTGAACCACCTAAGTGATTAGAATAATGGGCTGGGAAAAAAAAAAGATAAAATACAAATTTCACTCAGATCTGCGTTGGATTACTTCCTCGTGCCCCTGCCTTTATTGAGCGATTTGGAGTTTCATTAGAATTCAGAATTCCTGTGGAAAGAGAAACCACGGTGGCACGGACTTCTCTTTCAAGGGGATTGCAGGCTGACCCATCAAAATGAAAAGGCTCAATGTTGTGCTGACAGGTCCCCAAGCAGCCCTGAGTGACAGCTTCATTTCAGGACTTCTCAGATGGGGTTTGAATTGAGGGGGGAGAGATAGTGCTGGAGATACTTTGTTCCCTAAAAGTGTCAGAGTCAACTCCGCAGTTCACCGACCAGGGGCCGAGGTACAAAAGGGAGCCCCTCTCCAAATTCATTATTAATGTCTCACGAATATTCACTCCCTGCAAGGTTTCATTTAGGACTTAGAGTTCTTAGCCAGGGATTCCTTTTTATTACAGCTGTGGGGACAAAATCAAACAGAGATAAGAAAGAAAGCTCTGTAAAGAGACTACAGCCAAAAGTTACAACATTCTGCTGGGACAGTTTCTCCAAAGCAATTGTGATTTAAGTAGGGCATTCTCCCAACAAATACTGCAGCAGAAATCTAATCAGATGATGAACTGAAGTCTGGCCTTGCAAAAGAAAAGTGTAAGCTCTTTTTCCATTGGAATGATCTGATATGAACCACAGTTATAATAGAAAATAATAATGCATAATGGTTCCTGGCAATTGTGCACTCCTGGTGGTGGGATAAATTTTGTACATCTTCTCTAGAAATTGGATGTTGAATAAGATGAAGTAGGTATCTACACTTATGTGGTAGATTTTTATGTTTCCCAGGCAGTCAATATTCAGTGAGTCACTATTTTCACCTTCCAGAGTCCCGGCCACTAATGAAAGGCAGCTTGGAAGAGAAAGACAATAGACAAAATTCGGCTGCCCCATAGAGCATTTTTCTCATTATGTTATCCATTTGTATTTTCACCTCAAGACAAATATTCTCATAAATAAAGAACAGTTGCAAAATTTATGTAGAGTTTCTTAAACTAATAGCCATAATACTGAAAATTCTTTTTAAAAAATAATAAATAATTTATGTGAAATGCAAATAGTGTACTCCCCTTCCCTCCCAAAACACCAAAATCCATTTCTTCAATGTGCAATGTGTTCTTATATTCCTTGCCTTGCCTCTGAGTTACATCACAAAATGTATATCCTGTTATAATTTTTTAAAGGAAGCAATAGAGCCCAAAGTGACATAAAAATATTGAATTGCCAAAGTATAAGTTAGGCATAGCATTAGAAAGTGTAACTGGGTATATTTTGCTTCTGCTTAATTTTTTATATTTGTATTTTCTTTAATGAATATGCTTAGGCTATGCATTAATGTGTTTTCAAAAAAACCCCTTCATTTGATCCTTTCTTTACAATGATTCATCATATTCATCATGTCCTAAAAAATTAAGAGAAGTTCATCTTTTCCATGGGAAAGGGAAGAGCCCCCAAATCATAAACATTTTAAATCAATCAAGGCATTAGTCTCCTTTCATTTTAAGAAATTCCGTTTGCATATAACATATTAGCAAAATTCAGACTATACTGTTCAAGCATTAATACCATTGATATTTTAGTCCATGTTCCTAATAAAAGTGAACTCCTGACCATTAATTTAATGAATTCTTCTAATTTTGAATTCTAACATTTTAATCTATCTTTAATAAAGATATTATTTAACTAAATCTAGCAACAAAATCAAACCCTTGTAAAAGGTATTTGTTAGGATTATTTGAGTATTTCTGTACAAAAAGTTCAGTAGTTATATGCTGTGTTATCCAGAAAAATACTGAGCTTTCTCCTTCACTTGCCAGTGAAAGGTAACTCAGTTCAATTCTTAAGGTTGTCGTTAACTCTGCTATGAATAGAATAACATATGCTGTGAAGTTCCCTACTTGACTTCAGGGCTTTCAGTTTCATCCCATAGAATCAACAACTATTTACTCAGCACTAACTATATCCATGCTGGAAACTGAAGAGAAAGTGGGCTTTGTAACTCAGCAGGACAGAGGTAGAACCAAACTTTCACACAGCCTGCTACTCTTTGGACGTGTCTATTTTCTTATCATAAAGGAAAATTCTCTCCTAACACAGGAGAATAATTTACCTTTCTTATTCCTTAATTAATATCAATAACTCTGACAGAAAATAGCAATAACTTTGGGAAGAAAGTGCCAAGTTTCTAGATCTTTATTGGACCCTCTTATCTTTTCTTGATGATGATTCTTTAACATATTGAAAAATTCTACTAAAATGAGAGTGTTGTTGTAGCTCTAACAGGTAAAGAGGTCATGGAGGTCCAGAAATGGGACTTGGATAGGGGCAAGGGTGCAAATAATGGTTCTGAAAGGGAGTAGAAAGATGAAACCACAATATTGAAAAAGAGTTACAAAGGTTTCCCTCAAAACTAAAAGCAGTACTTGTCAAAACTACTCATGTCACCCCCTACCTAAAAGTGGTGCTTGTTGTGCATTAAAACAGCACATAGAAATTTACCAGCTCCTTATAAGTTCTAACTACCTCATTATAACACTGTTCTTATTAAGTTGTGGTATACTGTCAAATCTGTGTCCACGTGCATATACATGCTTACATATATCTGCCTCATATATACATATCTATAAATATCTATTGACATGACTGGAATACTGTATTACATATTATTCCTTTTTCTTTTAAGTATGCATAATATGTACTTCTAGATAAATATATACAGGAATATACTTATGTATGGATAATTGATTGATAGATCAATAGATACTCATAAAACAAATAGATCTCTGCCAATTTTTTTTTTCTGGCTGCATAATAGTCAACCATAGGGATATAGCACAAATTATTAAACATACATTAAATGTTTTTCAAATACATGTCTTACACACATTGAATGTGTTTAAATTTGTTTCAAATTTTGGATATTAACAAAACAGCAAATATCATGCAAAGACATTCTTAGATATTTCTGTTCATTCTTCTCTGATTATTATCTTAGTATAAATTTTGGAAGTGAAATGCTTGCATCAAACAGAATGCTCATGTAAGATGTCATTGCATATTGCCCAATTGTATTCTAGTAAGGAACAATGCATGTTGATGGACTCTATGTTAATGATTCTGTTAATCTATCTTTACCAACTTGTTATTATCACCGCTTTAATTTTTTACATTCTAATAAGTGAAAATTTAAAAGTCATGTTTTCTAAAACTTACTCTTCTTTCTTTATTGGTAAGGTTCAGATTTTTCAGAAATTTATTGACAATCAATTTAGTTTGGTGAATTGTTTCGTTCTTTATCCCCTTCATACAAATTTATTATGCATCTCTTAACTTTACTTATGCACTCATTTTCATAACTTTCTGAAGGAATTTGACTTTTTTGAACAGGTAGCCAGTGCTTTGGTTTAAATTTCATAGTCACTTTTTAAAGTGACTCCTGTGTTTTTCTTTACTTTTACATCTTTTTGCTTTAGCAAATGCTTCATCACAATTTAATTACATATATTTGAAAAAAAATCAGTTATAAAACAATCTAGAAAAAGTATTTCAAGATATTATTGTAATTATAGGCTTCTCTAAAGCATAGAAATACACCCGTAGTTGTGTGATTTGTGATTAGTTATATCCATTTACAGATCCTGGACCCAAATTGCCTATATAATCAATATTTATTCAGTAAATTGTGAATGGAAATGGAGAGCTGACTGCTTTTAAAGAGATTCTTAGAGAAGGAAAGAGGTCACAATTTTAGTGTTCTGGATAATAGTTTTAAAGCTGGGACAATTTAGAGGAAATGAAGTTCAAATTTGATACTTACTCTGTAAAGTGAAGGTCTCTAATGGCACAAACTCTAAGAAAAACCTGGAAAAACCCTACTGCCTAATTGGTTGCTTAAAATGTTGATAAAAAAATCTGTTTAAAATTTTATCTTAGAATTGATGCAGCATGGAAGAACAAAATTAAAATACCTTAATAATTAGAATTAAAGTCATGGGGAAAAAAACGATGACAGTACATCACCGAAATGATTCCCAACCATGTTTTGACCTTTACACTAGACACTAATTTTTGAAGACCTTTTGAAAACCGAAACAGAGAATGATTTAAACCATCCACATTCCTCCTGACTTGAGCTTTCACAGACCTGAATGCTGATTGGAAAATCCTGTCATGGTTTCCCTGAAGAAAAAGGGTAATAATGACTATATTAATATGACATTTCAACATGCAACGTGATGCAAAACAAGGGTTTAAAAAAAAAAGGAAGAAGAAAAAGAAACCTACCCCCAAACACCAACTGCTCTGGATGCAATTTTAGCCCAGTGTGGATTTTATTTGCACCCCATTACTCATAAACACCCAAATGTAACTCTTTTACTACAGCCCCTTTTGAGTTCAATGTGATAATGAATGTGAAGGGTCTATGTGGGGAGAGTTGGGAGGGGGGCACTCTGTGATTTTGCAGGTTCACACCAGATAGGCATTTTTTACAGCCTGAAAGGGGATGTTTTCCTTTGTTAATGGCTCACAATCAGATGAAAGGACTCATCACTCTATTTTAGTGCTCCACCACATGGCGCGTATCTTTTATAAATTACAGGCTGGCGTTGTGTGCACTTGGGGAGAGAAAGGTTGGTTTTTCTCGCTGTGAGCCATCCTGCCTAATTGTCGTATGCAAATAAAAGCAATTATAAGGCTTTTAGGGTGAAGGGATGACAGCTGAGTTTGGCAGTTGAGAAGGCCTCACCCACCTTGTTGGCATAGCAACAGGGAGGAAAAGGACAAAATGGTGTGTACACACAGGAAATATATATGTTTTGGTTCAAGAATTCTAAAATCTATACCAATGTTGAAATGAAAATGTCAATATGTGTAATGAATGCCTTTGTTTAAAATATTATTTAAATTAAACTCTATTTATTTTTCGGCCCCTTGAATGATCCTTGTCATCTAACTACCATTTATCTGCTGTCATTTGTGATTTTAGTTGCTACTTTTAAAGTTCTGTGCAGATCATAACAACACATTCGATAATTAGGAGATTATAAGTTCTTGATTTTAACAACCTTTGGAAATACCACTGGGCGGAAGTTTTGTGAAAGGAAATCCCAGTGAAGGAGATGATGTAATGTGGGAAAATGGTGCAAAGTATGCAGCTATCAGTGCATAAAGTTCAATATTAAAAAAAATGTTTGTGCTAAAGTGTTAAACAAGTAGAATAAATAGCATGCTAGTAGCATACAAAATTAAAATGAGTCACAAATGGATATCTTCTATGGCAATTTATTTCACAATTACTCTTGTGGAAGCTTTCATGAATTAAATATGAGTTCTGTCTTGAAATTAGGTGTTATAAGGCTAAATTACAAGAGGCAGGCAGTAATTGAGGTGGCAGCAACACGGGGTCTGGTGAACTAATCTCTTGCCACGTCACATGGCTCACCTTCAGCCAATGAGATGCAGCCCATCACAAAAACAGAGGCAGCTGAGAAAAATTGATTTCTCATCTGAGCCATATTTGATAGCTTTTGAAATCGAAAATTGAAATTAACTAACCTAAGCCCCGTTGTAACAAAAGAGCAAATTAAATATGCAACATCGTTTCCTATTGGCAGTAAGAGGGCCTGCCAAGGTAAATTTGTAAATAGAGTTTAAGATGCAATTCTGTTCTCCCCCCTCCCGCCACTTTCAGTGTAAAAGTATAAGACTATAGTGGCTTTATAAATTATTTATATAAAAAATCATCAGCTGCAAATGGCCACTGTGGTTAAGGACTTCCATGGAGAAAATCATTGCATTAGGAGGGCTCATTGAAGGAATCAAAATTAAAAATCATCCTCAATGATACATAGACATTACTTAAAATGAAAAGTAGAAATATTTTAAACTTCCTTTTCTGAACTTTTTTTGTTTCTCTTTCTTAAAGCTCAAAGTACAAATGTACCATGTTTTACTGAAATGAAAAAAAAACAGAAAAGAAAAAGAAAAAAACCCAAGTGTGGTATAAATGTAATTATTCAACTGTCTTGTAACTAATTGTAAAAATTAATTTTCGCTTTCTGATGAAAATGCTATGTGCGATAATTTTAGGAGGGAACTTTTAAAATTATTTCCCAAATGAATCTTAGTGATTCAGCAGATATAGGTTTGATTTTGAATTTGTAACTTCACTAGATCAGATGAAAGAAATATATGTCTCAGAAGCTATATCCTAGATAATCTAGGATTGACAGTTTTTAATTTATTATTTCACTCCTGTCTGTGTAATATGGTGCCCTCAATAATATTTATATCACCACAGAGAGCATTTTGGGTCTCCACTTTTCGTTGCCTGAATTTTTGAATAGTCAAATTAATTTTATATATTTGAGAGATAAATAATTGAAGACAAAAAATCATGAAATCATAGTACAATCATATCTTCCTGGTTCAGATCTGAACCACATAGAATTCATTGACAACTGTAATGGAGGATGTTATACTTAGTTTGCCCGTCAGTCCAAAGATTTCATAAAATCATTTTCTGTTCTAATTTATTATTTTTAGTGTCAATCAGACTCTAAGGAGATGAGTAACATCATTAAGTACTGGGATCAACTACTCAGCACTTTTAAAATGCAGTTTAAGTAGCTGTCATTATCTGCACTAGAAGACATGGTGGAGGTTCAAAAAGTTGTTCTTTTATATAGAAATATTTGCTGTGAGACAAAAGCTTTAGAAGGATAAAATCTACAAGCACTCTTCTTGTTTTCTTTGTAAGAATCTCAATGAGGTACCAGCATGTCACACATTACTTCTAAACCCTAAGTAATGCTCAGATCTTGTTTCTCTACCAAATTTCTGAGTATAGCTCTTATCACATAGCTATGAACACCAATTTGAGTTGCTCTTGTTTTCTTTGCCCTGTTTCCTCTGTTAAAATTACTCTGTGAGAAAGATGCACCCAAAGTAAGGAACTGCACAGGGAAGAATGAGAAACCAAAGATGAACCCAATCTGGATGTAGGACACTTTCCCCACCAGCATTCCCTTCAGCCCCATACTAAATTACTTAAGAAATGATGTTGTAAATAATATTTTTATTTGCAATAAACTCTACTCTGGAAAAGCATTTGCTACAGAATAATGAATTGCCTCATCCAGTCTACCCACACTTCAGACCCTTTTAACCAAGCGATTCGAATGAGTTTCAAAAGCAGCATTAACTGGATAGTAATAGGTGATCTTGTTTCCATTTTCATATGTGATTAACAAAAAGAAGTCAAAGGGAATATACAAAAATTATAAAAGTCATATATTTTTATTGACTTCATTATATGTGCTAGAGTTGGCAAATCTGATTCCTAACTACAGGTCAAGACACATGGATCTGAATCTCTTTGTTTCCTGAAATTAGAAACAGTTTCTTTAAAAGGTTCAAGCTCACATTAAATTTTATGCACAGCTATAGATATACCTACATCTCTGTCTGTATACATACACATCTCTTCTTTTATTCAACTGTTGTGAGAGTGAACATATTTAATATTTGAGCACTGATCTTTAAGGGGAGAAGTTAGCTATCAGGAGCTGGCATGCCAAAGACATTGTGCAGATTGACTATCAGCTCTGGACTCAGCCAGTGTTTATTAAGTACCTGTTACATGCCAGCATCTATATTTTGTTGCAATTCCTGACATTATCATATTCTCTTTTTTGTTTATGTCCTTAATTTTGTAAAAAGGTGTGCTGATACCTAGATGTATAATACATTTTGCATTTTCCCTCTGTCTTCCCAAATTGTAGCCATGCCAAAAGATAAAGTCCTTCACAGACCTTTCCTAATGGTGTGTTTGGATGCTTTTAGTGATTATTAAACATTTGCCTGAAGATTCTGTCTATCTGCTCCCAAATCACTGGGCCTCATTCCTACCTCTATAAATGGGGACTCTAATACATATGGCCTCCGGGGCTGTTTTGGTTTTCAGGGAGCTAATGTTCTAAACACTCCTTCAGTGTCTGTTCCCTGGCCAGCTCTAAAGGAATGGATGCCGTTATTACTTCAGAAATGCCAATTTCAGTTCAAAATGAGGATCAAAGAGGAAGGACAGGAGGCACACTTTCTGGTGAATTCTTACTTAGCAAGGAGAGGACAGTGATATGTATTCTGAGCCTAATATGTGCATTCTTCTTAAGGGCATTTGACATTGATTTAATGTGTTATTTAATGCTCATGATAATTTGGAGCCACAAGTGGCTTTCTCAAAATGCTCAGTTTTACAGATTGTACTAAATCGTTCAGAGGTAAAGAAATCAGTATTCTAACCAACAAAAATGTTCTCTCAGCTGATTGGTGTTGGACAACTTGGTACCATTGACCTACTGTCCACATGAGTAGGATCATGGTCCCAGAAGGCATGGTGGAAGTACTTGGCTGGGAGGTGGAGTGGGGTTTAGGTCAGAGGCTAGGTGGCACTGGGTGACATGGTGATGGGCCCTGGACGAGGGGCCTCCCAAGTTGAGCAGAGGACAGGGATGAAATATGGGGCAGCATGAATGAAAGAGGCTTCAGAGCTTCCATGAGAATTATTTTGAGCAGACTTCTGGTGGAAGGCCATGGGAAGGAGGGACCCTCGGGGCTTGAAGGAATCCACTCGGCTTGGAGGGGTTGCATTTCTGAGGAAATCCTAGTCCATAGTGAACAGAGATATTTTTTGGAAAGGATTGGTCAGCTGGGTTCTGGATAAATTTGGGAAGCTCCAGGAGAGGCTCTAGGATGCTAGCATATGTGCTCTCAGGACAATTGGAGGCCTAGTCTGGGCTTGAGGCCATGGCATAACCAAAGTCAGAATCTGCATGTTCACAGTAGTCATTACCTGTAATCACCCTGGAAAACCCAAGCAAGTTTAGTTTAAGAGCTCCACAAAACCTCTGTCTTCTCTAACACATGCACACATATTCAGCAAGCAATAGGTAAGTTCAGACTTTGATGGCTTTATCCAGAAATTTGTAATCAGATCCAGGACATACATTCCAGAAAACATGTAATAGTTGTGTTATTTTTTAAAACAAACATGTTTCTGTTTGCTCCTTCATCAATTCCATATTTGGTATATTTGTGGGAGGATATCATCATAAAGCTCCAAAGCTTAGACCATACGAAGGGTCCAGCCTATGTAGATGGCCTTGCCCAGCAGTGGGAGAACATTGTGCTTATAATTTTCTAACTTGGTTTGCTTTTTTATTCCTTCCCAAATCAAGTCCCCTCTGAAGAATATTGACAGGCAGCAATAGGGAAGTTTTCAGTTCCTCCTGAGAAATGCAGGAAAGGCGGGGCCACTCGAGGCTTTTGTTGATGACATCCCACTTTTGCACACAGCCCTTCTGCCTGACCTGAGGGCTGGGAAGGTGAGCCAGCACTGATTGATTCCTGTTTGGCTCTGGTGAATCTAAGCCCTCTAGGTCAACCTGAAGCATCATAAACTAGTTTTCTTTTTATACAGATTGAATTTGGCTTTACCAGTAGAGTCTGCTTTTAGTTGGATAGACAAAATTAGTTGCTTTTTGTTACTGAACCATCTCATGCAAATAAAATGAAATAAAAAATTAAAATAATGCATGCATTAATGTTCACAAGCGCTACAAACTTGGGAACGTTGTCATCCTGCTTTCAATGAAATGAAACCACTGCATTGTGGGTGGCTTAGGAATCTCATGAGCCTATATGCATACCTAAGCTTCATGCTTTCATGGTCTTCATCCAAAAAGATCAAATGATCAGAATGCCAGTACTTCCACCAGGCTTCAAAGATGCTCATGGTCAGAAAAATTAGAGAGAAGACAAATCTATAATGAAAAAAATTTTAGAGCAAATTCTGCAGAGACTTGTCAGCCACTGGACAAGGTTGATAACTCTGAGAAGCCTACAGAGGGATTTAATCTTAAAACTGCTGGTGCAAGAAGAGAGCTTCGTCTATCCACGCTTAAGATCTTTGGAATAGTATTTTTTCTTTTCTTTCCTTTTTAGTTCTCACTATAGAGATTGTTGGTAGTAAAAGAAAGTTATAAAGTAAGTTGGGGAAGGCCCTCCTAAATAAAAACTGTGACTTAATTATCAGAAGTTTTCCTGTTTCCAAAGACTACAGCACTAGAAAATTTCTTAGAAGAATGCAAGTTTTGTTAAAATGCATTTTGATGTGTATGCTTTAAAAAAGTATGCAGGTTTCAGTAGGATGAAGCTGAGGCTGCAAATGTCACAGGAATCAACTCTCCTCCATATTTGTTCTTTAGACTATAAAACCAATCTGAGAAGAATCACACATCTGCCCATTTCAATAGTTACCATCTACTTGCTCCTCATGAAAAGGGAATACAGGGAATCGCTCTCAGAAAAAGGGATTGATGGAAATATCAAGGGACATCTTTACAGAAGAGCTTTAAAAATGTATTTTAAGAGTTTTGATGTGTCTTATTTCCACATCTGTGGCAGAGGAGCAATTTGATCACTTGTGAGTTTTTCCAGTCTCCAACATTTTGCTCAAATACCTCTGGCTCTCTAACCTCACCGTGGCCATCTCACAAGGCTGCATGCACCTCACACCACCCCAACACCTACAGTGAACGTTAGCTGCAGGCTACAGTTAAATAATACCACAGAAAAGATTAAGAATTACATTATTGTAGTTGCTGGAAGGCTATATCACAGCTACTTTAGAAGAGAGATTTATAGCAATGTTTAATCAGTGCAACTAGTTTCGTTATCAGTCAGAACCTGGACCATGTTGTGCATTTGGTAAGATTAAACTAAGCTGTTATAATAACCTTACAGAAGGTGAGTGTTTGGTGGTGGCAAGTCTGGCTAAATGAAATCACATTAGCTTGATGCCATAGTATTATTTGACCCAGGTTGTTGGTCAAGTCTGTCCCAAAAGTGCTTTATATTTTTAGGGTATTTTCCTTATGTTGGGACATGAAAGATGTAGGTATTGTTAGAGTTATCAATCTTAGCCCACTTACAAATACCACAGGTAAAACTTGGAAAAATTGTTCCTTCACACAATTAATATTTCCCACTTTTGTGCAATGTTTGTCCATTATTTTTCACTGGGAATTATTTTTCAGAGATCATTCGCTGAAGGGTCTTTAAACAGAGAGGTTAGAATGCTGGGAAATTCAGGAAGTCAGGTCAAATTGTGAAAGAGTTGCTTGTGAAAAGTCAATCTGGGACTCAAAAAAATTATCAGCAGAAAACTGCGGTTATTTTAGTGTCTATCACAGGCTACCTGGTAAGTCATATATAATATATGCATATTATATTGATGTATAGTACATATGTATATATACACATAAATACTATGTTATATATGTACATATATATGTATGTGTATATATTTAATTCTGAGGTGATCTTGTTATTGATAAATTTTGACAATAAAATGTTCCTTGGTTGTTATTTTCATTTCCAATGATATTTTCCTAATTATTTGCATTGATCAAACTTAAAATAATCTAGGCTAAAGAGGAAAGACATTTTTGACACATGTTTTTAAACAAATAACTGGGAAGATAAGCAGAGAACTGTTAGCATTTGTGTTTTGGTAACCTGACTAAACATAGTATATTGTAGCTATTAAAAAAAATCAGGGCTTTATTTAGAAATTCTACAGAGGAAAAAAATACTCCCAGAAGTATATGATAATGTTTCTAAGTCTCAAGTGTGAGTCTTTGCTATTCAACACTTATTAAATGTTGCTTAAAAATTTAAGAATTGTCATCATATGCCTTGGTCTAGCTACCTCAAATCTGGACCTGGAACTCCCAAGAGGTATGAATTCTCAGAGCTGCTCCTGCAGACATTAGTCGAAAATTTAGCATTCTAGATTTCCTGGTTGATTCAGCATGCTTAGACCACTGATAAGAGTAGGAACAAACACTAGTGCAAATTAGAGACTCTAAAGATGAGGTTCCTGACAGCATGGGGTATTGGCAGAGTTCCTTAATGTCTGCAAATCCCACTTCCCAAGTTCATCATCTCCCTGATGTCCAAACTAGGTAACATCCTGTTACACAGTCTCACAACTCCTTTCCCCATAGTTTCATAAGACTTGTAATTAAAGATCTATGTGAGAGTATGATAAAAGTCCCTCTCTCCCACTCAGGTTGCTCGCCTCAGTATCCTCAGCACCTGCCATGTCACCTGCCGCCTAGTAGGTGCTCAATAAATGTTTGCTCTCTAAATGAAAGGGTCTGTTAAACAGTACAAGTGTTTTCTTGTGTGCAGACATTCAGATGAACAGGTTATTCAAGATAGAGTCTTTCTTTAAAGGCGAACTCACTGTCTATTCATGATGGGTATACCTCAGTTTTGTGGAACATGTTTTAAAGGTTTTTATTCATTTATTTTTGCTTATAATATTGAGTTAAGTGGAAGAAGAAGGCTTCAAGAAATCCCCAAATGTCTTGGGGCAGGATTCGTTTGCTGAAGTCAGTGAAATGTTTCTGTCAAACAATAAACTCATAGTATATATACTTACGTACACAAAGGGACTCAATCCATTCAATTTGAGATCCTTTATGAGCTGGGTAGATAATATGGGTGAAATGAAAAACAGAAGGCTCTTGTTTAAATAAAATGGCTTGTTGTTAATTCCTTATTAGATATTCCTATAAAAATTTAAATAACAAAACAGCATGTCTTGGTAAAAATTTGCAGGTAAATTGAAAAGCACTCAACTCTGTTGAATCCTTTTTTCCGTTTCTCAAACATCAATGAAATTCTAATTTAAAGCAATCAATTTGCTTATAAAACAAATGTTATATACCATTTAAAAACTGACTTCCTAACAATACCTCAGAATTTTGCTGTACTCTGGATATTTACGTATTTACATATACATCACTAACCCCTATTAATTTTGCAGGGTGATCAGCAGAGGCCTGAAATTTCACAGAGAACAGCACCTGCCTCAGGATCTGTTTCAAGATAAAATTAATTTTAAATAGCATTAAAAATTTTATATTTTTGCTAATGCTTTATTAATTTTTCTTCATCTCTTTACAACATTAGATTTTTATTTCTTTCTATTTTATAAAATCATTTTTTAAGGGTTAGCATAAATCTCTCAGTACTTATTTTGTGTGGTCAAAAATTAATTAAAGATTTGCAGAATTTTATTATAATTGTATGACATTAGAAGAACTCAATTCATGAACAAAATTTAGCTAGACCATATTTTGGACCATATTTTTACAGGGTGGCCAGTTTCTTATTCATTAAAACAACCCTTTTTTTTTTCACAAGTATTTCTTAGTAGCCTTGACATTAAGTTTTGCTCCCAACTTGCATATATATCATACACATAAAAGATTGCATTCAAATACTGTGTGAAAGCTTAAATAAATTGTTAGTATTTTTCAAAGATTTAAGACTTAAAGAGTCAGATGTAAATAACCAAATATATTCTGCTTGGCCATTGTTGGAAGGGTATTCCATAGGGGATATTGTTAATGTGACTGACAAGTCAATTATATCCCATTCACAAATGTTTTGATGTCTGCAATATTAATAATACTGCATTGCCCATGAGAAGTGCTACCCTAACTACTGGCACGGAATAGTCACAATAAATGGCAGCAAATGTAATTCTAACCTCTGACTCTTTGACAAACAGCATGGGTACTCTCCGCTGCTCTGCCTTTAATTTCAGTGGCATCAAAGGAAAACTCAAGCGCCTTGGAAAATAACTCTAGCCCCATGTCTCTGATAAAATAAAATGCTTACCCACAGACATAAATTACCATGGAAATAAAAAGAGGACCAAAAAAATTACACAGTTTCCTAATGCTCTTAAATCAAAGTAGCAGAGGGAGCGGAGCGCTGTGAGCAGAGCCCGTGTATTATGCAGCCTGACTGCTTGGTGAACCATCTTTGATAGCTTTAATCCAACAGGTTTGCTCTGTTGATGATGGGGAGTGTGATTCATAATTTTCCAGAACAGAGTATTTTAATAGTTACTTCTGTGGATGCGGCATGGAAATATTTGCTGTGAAGACATCAATTAGAATGGAGTCAATATAAGCCATAACGGTTAGCTTAACAGTCACAAAACTATTGACTCTCTGAGGTTCCCTGCAGAACCCAAATGACAGGCAGCCTCCCTCCCTGCTTTCCAAACTGAGATTTGTCATTTTCTGCCTATTCTTCCTTTATTCTTCCCTCCGTCTTTCCTGACTAGCTTCCTATATTCCTTCTTAATAATACAAGAGAGACAATTCTCATTCAAAATAAGCACAATGGATAAAACTGCAAAATCCTCTTCATATTCACAACTTTCTTAGAAGTTACCATTGTAAACAGTGTGTTTTGCACCTTCTTGCATCTTTTCCTGTACAAGTGCAAACATATGCATTTACATAAAAAAAAACTTGGTGTGTATTAAGTCACAAATGTGATTAAACTCTTCCTACTGTTCGCGATTTTTGCACTTTAATATAATGTGAGGAACTTTACACATATCATGGAGATTTGCCTAATTCCATTAACATGCTGCATAATATTCCATGGTACAGATATATCCTAGTTCTTTTAAATGCTCCTTTCTTGATTAAGATGCATATTATTGCCAATGATTTTCTTTTGATGACAATGCTTTAGTGAATATCCATGGGTGAGATTTGTGCATAAACAAGAATTTCATTAGGGTTTCAATCAGAAGTGGAATTCCTGAGTCAATGAATATATACATTTGCAGTTTTCCTGGGTCTTGCTATGTTGCCTTCTACAGAACTTGTACAGCTTCAAATTCTACCAGTTGCAATAAGATTTCTTGTTGCATCACATCCTTTCCTGGTCTTAGGATTGCCCAACATATTGATTTTTACAGATCTTATGGATGTGAAATGATATTTTGTTGTGATTATTTCAATTGCATTTCTCCAGTTATCAATAGAGTTGAGCCTATCTTCTTCATTTGTGTGTTGGCCTTTGTAAATATACAAATCCACTAAGTTGTCCACTTAAAAGGATGGACTTTAATGTCTGAGTTATATCTCTAAGAAGCTACTATGTGTTTAAAGAGCAACTGAAGAGAAAATTCTCAAAGTTGTACCTTGGCCACCCCAAAATAAATCTCAGACCCATTAATAGGCACTCTTATCCTTTCCTGACAGCCTCTAATCTCATTCTGTCTACTATGAATTTGCCTCTTCTGGGCATTTTATATCAATGAAATCAGCTAATATGTGACATCTTGTGCATGGTTTCCTTCATTTAATGCAAAATTCTCAACGTTTCCTTCATATTATAGTGCGTATCAGTACTTCGTTCCTTTTTTTCTGGATGAATAATATTCCATTGTATGGATGCACCATATTTTGTGTTCACCAATACTTTGCTATTCAGCAGTTGATGGATTTCAGGGTAATTTACCCTTTTGTCTCTTATGAATAATGCTGACATGAGCATTCATGGACAAACTTTTGTGTGATCAGCCATTTGTTTGTCTTCACTGGAGAAATATCTATTCAAATTCTTTGCATAATCGGTTGTCTTTTCCCCTTTTGTATGGTGTCCTTGGAAGAACATAGTTTTAACCTTGATGAGGTTCAATATATATAATTTTTCTTTCATTACTTTTGCTTAGGTATTGTATGCGACCACTGACTAATTCAACATCACAAAAATTTGCTTCTTTTTTTAATGTAAGAGTTTATGATTTTTACTCTTACATATAGGTGTCATGCAATTTTTAATTAATTTTTCTATATAATGTGAGGTAGAATCAGTTTTACTTTTGCCTATGGATATTCATCTTCTCCAAACCATTCATTGAAAGACTCTTCTTTCTTTTATTGAGTTATCTTGGAGCCCTTGTCAAAAAATAAATTTACCATAAATATAAAGTTTTTTTTTTCTACTCTGAAATCTTCATTATGTTCCACAGCTTTAGTTGTTTCTTTTTGCCATGGCCACATTGTCTTGATTATTGTAGCTTTGTAGTATGTTTTGAAGTCATGAATTATGAACCCTCTCCAATTTTTTTTTTTTTCTAAATTGCTTTGGCTGCTCTGCAAACCAATTTTTCTATTGGGTAAATTTTATTTATGTTCTTGACCTAGATGAGTTCTTTTATATTCTAAATAATAAGTTATTTGTAATAGCAAATGTATTCTTCCAATCTAGCACTTGACTTTCAATTTCATTTATGCTATTTCCCATAGAAAGATATAAACTTATGAATCCAAATATACTGAGGCTTCCTTTATTTGCATTTTTATTTTGTATCTTATATAAAAGGATTTTAAAAACAAAGGATAAATTTCTTCAAGAGTTTCTTTTGATAATTTAGGTTTTTGTTTTACTTTTTAAATGCACCTGTAATTTTGAATATTTAGCCTAGTGATATAGCTTTTCTTAATTCAACAGTTTTATTTTCCTATTTCACATACTATGTCAAAATCATTTCATTGTAACATATTAAGTCCCTACACAGTTGTATAAATTTATATTTTTATCATTTATTTATGTGTATATTTGATGTTTGGTTTTCTATTCTCCCTAGTGATTTCTTTATTTAAAGCAATGACAATGTAAACTGTTAATTATTATGACTTTATAATTATTTTGCTGTTAGTATGACATTGCCGATAAAAGCTATTGTTCTTTATCTTTTTCTCTGTTGTAAATTTTCTTGGCTATTCTTACATACTCTTTTTCTTCAAGACAAACATTAGAATTTATTTGTCAAGTTCCAAAAGAGGCCTGTTGCTGATTTGTTTGGGATTTTGTTACGTTGCTAAATCATCTCACAAGGCATTGTTATATTGCCGTTTTTGGTTTACCGTGCATAGGAGTTTCCCTTGTTTTTCAGAGCCTTTATCAACCTTTATGGATCTCTTCATGTAGATCCTTCAAATTTCTCAGTGCCACCAGTTTCAAATACATGTTCGACCTCTAGTTTTTGGCAAACTGGAACTTGATTTTCCATAGACATGATGTAATAATGTCAGCAGCTGGTCTTGGTCACAGTCACCTGGGCTATGATTCGTTAAAAGACCGAGGCAATGACCTTGGTGGTCAGGGCCTGGGGGCCAATGTTTGCTAATTTGGGAGGTTGAATCCCACATGTACTTCCTCCTAGCTGTGTGACAGTGAGCACACAACCTCCCCTTTCTCTGCTTTGTTTTTGCATGTAAAGTAGGATGAAAACGTGTTCCACTTTGGGTGGGTGTGGAGATTTATGCTGGACAACAGGAAATACTCAATAAATACTCACTATTATTATCAGTTTCTGTGAGGACAGTCTTTGAGATCCAGTGTAAAGCTTCTGGTTCATGGACACATCTAGTAGCCATTTGTCCTTCAGCTTTGCACTCCAGTTTACAGGGGATGGATTTGGTCTGGTAGGTGGGACTGGGACCCTTCCAGGTGGAGAGTTAAGAATATGGAAAGGAAAAGCAAAATGGGGTTTAGCAGCAGCCATTAAACTCCGGAAGCACTTTGGATAGTGCCTCACTGTGCTGTCGTGGTTTCCTTGGACCCTGGTGGTCCCTCTATGCAGACCTCCCCCAAATGCAGATCTTGTCATGCTGTCAGGCCATTTCTGGTTCCACAATGCCCTCAAAACAGATCAAGGTTTTAAAATCTGTCCCCTTATTCCTTTTCTAGTCTGGTATCTCTTCTCTTTAGTCGTCTATAATTTCATTCAATCGATTCCTCCTCTTTCACACTCTTTCCTCAAATCTTCTAGGTATGAATCAAAGACCACTTCCTTCTGAAGACCTTCTTGACCACTGGCTTCTCTCCCCACTGGAGAAGTTATTGTTATTTTGTTGCTATTTTTGTTGTTTGTCTTCTAGAATCTCACCATTTTATAGTAGCTTCTCAGCATGTCTTCATTTGGCAATTGTTCACATTGTGCTAAGGGAATTGTATTTCAATGGAAATGTGTTGAGTTGATGAGAAGATATTTACTCCAAATTCCATGACCCTTTGCTTACTGCACAGAAATATGGTAGAGAAAAATACAGTAAAACTTTTGCCTATTGATTTTCTTAAACATTTTATACCATGTGAACTTACATCGAACACGGAATACAGTTTTTTTCTCCCTGGACTCACTTTTTTGGCCACCAAACCAAAAGATTGCTTAAATATCGATCAAGAAGTCATTGTCAATTGGCATTTTCATTGAGATATGAATGCCAAGATGAATTGTGAGACAAATAATGTAAAAGTACAGTGATTCTAAGTGCAACCAGGAGCCCTGGAGACTATAGTTCTGGTATACATAGCCTTTGGCTTTGCCTAAATCCAGAAGTTTCCAGACCTTGCTCAGATGCCCACCTATGAAACAACTAGAGGTTTTCCTGATGTTCTTTAAAGTTCCATCTAACTCAAAAATGTCATTTTTTACCTTTCTTATACTGGAAGGTCATGTCTGTTGCATTCAGAGTTTTGTGGGTTTTTTCGATGTTGCTGTTGTTGTTTTTGTTCCATCCTTTGTGAAAGAGGATGGACACAAAAGAAACAAAATATCTGACGCCTACCTTTGTGGAATTTGGAATATATTACAGAATTAAGTGATACATAAGCCATTTACTTTAATTTCATGTTTTGGTGTCTTGAGTTAGGTAATGAGCCTGTTTGCTCAAAATCCAATTATCCATTCTATTTTCTCACCCTCCACTACATACATGAATACATTCATTACTCACTTCCCAAAACCACTCCCCAATCCCACAAAACACATAAAGAGAGCTTTGTGAAGGAGGTGGGATTCTAAGCAAGGGGAGGGGCCGACTTGAAAGGGAGGGCATTCTTCCAGGTCTCAGAACCAGCGTGGAGGAAGTGTAAAATGAGGAGTGGGAAAATCAAACACCAACAAGTTTAGTTTGTGGAGAACAGAGGGAGCCTTGAGGGCCAGGATCTTCAGAAGGGACAGAGTGGAAAGGGAGGAGTAGAGACATTTTCCAAACCAGTATTGACTGGTAGCTACAAAAGCAGAGAGACAAAGACCAGAATTAATCTTCAAAAAAGAGCAAACTAAGGCACAACCTAATAAAGCTATTTAAAGGTCTCAAATGCTCCCTCTTGTTTTCATCAATTAGGGATAAAACTGGTTGAGGTCCAAATATCTACCTAGGAAGTGGCCCTGGAGTTAGATATTCAGTATTTGATCAATTATATCTGTACAGTTGTCGGCTGGGCATCTGTTCGCTCATCAAACCAATGTGACATTTAAGACAGAGTTAAACAGATGGCTGTATTTTGCTGAACTGGACTTTAATGAAAAAAGTCCAGATTCTTTTGTTGCAGAGGAAGAGGATTATTGCCTTCGAGAGTGTTCATCAAGAGGGGAAAGAAAATGAGACATCAAAGAATTAAAACAAGGAAGCGAACAGATTGAGATGATTTCACCTCTCATGAGAGATAGGAAAAAAAGAAAGAAAAAGGAAACTGATAATGTGGAGTATTCCAAATTCATAAATGAGAAAGCTAAAGCCAGGTTACTTGCAACCTCAGGTACCCCCACCAAAGTGAAAGAAAGTTCAGTTGACCTGATTCAGTGCAAATCTATTAGAAGTACGGAATGGATATTCCTTCACTGAAAAAAAGAAGAAAAAACGCAAAGTGATTAATATCAAATTATCACAGGGAAAAGATTACAGAAAAATTTAAATTACCAAATAGCATCAATTTCTCAAGTTGAAAAATCTCCAAATAACAATGGTATCCTCATTTTCTACAGATGCAGTGCCTCCTCCTCATGAGGAATCTGTTAAGTGCCCACGAATCTTGGTTGTACTCTTCTGAGTTTGCCAAAGTGAAGCTATGTCATCAGCTAATAGAATCTAAGACTGGGGTTTGGGTACATAACTGTTACAAACCAACTGTTTAGACTTAGTGATTTCTTTAAAATGCAATTCAAATGGTTTTGAAACTCCTGATTTCAGAGTTTCCGTTTCCTAAAGAATTCTCTTTGGAGCATTTTAAAAGGGAAAGAAAAGAGAAGGGTGCCTGGATATGGTTCTTTTCCAAAGCTCATTAAGTGAATGCAAATAAATTGCAAACTCATTACAATGCAGGGGCCTTTAATTAAAAATGGGTACATGTGATATAATAAAAAGAACAAGAGAATGAACTTTACTTAGAATTTGATAAGCTTTTTATAAGTAATAGTTCTTAATCAGAAGCAGAAGGGGACACAAGAGCATTGATTATTGTTTGTAAATTCAGATTTAATTTTTTCTTTATAGTTATTGTTTTTATAAATAAAATCACGCCACGGGAGCCTGGCTTGCCACAGCTTAGAATTTATTGACTACATGTTGAAGTTAAGGGTCAAAGTAGAACATTCTAGCCCAGCACTACTCCAGATTCTAAGACTCAAGAGTCTCCAAAGAGGTTTACATTTATTCACTCAGGACCTCCTAAGTATCTCAGGACCCAGGTTCTAATCAGGAGGTTAAAGTGCATCTTTGAATAGCTATAGGCAAAGGGGTAATCAGTTTTCCTTCCTCTAGCTCATAAAAATAGCACTGATTGTCAGATGAATGTAAAAGAAAATGATCAGAGAATGTGACTTTGACAAATGCAAAAGGCTTTTAAACAGTACTGTGAGAATGGCCATGTGGTACCTTGGATATGTCAACTTCAATGGAATCTTTTTTCCACTTTCTATTTGAGTTCATTTTGTTATAAAACACCAAAAGTTTAATTCTCGCTGCTCTTTTAGCAGCATAATGGAAAATCAGAAGAGTCTTTAAATAAAAAAAGTTCTCTTAATGAGAACAAAAAAACTCTTCAATTACTTTAACTATTACATCTATTTTTACTGTTGGGTTTTCCTCTGTGCATATATCTTTTTTTAGTAAAATGAGATCATACTGTACACAATGTTTTGCAATCTGCTTTTCCCAGTAGATGAGCTGCATGTTTTCATTTCAGTAAAGTTCATGGACTGATACTCAGGCTGTTCTTGGATTACACAATTGACCCAAATACCCTTTATAATGTACATTGCAGGACCACACATTGAACTTGACTGTTAAGTCTGCGCATCTCTTTTAGTTCAGCACATTCCATTTCCTGTGATCAGTTTGTAGGCAAAATGTCCCACCTTTTGGATTTATTTGCTTGTTTCGAATTCTGTCCTTTTTGATTCATTATAACATCCTTCTTTTACATGGATGATCTGTTTTGGACTTTTTATTTTTTGGTGAGGTCTTAATTATTTAGAAAACAAATTGTATATTTAAATAGTAATTGCGATAGCTAATGAAATGGTCTGAAAATAGAATTAAAATTTCTGTAGTGTTGATAAATACTTTGTTTTTGATATCCCTTCCTGAAGAATCATAAACATTCCTCTCTGGGACATGTGGATTTAAAAACAGATTTATTTCAACATTTCCTTCCCCATCTCTTGCTTTCAATACTGTGTAAATGAATACAAACGTTTGTTCATAGTATCTGTTAATGAAAGAGAGAGAGCACAATTGGAATTTCAATTTCTGGTGGTTTACTTTGTTTCTAAATAATACTTCTGATAAGGGGTCAGCATGAATATATGCTAATCTATTATAATGATTGAAAGTGGTCACTGTCCTCATTCCTATAGAGAGTTATGAGTTGCTCTTCTTCTGTATTATACCTCTGATAATCATTCCAAAACGATGATTGCACATGGGTAAGTAATCCAGATGTCAATCATTTTCTCCATCTCTCTGATTTTCAAATGTTTATTCACAAAACTTTATATTTTCATGTGAAAATTAAGGATACATTTTGGGGCAGAATTTAATGCCTTTTTACCAGTTTTCAATGCATGCCATATAATTATAATTAGATAAGTTGTTTTTTTTTTCAAAATTGTGTAATCTTTTAAAAACTAATAAGACATCTCTATATTAATGCTATTTGTGTTCTACAATTAATTTATTCTAACAAATGTATTGCTCTTCTCTGGGATTAGATACTTGGACTTATAATAAAATAGTATCATTTAAAAATATAATCTACTTATAGAGTGCTTACTGTGGGCCAGGTACTGGAATAACTACCTAGATTACTTTTTTTAACCTCACAAAAATTCTTAAAAGCCAGAACCTCTTATTACATCAATTTCACATCTGGTACAAAAAAAAAAAAAAAAAAAAAGGGAAAAACTAGAATGTGTGTGCGTGGATTATTTCTGCTTTTGTTTTGTTTTGTTTTTGATATTGGGGATTGAACCTAGGGGTGCTTTACCACTGAGGTACATCTACAGCCCTTTTTATTTTTTATTTTGAGACAGGGTCTTTTTAAGCTTGTAAGAGTCTTACTAAATTGCTGAGGCTGTCCTTGAACTTGCAATCCTCCTGTCTCCGTCTCCTAAATTGCTAGGATTATAAACGTGCCCTAGAAGATGCTTCCTGGGGACAGGGAAAAATTTAAAATGTACATTTGTTAAACAAAAGTGAAAATATGCTTAATGACCTATGTTTTACAGGTGTGTGTACTTAGAATAATTCTTTTGAGATGTTTTCTACAATAGTTGACTGCCATCTGCATGATGGAAATACCTACCTAACGCAGTAACATTTCATTCCCAAACAGAAGCAGCAAGAAAATCAATACAATGTGAGCACTGTCAAGCTGTTAGACCCAGTGAGCACAAGCGTGGTGTTGCTCTACCTGTCATTGAGGATAACATCTATGAAGCAGTTAAGATTTGGGGGCCATGAGGGGTCTTCATAATAGATAGCAGTCCAAAGTCTCCTTATAAAATCCTTACTAGTATTCATTCTATTGAGTATTTGGATTTATTTTATGTATCCACTTATGCTAATGCGGAGGGGACGACTCCTATGATAGAACACCTGCTTTCTAAACCACAAAAGGGGCATGGAAATAACATGCCATTGAAGGCATTTGGTTTGATGTTTTATTTTAGAACAAAAAAGAATAACTGCTTCTACATAACTGTCTTATAGGAAATTTAGTCATCAGGTATCCAGAAATAATCTGACTAGAATAATACATCTTAACTGTATAGTTTCAGCCATCACTGAAACACTTCCAATATTTTAAGATTTCAGGAAATTTGCAATCAAAGTGTAAGAATGTTTAAAAAGCAGAGGGTTCAGACAATGAACATTATATTTAATTATTAGAATAAAAGGTTCTTGGATTACACTAATTGCCATAATATATCATGACTCAGACAATTGATTAGCTATATCCCTAGATGAATACTAACTATAATCTCAAGAGAAAAAAAAGATGGCATGCTATTTCCAGAGCTTGGATTTGAGAATATTTTAAAAAGATATCCAAAAGCAATTAGATAGAAGGAAATGGTTCTAGTGTTCCATAGTACAATAGGATAATCATAGTTGAAACAATTTATGATATATGTAAAAATAATTTTAAAAGAAGAGTCCAAAATTTCCTGACAAATAGAAATAAATGTTTGAGGAGCTAGAAATGCTAATTGCCCTGATTGATTATTATACATTGAATATGTGCATCCAATTATCATATAATAACCATAAATATATGCAAATATTATGTCAATATAAAATTTAAAAAAGATGTGCAAAGCAAAGGCCATCCATTAAAACTCATTTATCTAAAACAATTTAAAGTTATTTAGTTGGGATCACAAAATAGTTACTATTAGTTGAATGCTAAGTATTTGACCTGAATTCATTTATTCTCACAATGATTAATTTTATTGCCTGTTTGCAGATGAGAAGACTGATGCTTAATGAGATTAAACCCATGTTTCCTAACCCAGGTCTCATGACGAGAAATGGGTATTTCCTGGATTTCAAAGCAGGTCTGTCCTATATTTTCTAGTCTCTGACTTCTATGTTATGGTGCTTCCCATCCTTTTTTAAAGTTCAGAATCATTTAGTTGAAAGTATTTGACAAAATGTATTGCTGTTGGATGTGGTCATGGGCCATCTATTAAACACCACCCAGTGTGATAAAAAGGGACATCAGAGGCCATACATAATGCATTCTGTTCCCTCTGTAGGCTTTCAGTCAAGTAGAGTGATGGGAAGATAGGGATGAAGACCAGCTAACTATGCCCATTACAAGGTAAATTTCTGATTTTAGTTTCCTTTTGTGGAAGAAGGGTGATTGTAGGAAGATACCAAAGTCACTGGTCTACCAAATGAAAAGGTGACAAATCCTTTTTACGGACCAAACAGGTCCCTGTTATGTGCAGAGCAAATTTAACAAGGAAGGGTAAATCAGGACATGTCATTATGTAATGTTATTTTGCATAGCTCTTGAATTTCCATTGTGACTGAATTATTCGATTTGCAATACTGTTTGCCGGCAACTTCTCTAGATTTTATTTCCATATTCAGTCATTAAATGTAGTATGCTTTCTTGTACATTAAAATACACATTAACTTCTCCATCATGATGATATGTAATTGAACATTTATCAAAATTCAGAGAAAAGGTTGTTAAAATGTTATAATCAACATTTAAGACATGAAAAATTATCATTAAACTTTATAGTGTAATGAAAAATCATGGGAAGCACTTAATATGTTCAGCACCTGAAATTATTGCTTGGATAATATAGACATGTAGCTTTTTTCTACATTGCTCATCTGAATACTTCTCTTCCTTTTGAGGAGTGTTGGCTGTAACTTTTTTCAGGGTGATATTTTCTGTACAAATAAAACTCAAGCTCTACACAATTTCTATTTCTACAAAAAAAAAAAAAAATCCTCATTTCCTCCCATGTAGGAAGAGGCCTTTTATAGGAGCCCAGGAAACTAAGTGATTCTTTTGCCTATAAGCCTAAAACATGAATATTGGGTACTATCAAGATAGATATGAATCTACATTGTGCACAACCATAAAAACAAAAAGTTGTACCCCATTTGTGTACAATGAATCAAAATGCAGCCTGTAAAAATAAAAAAAATTAAAAAAAAGATCGGTATTATTATGGGAAAACCACACTCTATAAGCCGGTTTCTGACTAACATCATAGTTTCCATTAAAAGAAACTTTGTGCCAATAAATGCTATGAACTCAAAGAGAGTTGACCAATAAATCCTGGCATCCAACATAAGTAAGTGCTCACCAAGTAATTTTTTAAAATAAAGGAGTGAAGAATAAATATTAAAAAACCCTGAATCACATATTACTTTTATAGTAAGTCACACATATTAATTTTAGGACTTTCTTATTTCTTGATGTTTTATGTGTCAAAATAGCAAGAGGGTTGTGAAAATCAGAAAATGCTTTGCTTCAACCTCCATGTTGTTCTGGGTATCATTCTAGGGGATGAAGAACCACAGGGTCTGACTCAAGGAATTTCCGGTCAAGCCGTGTTCAATAGGGCATTAAAATGAATGAAATTCTCTATAATGAAAGGTTTTAAAGGAAAAAAAAATGAGCTTGAGTTAAGAATTTTCACTGGCAATCAATTAATAAGATAGTAGGAGTTCATGGTGTAGTTTTGTGTGGCTAAAAGTGAGTTTCAGACATCTGTTTTAATCCATGGTGTGAACAGTAGTGACCTAGTGAACAGCACTAAGGCAGTTTACAGTGGGTTGCTATAGGCTTCCAGTTGGTCAGAGCACTGGCTTCTACACATTCAAGGTGGTTTTGAACTTGGGTTTCTATCCATCCAATGAAGAGGGACTTCAAACAAGATGTTAGAGAGAGTACAAACCACAAGGAGACACCATGATCTATACCTGTGCATGTATGTAGCTTCAAGTTTGTTTGTAGTTCAGTCAGCAAACAATGAAGAATTTTCCAGGTTCAAGCAAACAATGAAGCAAGGACTCTCAGCCCTAGCAAGGGCCAGGGCTAGGTCTATGCTCAAGACTTCACCCACTGTCACACTCAGAAATTCTTTGGCTAAGACCTCCTTCTGTCCTCTTTCCTTTACTTCTTCTGTCTTTGAACCTAGATATGATTTCTTGGTTTCTGATACCACCATAATTCCATGTGTAAGGAAGGTATAAGAACCCTTCCTTTTGAATCAATAATTTTTGACTTAGAACCCAATTTTAACAATTTTCATCCTCTAAGGATGCATTTTAATTTTCTTAATGCAGAACGCGTTTTGAATATCAGCCAGGGATCCATGCACAGGAAAAATATGGGCCCTACATGGCCCATGAAAGGAAATAAACCCAAACTCTAACGACTGTCCCTTTCTTTTGTTTACCTTCCAGCACCCAATCATAATGGATCAGAAGACATTTTTTGAAATTCTTCTGGCTGGCAAAGAGCCCTTGAAGGGTTAACATATAATGACCGATTCTTTTTTGTAACACAAAAATCCATTACAAAGGGTCGAAGGCCATTTTTCTGTTTTCTTTAAGAAATTTTAAATACATACTAAATCTGAATCCACACCCATATTATAAAAGCATTGAAATCAAACAGCCATGGTTCATTCCTGGCCTTTGATTTTTATATCCATGCATGTTAAAAAAAAGAGAGAGAGGGAAAACCAAACATGTGTGCTGCCTTTTAATAAAGATCATATTAAAAATTCAATAAATAGCAATATCTCTGATCTCTTAACAAAAGCTTCTGGTGTACAGGAAATTAAATGAAAAAAAAAAAACCTTGTTAATCCTTTTTGATTTCTGTACATTGTAGCTAGAAGCAGAATTCTTTAACTCACAGATTTCTCCTTTTTTTTTCCCTTTTTACATTTTTTTAATCTTTTCTTGCAAAAACGTTGTCTGGGCAACAATATAAATGCAGCTTGATTCTTGGAAACATTTAAAAATGAAGGGGGCGGGTGGGATGGGGAGCGAGGCGTTGTGTCATTGTCTCATCCCGGTGGCCTTGCAAGGAGGAATCCACCTCGAACCAGGTGATAACCTGATAGACTTTATCTTGTCTTCCCCCGGCCTCCCTGAAGCCTGCCAACACTTCCACTGGCTGTTAGGCATTTTAAATATCCCCCCTGAGCCCTAACCTCACCCCCTTTCTCTTCTTGTCAGCTGGAATGTCTCAGAGCTGTCAGAAGCTTGTTGCTTATTGATGTTTCCGTGTGTTTTATGTCTTTTCTGAGATATGACAGGCCCTGACACAGTGCTGATTTCAATCAGGCTGCTTCTGGAGAGGCCTAAGATTTTTAGTTGCACAATCCACGTCTTGAGCATACTTCAGAGGCCTCTGTCTAATGAAAATGTTTCAGGAGGCTGAAATAAAGGGCCTGTGCTCAACAAACAGCAGCTGAAGAATTCACAAGGTTTGAAAAAACACGTGTGTGTGTGTGTGTGTGTGCGTGCGCGCGCGCGCATCCCCCCACCCCCAAACCTCCCCTCTCCTGCTTTTGTTATAAGAAAAGCAAGAACAGAAAGTGACCTCGTGAGCCAAAGGTTCTGACACTGAATCAAATCCCTTTAGACCTGAACTGACAGGCTGGGCCTGGCTTTAGATTACGTTATCACATCTTAGAACGAGGCTTGTATGTACCTCAGGATTCCCTACATGTGAAGAGCTGACGATTTTACCCTTGCTGCCTATTAAGTCAAGTTCTGATGTCTTGTCGAGAATGAAAGCCTATCACACACAGAGGGCTGGAAGAAAGGGAGAAACACCAACTGGCGATGGAAATAAAATGTGGAGCTGGTGGGGAACTCATCCCTGTTATTTCCAAGACTGGCCACAAGGAGATTAAAAATACTAGGAAATTAATTTTGGTAAATCATGTGTGATTTCCTGAAACCTAAACAGACATGTAAGCTTATATCATGCTGACCATATTTAAACTAGGCAAACAAGGGACTTTGGAGACCCACGGCATTTTATCTAGGCATATCAGCACATTTTTTTAGAGGTCACCATCAAATATACTTCTAGAAACCTAAGTAAGAGTGTATAACACCTAGTTTTGTGGAGAGTCTGGCCAGTTGTGCAAACCTGATCTAACCCAATGAGCTTTGTTTTGGGGTTCACTGATTTGACATAGGAATGTCAAAATCTTTCATTCCTTGGAAGGAAGCTCTCTCTTCATTAGTAATATTTCAAACTTCAAAAGTTGAGCAATTGGCATGAGCTTCTTATAAGGCAATAAAGTTCCAATGATGAGGACCAGACTTGAAAACGTCTCAGAAGCTAGTGTTCTTTTTTCCTGCAAGACAAGGCATCCCCTCATGGAGCTCCAAGTAGTATTTTCTTGGGGACTTCCAAGGAGAAAAAAGACATAATATGATAATATGCCAAGAGTATCTAGAATGAAAATATTGATTGAGGGAAATTATTTAAAGAATAACAGGCATTAACCCAAGATTCTCAAAACCACAACAAAAGGTATGACTTGGTTTCGTTTGTAGGTAAGTGTAATGTAGGAGAAGGAATACAAGCTGAGTCACTCAGGCCCTGGAAGCACACCTTTAGATGAGGTTCTTTACTGTGTTATCAAAGGTAGAGTTTGAGTATTTCGGGTTGAGAAAAAAAAAATCCTCTGCCTCTAAGCCACGTGAAGCAAAAACTACCTCTAAAAAAGTGCTCCTCACCTTGATTTTATTTTTAAAATGTTAAATGATATTTTAAACAATATTAATATGATAACAGTAGCACATTTTCAGTCTAATTCATTAGTGCTAATGTTAAAAAAAAGAGAGAGATTTCACATTAGAATGGAGGTTTTGGGCTTCTTTGGAAAAATCAACCAGTCTGGAAGTGGTAATAATGAGCTGCCTCCGAGTCTGGGCAGTTCTGATTAGACAGGCCCTGCACTTTCCGTGGGCCACAATTGACCATCTCTTTTTGCCTCGGTTATGCCATAGGCGGGCCTCTGTAGCACCTGATTGACAAACTTTGATTTGGAGGCAGACAATCCTGTATTTGGATTCCAGCTCTGCCATTTGATAGCTGTGTTGCTTCACGCAGTGAACTTAACTATTTTAGGTTTTCTTAGTCTAAAAGTGTAAAGAATACACTACCTCAGATGTTATTTGCATGATTAATTGACATCACTAATGCAAAGCACTCGGCTCATTAAAAATAACCCTCCGTCTCCCATTCCCTCCATATAGAAGACAGAAATGTGATCATCGTCTTTTTTTTTTTTTTTTTTCCTAAGTCAGGTTCTTTACTCTGTTATCAAAGTTAGAGTTTTAGTATTTTGGGTTGGGAAAAAAAATAAAAAAACAAAACCCTCTGCCTCTAAGCCACATGGAGTGAAAATCACAAGTGCTCCTCACCTTGATTCCATTTTTAAAATGTTATGATATTTTTAACAATATTAATATAATAACAGTAGCATGTGTTTATTGGGTTAGTCTGTATTTTATGACTTGGTATCGAATTTATGGCTTGTTTCTACCAGTACTGTCACTATTAATTTTTGTTCCCATTTTTTTCATCAGCTGGAACATTGTCATAGAACTATTGCCTGCCCGTGATAAGCAGCCCCCGCTATTATTATTTCAGGTCTGCTTATCAACAGTCAACACATCTCCCCAAATTATGTTTTTTGTGGAGGGGGAAAAAAAAAACTGTTATCAGTTTAACCCCTTAGTCACCAAAGAGTCCCTTCTTTCCAGCCACTCACAGCCACTCATAAGAATTCTGGCATGATGTGCTATGAAGTTAGAGAATTAGGAAAGCAGTCAAAAAGAGAATTGCACAGTGAAAATACCTCAGGGGGTAGAAAATGCCTTCACAGTGTGACTTTAAGACAGAAATTTATATTGGTCCTGACTGGTGACCCAGCCCATGCAAACTGGGGCCCAGGAGTCTGGGTGGCTACTGACCCTTGGAAGGACTGGTTGAGACAGAATCACTGGCTGGGAACTCCCAGAGATCATGGGCCTGCCAGGCTCTTGGAAAATGACTGCCAATTTGGCCTAGTCTCAGCTGACTGCATGCCCAGGAGGGAGGGTATGGCAGTAATAAAGCAGTTTAGTGGAGAAAGATATTGCTTCAAGCTCCCAAAGCTTCCAGTCTATTTTATGACAACATTATTCACTCACAGTTCCACACAGACACACAAACACACACACACACACACACACACACACACACGATATGTGAGCACTCACTTGGTATTGGGATATATATTTTACTTTGAGCAGAAAAAGATTCATGCAAAAACTAGAAATGCTATAGTTTAAAGTTATGTTTCTAATTATTCCAAAGTGATGAAATACTTTAGTATTTCCTTCTATAATTGAATAATGAGAAAATTCTGGTGGTATAACACCCACAGGCTAGATATGAACCTAAGGACTCTGAGGTTCTTTTGGCAGCCCCATGACTGAAATCTTGAGCAAATCTCCATTTATTCTCTTACCCTTTAACTGGGAGGAGAATTCAACTCTTGAAGATGTTTTAAAGGGTTAGAATTCTTAGAATCTTTTGCAACTCTTCAAAGAACTATGCTATTCAAGGAATATATAAGTCCATATTTACATGTGCAATATCTTACACTATAGAACATATTATATATACAACAATTATGGCAGGATGGTATCTTAAGATGGATTACAACTACCCAAATTTGCAACTTGCAAACATTTATTCTTTTTTAAAAGGACAAAGTACCACAATTCTGAAAATTCAAAGGAGAGACAATAGGTAATAGGGAGTGTTTTTTCATTGTATGCGAATTTGAGGAGCAAGAATCAAAGCCACATTTCAGCACTACAGTGAGAAAGGTGCTATGCCTTACAATGAATATGAAGAACAGAGTTTTGCTCTCCACATTAAGGTAAACAACTATTTATGAGTACTTTTGTGTTTCTTCATCCTTGATGCAAATCTCACATCCTCCTGGAGATGTGGAAAAAATCATTGTTTCTGTTTCACAGAAGAGGAAACTGAGGTCAGAGAAGTTCTACAGCATGCTAAAAGCCAAGAAGCTAACACCTGAGGGGGCTGACGTTTTCGGTCTTTCAGATGTTCTGCCTCCAATTTTATTAAGCTTCCAGAGTTCATTGCACAAACAAGCATTCTCAATGTTAAGGCCCTTCCTAGCAGGATTTTCTTACATAATAATCCTGAGATTTGAATACCTTCTGTAGATTTTTTCAGTAGGATGACCACCTAAAAAAATCAAAATCTCTTTTAGTTCAAAATGCTTTGAGGTAGTGTTTTCCTGGTCCCAGCACCACATTGTGTACCACATTTGTGCCCAAAGATAGATTCTAATACATTTATAATTTCTACAAAGAAATATACTTAGTGTGACCAAAAATATGATAGATAGGCTTGGTAAAATGTTGTATTCTAATATAAGGATAGTAGATATTTACTTGTCTACACAATTATCCACTTATTTCATTAGACTTGGCATGAAAGCATATAGTTTTGCTCTGGGTCTTCGAATCTGTTTCTGAAGGCTCCTGTGTCATGTAAAATTTTGTTAAATACATTTTTTATGCTTTAAAAATAAATACAAATCATAATTCCAGTTTACAATACATGGATAACACTAACCCATTTTATCATAAGGATGTTCTCATAGCATGTGTTGGACATATGGTCTCAAAGATGCAGGCAGGGATAGTAAAACAATATCAATTCATTTTGTGAGTCTATAGACTGAGATTGAAATGTAAAGATTGGGCTAAAAATGTTAAGAGAGATAATCCAGTCTTTTCTATCTTGCAAAAGTAGCAGCATCTACAATTGACTAATTACAGAGAGAACTGGGCATTCCATGAAGATTAAGGGCAAGCGGCTAATTACACCCACAAGTGGCTAACAGCAGCTACAATTAGCTGTTTATAGGAGCAATTATTGGTGTAGCCAATTTTGTACCCCAAAATAATTACAGGTGCAAAATCTCACATGCCGTTAGACATGCTCTCTTTCAAACTGCTGGCCCAGTGTGTGCAGAATTCTCCATGTATATGCCCAGAAAGATAAATAACCAGAGAGTTCCAAAATTTGAGATGCCAAAATGTTATCAACTTTTAAACTGCCTGTTTCATTAATTTATTTTTACACTTGAAAAATGGTAATTAACTTAATTCATACACTCTAGACTACTTGAAGCATTCAAGACAAAATAGTAGGGAAAACTACTAGGTAGAAGATTCTGTACTACCTTCAGAAGATAATTCACTAATTAGTTGTTAGCAATATGTACTTGAAAACTCGTATTAAGGTGAGATCAAACCATGGCAGCTACTAATATTTTCAGTGTCAATTTCTGGGTTAAGTCCTTGGTCTTGAAGCTGGCAGCATTCACATATTCAACTGATAGACATTTTTGGAATTCCTACTGTATTCCAGGCGTTCTATCTGGATATGCAGACTTGAAAGAAAAGGCATCTCAGAGAGACTCTTAACTTACTCAAGATCTTGAAATTTATTCCCTGCTCTGGACAGCCCGGAAATAGAGGTATGTTCAGAGTCTACTTTTTGGCTCAGAAATAAAACCAATGACATATTGTCTCAATATACTTCTCCAAAATAAACAGATGTACACCTCCATCCCCAAACAGACAACAAGCTACAGGCAGACAACAAATAGCCACCCTTGGATTCTAAAAGTTTCTATTTGGCTTCTAAATTATGTAATAATATGAGAAGAAAAATAAAAACCCAGTGGCTATATTTTTATCTTTTAACATATCAAGAGTTTCTCATTTAAAAAAAAAAAAAGCCAGTTCTGGTTGTCATGTGTTCCATCATGGATCATTGCCATCATTATTTCCTTGATGCCATAGGACAGGCATAAAACAATCTATTCTTAGTCAATCATGAGGCATTTAATTTAAAGCTATAATGTCATCTGATTTTGAAAAGCCAAACCTGGAAGGCAAGCATGAGATGACAAGATTGTAATCTATTCATAACAAGTACATTTCCAGAAAGGAATCAAATGCTTGAAAAAAATCCTAATCTTCTATTTACATCACCTAGTGACACTATTGCTTGGTCAGCAGGCAGAGTTACTAGCAAGTAGATAAGTGAGTTTAAGGTGGGAAAACAGACCACTTGGGCTGGGTAGACCATGGCGCCATCATGATTTTACCTTTGTCACTGAAGAGATTTTTATTCCTGATTGTAATTCTGGTTGATCTCTCTGAACTTCCAGCGTGGTATTTCCATCCAGTGGACAGCACAGCCTTTTCCTTGAACCACCCTGAACGATGGTGACTATCTTATACACCTTTTTATTTTATACAGACCTGGGTTTATATATAGGCTCCCACTAACTAATTTGGTGACCTCATGTAAGTTCCTCAACCTCCTGGAGACTTAATTTCTTCACCCATAAAAACATGTAAGATAGGTTGGGTATAGTGGTACATGCCTGTAATCCCAGAGACTGGGGAGGCTGAGGCAGGAGGATCACAAACTCAAAGCCTACCTAAGCAACTTAGTGAGGCCCTCAGCAACTTAGCAAGACTCTACTTCAAAATAAAATACAAAAAGGGCTGGAGATGTAGCTCAGTGATAAATGGTAAAGTACTTCTGGGTCTAAGCCTCAGTACCAAAAAATCAAACCAAACCCAAAACAACAAAACCCCAAACCTAAAAGGTATACCTTTATTTATGGGGTTGCTCTTGGGATCAGAGTAATGTTTGCTACCCAATGGGGACCTCAGGCTATGCTGCCAATATCTGAGAGTAAGAAACTGCAAAATCTTCAACCTAAAGAAAAAAAAAAAAAAACTAATTAGCATCCTAAAGTACACGTGGACTCACCTTTCCTCTTTATAAAACATTATTCATTATAGTTAACACTACTTACATCACAAGTTCATTCATTCATTCCTTGAATAAATTTTTATTTAGTAGAAAAATAATATGTAATGCTTAAGAGCACTTGTTACGTGCTAGGGACTCATTTAAATTCTACATATATTGATCTTTACAGCCACCCTTGTGCAGTAGCTTCTCTGGTCAGTCCAGTTTTACAGATGTGGAAGTCAAATCAGAGAGGAGTTATGTAACTTGATCAAGGTCCCACAGTCGGAAAGTGAAAAACCAGGGTCTGAACCCAGGTCGTTGAATGCCTTCTTATCTCCTTTGTCCAGATTGCTCAGGGGTGGGTGTAAACATACAAATCCCAGCACTTAGAAGAGGTATCTCAGAATCTCTTTTTGTTGGAGGAGGCTACAGTGGTTCTCCCAGTGGGAGATGTGATGTGTGAAGCATGACACTCCTTCAGGCATTGCACTGCCCTGTTGTAAGGAGTTTCATGCTTGTCTTTGTGGGTAGGTTGTAATTCCGCAAGGCTCGGTGGCTGTGTGGACACTGCTGCATGCCAGTGCCCGGTGCTTTCTTAAGCAATAGAAACTATTCTAAGGTGAAAAGCATCATATTCTGCTGCAAAGGCCAGAGTGACTCAGCTGCACCTGAGATACATTCTGTCCTCTAGTACAGCAAAATCACCCAGTTGTTCTACAGATACATTTGGGATCCACACATGAATGAGGAGTTTATAAAATACAGCATAGCTCCTTATTCCTTATAGAAATAAACAGACCAGATATTTTGCTCATTTAAAATACTATTTGCTTTTAGGAGGAACTCTATACCTGTATTGTAAGCAATGCTTTAGGAATAATGAAAAAAATGCACAGGGTTCTTTTTCTACAGAACAATCACGAATGCAAATTGTAGCATCTGCTTCACATGCATATTAGAACAGTCAGTATATTAATAGAGAGACTGGTTGCCCAGATGCCAGGAAACCTGGCATGAGCCCCTTCTGAACTGATGCAATTCAGAGTGGCAACCACCAGGTTTGGCACAGGTTCCTTTCTCCAACATCATCATGCAATTTGGAACAAGGTTGGATTATGTGTGTCTGACTTCCCCATATTACATGAACCATGAAATGCATCCAAAGAGACTATTTATTTATTTACTTATTTATACTACTGACCGTACCCAAGAGATCAGTTTTGAAATATTTTCTTTGAATGTAAAGTTAAGTGACTTTCAGAATTAGATTTGGGATTCCACTTTCCCCCACCCCCAGAAAACACCATACTGTAAAATCAGAAGGATTAAGACATCAAAACAGAATCTAGTTACCAGGAATTCAGCATTCTACTGTTTTAATTATTCTATGAAGATGGAAGCACTTCAATTCTAGGTTGGGTAACCATTTCCCAAATTATAAATATGACCACAGGAGAGACCAAAAATGGCAATAAACTTGGTTCAACTGTGGAGATCTTTAGACAGCCACTTTATTTTATTGCTTACTTGCAAACTGGTATGTTAAATTACACCATAAAATCAGTGGAGGACCATTAGAACTCTGAAAATATTTGTGACAAAAACAACATTTCATATTCATGGGTAACATAAAATAAGTATGAATATGTCCATGTTTTTTAAAAATAATAGTTTTAAAGTTGAGAAAAGAAACAGCCACCAGTTTGAACCGAATTACCTTTAGTGAATGGACATGCTGAAGACCTCCTCTCTTTCTGCCAAATGTATATCCTGAGAAATGTGACCTTGTGCTTGTTCCCCACCAGGTATGGGGACCTCAGTTTACAGTTATCCCTTGTTCCCTGGTAAAGCCAATGTCCTAGCTCTCTTGCACTACTTCTCTTTCAGTTCTGTGAGCTAGGAGTTTAGGAAATGATTAACCACTGTTTGGAGCCCTGAGACACTGTCTGGCTGCTCTGCCTTATCCTGGGTAAGGGTCAGTCCTCTTTTAGTGGCAAGATATGATTTTCACCTCCAAGAGTGATGTTCTTTATTTGTGAACATGGACCCAGTTTCCAAAAAATCATGTGTGTTCATCTGACCTTTTATTCTTTTTTTCAAAGGCTCCATGAACAAAGAATGGGAAGACCTATTCTAAGAAATTTGCCAAGAGTGGGTGCTTAAAGCATCTTCCAGAGTGAAAAGTATTTTTATTTATTTGTTTATTTATTTATTTTTTATTTACTTATTGATTCATTGAACACAAATGGAGTACCCTACAGTCCACATTTGATCAGCAATGTAATACTTTTCACTCTGAAAATACTTTAATACTGTAATACTTTTCACTTTGAAAAGTATCACATTGCTGATCGAATGTGGACTGTAGGATTCTGGTAATTTGGGAGACACACTGGATCATTTCATAAAGGGAAGTGTTTCATATGGCAAAGTGCTACTCCTAGTGATGGGTCCAGTGTCACTCAACCAATTAGTGGTTGAATTACTACTGATACTCTAAGTTGGTGTTTTTCTGTTGCCAGATCAAACTTCTCGTTCACCTTCCCTGCTGAGAGTGCCTGTGGGCATAGGAGAAGTTAGCAAGTGTCAGTGTTAGTCTAAACCAGAGCCACCAGAAGAATTGTCCTTGAAAATATACAGGTGAACTTTCAAACTCCTAGCAAAATTCATTCTATGATTTTGGGGCCCTTTGTGTTCTCCTGCTCATCCTCTATTCTGGTAGCAAGGGATTCCCATTTGGGATGAGATGCTTTCCAAATTTTCCTGCAGAAAATCAGAAATACAGACTCCCTGGGAAGAAAGGGAGCCTGTTCCAGGAGGTCACAGCTACATTTGACTTAGAGTTTGTTGTGTGGGGTGGGATTCTTTCTGCAGGCATTTGGTCAGAGTAGGGTTAAAGCTTCTTCAAAGAGATAATCCAAAGTTTAGACAATCCTGCAAAAAATCCAATCATGTGATTTCCATGGGGACTCACTGCCCACAAATTCCATAGCATGGAACACAGACTCATTTACAATCCTTCCTCTACCTGTGGTCCCCATTTATTATCCCAAAACCCTTTCAGCCCTGTTGCCACTAGGCTACTTACTTCTCAATACACAAATTGTATGCCTGACATTTACTGCATTTTCTCACATTATGAACATACAAATTCTTGCCCCTTTAGAAGTGCTTGGCAAATATACCCTTCCTGGTCCATTAGCAATATGTCTTTCTCTGGGCATTCTCTGACCTAGCCTTAATCTCGTCCTGTCCTGCTGACAAAGTGATAGACCAATTTGTCCATTCTTGTCAGGCTGCATGGAATTCAGGTATTATGGGTCTCAGCTCCACCTCTGTGGTGGAGGTGGCTAGCTGTTGTCAAGGATAAACAAAGTTACAGTTAAAGTGGCAAAATGAATTTTTTTGACAGTTACAAATGTAATTTTTTTTGTTGTTTTTTTAATTTTATTTTTTATTGTTCACTCTATTTAGTTAAAGAACTAAATAGATAGCAGATAGCAGAATGCATTTTGATTCTTTGTATACAAATGGGCTACAACTTTTCATTGCTCTGGATGTACACAATGTAGAGTCACACCATTCATGTTAACTTACATGTACTTAGGATAATGATGTTTGTCACATTCTGCCATCTTTCCTTTCCCCCACTCCCTCTTCTGCCCTCATTTCCTTCTACACAATCCAACATTCCTCTGTTCCTCACATCCTCCCTCCCCTGGTTATGTATCAGCATCCACCTATCAGAGAAAACATTCTGCCTTTGGTTTTGTGGGAATGTCTTATTTCACTTAGCATGATATTGTCCCTCTCCATCCATTGACCTGCAAATGTCATAATTTCATTCTTCTTTATGACTGAGTAATATTCCATTGTGCATATATACCACAGTTTCTTTATGTATTCATCTATTGAAGGGCAGCTAGTTTGGTTCCACAATCTAGCTATTGTGAATTGAACTGCTATAAACATTGATGTGGCTGCATCACTCAGTCTATACCCAAAGGATTTAAAATCAACAAGAATGGATTTTAACAAGCAGTAAAAAGTAATAACAATTGCAATAGGAAAAATGACTCAATGTGAACTCCATTTAACTTTGAGTTGGGAAGAGGTGACTGGGAATTTTAAAGGGAGAATGAGGGAGTCAGAGCGAGGTGAGATGAGGTTTACTAGAGTCAAGGAAGGAAAGAAATTTAAAAAATGGGAAGGAAGGATTAGTTCATGGGAAACCCATCTGAGTTCTAACTGGCACATATTCAAGGTCGGCATCTATCCTCCTATACAGATTGGGAGACAGGAGCCCCATCTTCAGGTTTTGGCTGAAATAATCAATGAGGTCTTTGAAAACCTTGGGTTTTCTCAAGCAGGCACTTTAAGGGGAGGTAGAGAATCCCAGGGATGTGACTGCAAGCTGTTAGAAACAGTGTCAGTATTTGTTCAAGTCTTTATACACCAAAGTTGAGGCTTAGCTGAAGACTCAGAGTCATTGGTCAAGGAAAGAATTTTTGTCACTGTCCATCCAAATTCATGCACCCCCCTCTGGACTAACACAGATGTAGTCAGGCATGCAGAGCAACCCAAGGAAAGATGGTACTTCTCAGGCCTCCTTGTGGTGAAGGTGCAGAATGATTAGGTTCTGGCTAATGGCATGCAAGAGGGAGTTCTGTGCCACCACATCATGGGTGAAACCTCTTACATGTGCTGCATCTTTCCCTTTTCTCAGTGAGCTTCAGTGAGAACACGGGATGGTTGAGAGACCAGATGAATGGACCAGGAATCATAGTGATCATGTGAGGCAGCAGCTTGCCTATGCCCTAGAGTATTGCTTTATTAGGTTCCTTTCTCTCCCCACCCCCTATCTCACCATCTCACCCCTCCCTTCCTCCTCTCCAATTGCTTAACATTTTAACTATCTTCAATCATTGATTGGCTTTGTGACCTTGGAAAATTTCATTTTCTAGATATGCAAAAGGGAAATTAGATAACTTCACATGGTATTGTGAGGATTGCATGAATTGATTCATCTAAAGGCCTTGACTGGGTGCCTGCTCTGTAGTTAGTGTTCGAAGAAAGTCAACTGTGATGATAATGACGTTCATGATAACGATGGTGGTGGATGATGGTGGTGGATGATATGTTACTGACATATTCTAAATAGTATGTCTGTCCATGAGATGGTCTGCATGCCTCTCAGACCTGAAATGACATTCATTTCCATTATCCTCAGTGTATGAACTTTAGATGCAGCACATGTCTCAAAAAATGAGTGCTGCCTCTGTGCTTGTGGAACGGCTCCCATGGATCTGAGTGAGTCCTCTCTTTCTTATTCCTTTTCTCTGGGCTCTGCAGACCTGTACAGGCCCTCCATTCTCCAGTCTCTTTTGCACTATCAGAAGGCCTGGGAAACTCACCACCCATCTGCTCCCTCTGACAAGCTGCCAGCATTTCCACTGATACCTACAATTTCTCAGTGTTCATTGCTCACCTACCTTTACTTATTACTTCATTCCTTCAATGAGTATTTACTGAGTAGTCATTACACCTGGCATTATGCTGGAAACAGAGGATAAGGCAGTGAACAGAACACTTAAGTCCCTCTTAATAATTCTTGTTGTTCTTTGAAGGGAAGACAAATGAACAATGAGTAATCACACAAATAGAAAGAACAAATGAAAGAAAGAGAGAAAGGGGGGGAATCCTGTGAAGGGAATAAAAAGGCGATGTGCTAGAAAGACTGAGCAATGGTGATCTGGGAGATGATGTCTGGGCTGTGACTTGAGCCCTGGGGAGTGGTGAGCTGTGAGAAGAATGTGATACTCTTGTTGTCTTGGGTCAACTCCTGGAGAAATTAAGTGTACTCCCTCATGGTGAAGCTTAGCCTCAGCAGAACAGCAAGCTGCTGGTCCTTGGTCATCTGTGCTTGACCAGAGCACATGCATCACTTGTTCAAACCTCTGAGGAAAGTAGGACCTACCTACTGAAAGATTGAGCTTGGGTTTTAGAGAAGCACGTGCACGCACACACACACACACACACACACACACTCACAAACCATCATATGTTTTTCTTTAATTTGCAAACATCTGGAGATTTTTCAGATCATTTGTAATATACTCTGTTCATACTGACACTAAACACAATGAAAGATTCTGAGCACTTTCAAACAAAAGTTGTTGTAATTTTACCTTGAGGGATAAAATGAAAAGAAGTAGCCCTTGTTATGACTGGAGTTCATTTGGAAGTCAATGTAGGGTTTGAGTTGGAGTCAAGTTGAAGGTGTGGATTTGTTTATCTTTGCAATCTGAATTCTCTAGGATGCCCATGAATGTGCTTAGTCAGTTTTTGTTAACATTTTTTGTGTTTTTAAAATTTTCAACCCTTCTAAATTTTAACAACATATAAGTGGTTAAAGAGGGAATGTTGGCTAACATTCATTAAGCATTTTGTCCAGGTGCCCAGGTGATGCAAATATGTCTGGTTACTCTTGTTCCAACTTCTGTTGTGTTGATCCTCCGTCCTTTGATGCCTATCCAATCTGATGCTTAGCAATTAATACAGACCACTGGCGGTAAACTCTGATATAGAAAACCTGTAAGGAGCACTTTTTGAAACAACAATGCCATGGATTATAAATAAGCTATGCCATTGCTTGCTCCATTCTGCTTTCCATGACCATGTTAGGCTTGTAGGGGTGGTGGGGAAGTCACTGTCAGAGAGAAGATATGACATTTATTAAATTTAACTGAGAGGTTTTTTTCTATCTAAATATTCATACTAAATCTTTGGATTGCTACATTTCAAAGTGATCCCTACACTGAACAGTATAGTACAAATACACACAGAATGTTATTCAACCATAAAGAAGAAGGAAATCTGTCACCTGAAGCACTGATGGAACTGGGGGGCATCATTTCAGTTACGTAAATCAGGCACAGAAAGACAAATACTGCATGTCCTCACTTAAATGTGGATGCTAACGTTGATTTCAAAGAAGTCGTGCAGAATTGTGGTTACCAGAGCCTGGGAAGGCTGTGGGGAGAGGAGGGATAGAGTGAAGATGATTAATGGCTACAGGGGTGTAGTTGGATAGGAGGAATGACTTCTAATGTTCTGTAGCACAAAGGAATAACTGGTTGACAGCAATTAATTGAATATTTCAAAATGGCTAGCAGAGAGAATTTCATATGCTCCCAAAATAAAGAAATTATATATGCCCAAGGTGATAAATATACCAATTACCCTGATCCAATCATTACACATTGTATACTAGTGTTGGAAAGCCAAACTGTCCATAAGTATGTGCAATTATGGGTCAATTAAAATATATTAGAAAATAATAATGCCATTGTTGCCCATGTCTCAGAATTACTTCGGATCTTCTATTTTTCTACTCTATTGTCAGTGGAAATTCTCTTTGACACTTTCATATGGCACAGAATTTGACAAAAAGTGTTGCTTTGTGTCCCATCCAGGTGTTCAGCCACTGAAATGCCCACCAGAAGGGCATCCTCTTAAAGGTGGTCCTATGCACAAGGCAACCCACCGGTATGAGCTCTGACACATGTAATTGCCGGTGACTCACCTCCACGACTGTCCTCCAAGTTTAAAGGACCCGGGCCTAGTGATTCTGATTTCATGGTTTGGGGTGGGACTAAACCTATTCACATTTTCAAATAACATTCTGGTTTATTCCAAATCGCAGTAGGTTGAGGCTCTCTGCATGATGACTTTTTAATAATCAGGAAGCTTTAACAAGGCTGATTTATCATATTCTTCAATTTCAATACTTAAAATGGCATTTTTTATCTGTCACTGCAGATGAGGAACAGAAAGGACTTGTTATCTAATAAATTATTGCATCAAGCCGGCCATATCTAAACATTCAGAAGAGCATGGTAAAAACAACATCTTCCAAACACAGTAAATTCCTAATCTTGGTTGCCTCAAATGCTTCTCTTTCCATAAATAAGCCAAATCTCTCATTTCAGCAAGACTTTTGGGCCTTTAAATCCATAGCTTCTCAGATGTGCCACTGAGAAACGATCACTTGCGGTGCATGTGCCAAGGGGTTCTTGCCAGAGGTAAACAGTTACCTCGCAGTGTGGAAGAGAACACTGCATTTGACTGTCAGTACAAACAATCCCCGAGAGACAGACCCCACACTCCTCCGGATGTACACTGACGGCTCAGCCCCTGGTAGGTGTGTCTGCAGTTGTTTATCTCAGGTAGCAAATGGAGGATAGTATGTTTTCATCATTTATCTATGAAGACTTGCGATTAAATCCAAATCCTTCTTAAATACTGTATCGCTATTTTTTATTTTAAGACCTGGCAAGTTTTCTTCAGTTCTTTGGAAAATGAATTTAGGTGTGTGAAAAGAGATAAGCGACAGTGTGTGAACTTCTCTGCTTGACCACTGAGCGGACATACTATGGATAATTGGGTATTGCAGGGCAGATTTTCCCAGCACTCTCTTTTATAAAAGTGTTCCAATTCTGCTGAAGAGTGAACTAAGGCATGGAATCCAATTGTTCTGGAAGTTCATCCTTCGCATCTCAATTAACAGAAGACAACTAGCTGCGTTTAAGTAAAACCCTTGTAACTTTTCATCAACTGCCATGCATCAATTTTTCCTGCTGATGGAGAGTTTCCAGCTGGGAAGGGACCCCTGAGTAGTTTTTGAAGTACACCATTTTCCATCCCTTAGGACATGATCTTTAAATTTGACTTTTGGTTTAACTTATACAGAATACTTTTATTTACTTATTTAGTGGTAATGGAGATAGAAGAGAGGGCACTCCCACTGAACTATATCTCCAGCTCTTTTTATTTTTTATTTTGAGACAGAGTCTTGCTAAGTTGCTGAAGCTGGCCTGGAACTTGCGAGCCTCCTGCCTCAGCCTCCTGAGTTGCTGGGATTACAAATGTGCACTACTATATCTAGTTGGAATATTTCAAAATTGCAGATGCTTGAAATGCTATGGTTCAATTTCTTGGGAATAGGTGCATGGATCTGCATTTTTTGTATCCTCTGCAGATAAATCTTAAGCAGGTTCAAGAGAGAGAAGCATTAATGTGAGTGGTTCAGAACTCACAAGGAGGTTTGAAGCCAACTGCAGGGATGTGGTAGGCACCTCCCTTGTTTCCATGAGCCCTGTATGATTGGAAAAATGATCCCTAGATGTATGATGAGACCAGATCTTGTAGAGTCATGATTCTAATATGTATTCCCCCAGTAGCTTCTTATGATTTGTCCTGAAATACCAGTGCATCCCTCCTGGGAGCAATGTTGTGAATGATAAACAATTCTGGTGAACATTTGGAAACAGTCTGCCCATGCTCTGAGGAATCCAAAAGAGAATAAATGAGATAATATTAAAATACAGAAGCTATAGCTTCCCCAGAGCCTCAGGTGACCATCAATGCCTGTTTCTCCAGGACTGTACACTGATTCCAGCTTCAACACATTTCAGTAATTATTCTTTCAGCTCTTACTTTAGTTTTCATGTGTACATGTCATAAGAACATTGACTATATTATTTCATATTTCATTTGATTTTTCTTTTTCTTGAAATTGTTTTGTCAAACTTGAGTGCCTATTTTCTAACTCTGACACTAAGTTGCTTATGTCTGATTTTAAAAAATTAGACCTATCCTTTTATATGATGGTTTCCCACTGCAGAGGATTTTCAGAAGTAGGTTTGAAACATGGGGAGTTCCAAAATTCCCCGAACTATATGACTAAATAAGTTAGAGAAAAACAAAAATAAGTTACTAGAGTATGTGAGTAGGTTTATCTAGGGAATAAGTCTTTTTTATTTATCACCATATTCCCATCATTTCACTGCTTTATAGATTGCACACCACTGTGTATTTTACAAGGCAATTTGTGTGTCCTCCATGTACCAGGATATATAGAACTTAGCCACTGTTAATGTGCAAGGGATATAAAGATAATCACATATGGGTCGTCCCTTTAAGGACATTCTGCTTACCCATCTATCCATCCATCCATCCAGTTGTCACTGAGCATATTTCTCGAATGTCTATGATATGTCAGAGATTCTGTTTGGTGCCAAGTATAAAAAAATGATCAAGAATGGCATGGTTTTTTCTTTCTTGGATTTGATCACCTACATAGGAGAAACATGGGTTAAAGCAGACATTATAACAGAATATAAGAAGTGTGTTTTCAGAGGAAGAAGGGGAGATGGAAGGAACAGGATAAAAGGCCCTGTAGGGCCACAGACGTCTGGAGGGTGTCCTATCTATGGAGAGTGGTGTAAACTAAAGATTACCTAGAAAAACACAACATTCAAATGTGATTCAAGGAGTGGTAGAAAAGTAATTGAACAGATAAGAAAAATTAGAGAAGATAAGCAACAATTTATCAGTTTTTAGTAGGTGGCCAGTGATTTTCCTGCTGAGTGTCATTCAATTTTTAGAAAGTGGGTAATCACTCTGATATTTTTACCAGTACTTTTCCCACTTTAATGGACCTGAGGATCTTGCTAAACTGTAACTTTTAATTTAGTAGTCTTGGGAAGTATAGTTTTTATATCACAGTTTCATAAGTGCTCAGGTTTGGCCAAATTATGTTATGTGGATGTATAAGTATGTAGCAAAAAATCCCACTATTATGCATAATTATAATTCATGAATTAAAAAGTTTAGTGCTCAGTTCTACTGACTGGAAAACCATCCTTTGAGGAGCAAAGCTTTGGATTACTCCATATGAGTTTTTCAATTCAAGTTATGAAGCTAGCAGAAACTTAATTTCAAAACCTGCTAAGATAGTGCAGTTTTACTTAAAATATGAATTAAAAATGTATTAACAAATTGAATTTGGCAGTGCATTATAAGAATAACTTACCATGACTAATAGAAATTCAAAAAAGATTCAACATTTGGATTTTCACCAACATAATTAATTTTATCAACAAACATAATTCACTTAATCAATAGATGTCAAAAAGGCAATTTTTAAAATTCTGTAACTATCACTACTAAAATTTTTATCACAAAATCTAATAAAATGATACAAATATATATCTTGAAACTAACAGTAAACATCATATTAAAGGGTGAAATGCTAAAATTATTTTATGATATTCAGATACATTTCATAGGTTACCAATATCATTTAATATTTTTAGAGGCTTTAACTCATGCAATAAAGCAAGAAAATAAAATAATCATTAAATTATGGAAAAAATAAGCAATAAAATTATTTTTATGGGTGTAAGATAAAAGAGAATGCTTAGTAAACTAAGAGAAACCACTAAAATTTACTAGCATTAATAAGACAAAATGAATAATCAGAATTAATAAGACAATTATGCATAGTCCTAGCTTCTCAATTATAGAATAATCAGTTGAAAGAGGAAAAGTTTAAAAGAATACATTCACCACAATAGAGAGTAAAATTCCAAGAAAAAAATCCAACAAGAAGTCATAGGATTTAAGTGACCATAATTTCAAAATCTTATTGAGGGGTTAAAATCAAGACACAGATTAGAAAGACTAGTGAGTAATATTTTGTTATGCCATATTATAGAATATTAGATGTTCTAGTTTATAAATTTAATATAACTTTAATTAGAATTCCAATCTTTTTTCTTGGGGCGAAGGATGGGTAAGCAATGTGATGGAAGCATTTGGAAGTTCCCAGGGAAGAATAAATATTAAAACAAGATAATAAAATTTTCCAAAAGTAAAGAAAGCATGAAAATTAACTAAACTGAAAGTATAAGGAAGTAAGTGAGAAGTGTTTGAAAGGATAGCAGGGAGCAGAGAGAGAGGAATTAGGGAGGGCATTAGGGAGGGTGGATTTGAAGAAAGCATGAGAGGTGCATAAATGGAAATGTCACAGTGAAACCCAGTAGTCTGTACAATTAATATGAGTTAATAATTATAATAAATAGGCTAAATAAATATTTGAAGAATATTTGAATAACTATAAGATAGGAAAATGAATTATCAAGAGACTTGGAAAACCCAAAAGATATAAAGGAAAACTGCTCTAGTTGGGCAGATCTAGTCACCACATAGGCAACAAAGAATTAGCTTAGAAACTCCCACCAACCTGTGAGAGACACAAACATCTCCAAAGAAAGATGGGAAGTGGGTTTAGCATAAAGACAGAGGAAATCCTGGCAGAGAATAGATTTAGCAGAAGATTCTGAGCTTGTCTCAGAGTGAAGGAACTATACGTGAAAATAAGATACAGTGTTTTTGTTCTTATTAGTAAAATGTAAACAGAAGCAAAACTAACAAAAAGCTGTAAAATATAACATTATCAAGAATGCAGGCAAATGGCCACTTTCATGTATTGCTGATGGGAATACATATTACTATAAACTTTTTGGAAAACAATCAGGAAATAATGTGCTAAACTTAGAACACATTGTATTGGCTTGTTGCATTGTGCATTGCACTGGTAATGCACACTTGTTGCATTGGCTACAAAGTACAAAGTTACAGTTAGAAAAAGTAGCTATCAAGCTACTGAATTGAAATCTATGATGTCTGTCTCATTCCACCATTTTTCATACTCCCTTCCGGTCTCATTTCCCTCTATGTAAACTACAGTTCCTCCATTCTTCTCTCACCCCCTACTCCCTCAACCTGATTATATATCATCATTACCCTATGTACATGTATGATTACATGAATGGTATGAATCTACATCATGCACAACTGTAGAAATGAAAAGTTGTACCCAATTTGTGTATGATGAATCAAAATGCAGTCTGTAAAAAAAAAAAATCTATGGTTTAAAAAGACCATGAAGTGATTTGTGTGCACGTTAAAGTTTAAATAAACATTAAAGGTGTAAACAACACAATGATTACTGACTTTTAAAAAGTTACGTCATCTTCAGCAGAAAAGTCATTTGGATGTGGCACCTACTGAAAACTGGTAGATCATGGTATTGTGTTGCATAGCAGGTGACACAGTTAATAAGAATACATTGTTTGTTATATTTTGAATATGAGATGTCCTTATGAAGATCCTGTTTTAATGCAGAAATGTTTGGAGGTTGAAATGATTGGATTGTGAGAGCTGTGAATTAATCAGTTCTTTCTAGTTTGAATGGACTGACTGGGTGACTGTAGGCAGGTGGGATGTGGCTGGAGGATGTGGGTCACATAGGCATTCCCTGGAAGGGTTCATCTTTCCTTCAGCCCCTTTCTTTGTTTCTCTCTGCTTCCTTGATGCCATGAATGGAGCATCATTCTTCCACCATGCTCTTCTGTCATGGTGTTTTGCCTCATCTTGTGCCCATAACAAAGGAGGTAGCCCATCATGGACTGAAACTGTGAACCAAAATAAACATTCCCCCCCAAGTTGTTCCTGTAGAGTATTTTGGTCCAGCAGCACAATGCTGACTAACACAATATTAAAAAATAACTAGAAGAGAAGTTTTTGAATGTTCTTACCATTAAGAAATGATAAATGATTGAGGTGATGAATATGCTGATTGTCCTGATTTGATCCTTATACAATGTATTATGTATCAAACATCACACTGTATTGCATAACTATGTATAGATTTTTTGTCAATAAAATATGAAACAAAACTTTAAAAAAGTGCATATGCCTTTAGACCTCATAGTCCCTTATTGGGAAATTGATCCTTCTAGAATAAGGATACCAGTATATAAGGACTTCAGAGCAGGAAAATTTGTAGCAATGTTGTTTTCAATTGCAAAGAAAGAAGAAAGAAAAATCCCTGAATAGTCAGTAATAGCAAAATAATTTAGTAAATGATGATTATATGCAGTAAGGAATACTTTCAGTATTGAAAAAATGTTATCTATTTCTACTTATCCAGATAGTGTCTATGACATTGCAAAGTGACAAGAGATAGTTGCAGAGTAACATGACTGATAGAATTCCTAGTTTGGAGAAAAGGCAGACTTTATATATGTGTGCATAGATGAACATGGAGATATGCACATGGAGAAGGGAAGACAAATTCAGAAAAGGCTCTTCGAATTATTGTAAAAGAGTTAATACTACAAATTTTAGAGGTGGATAGATGAGTTGCTTAACATTTTCTTTAAAAAAAATATCTTTACAACAAATACCAGTGCAAACAGAATGATTAGCTATTAACTAGGGATAGGAGATGGAAGAAGAGAAGAAAGAAGAAAGTGTAAGAGGAGAAGGAAGTTGGGAAATACTCCAGGTAGGGGGATTGGCACAGGAAAAATCCTCAAGGTAAAGACTGGAACAAGTTCAAAATGGATAGAATATATTAAGAGACTCACATCTTGAACAGCCTTCTAAGATAGGTCTGTGAGTTTGGCTTGGTACAGAAGCCAATGCTAAGCATTTGGCTGCTTCTGAGGGACATAGGACCTGATCAGATCTGAATTTTAGAAATGACTCTAGTGGTGGAACAAATAGTAACTCAAAGATGACAGAGAATGAGAAAAGGAGCCCCATGGGAAGGGTGCTACAATAGTTCACATAAAAATGCTGAAGGCCTGAGCAGCACTGGGGATGAGGCAGCAGGAAAACTCGATAGGACTGTTAGGGAGTGAAACCCATTGGCCATCATGATTGACTGGATGTGGATGATGAGGAATAAGAAAAGGTGGGACAGAGTGGCAGGATGGTTCAGTGTGAATGCACTAACTGAGTCAGGGAAAGATGGAGAAGGAAGGAAGGGCAAGGCAAGCGGGACAATCATGAGTTCTGTCTGGATGTGCTGAACTGGCCTTCCCATGCATTGTCTCATCTGATGCTCAGTTTCCTTTGCTTAAGTGCATCTACTTCTGAGGGTGGCACCTTTGAGGGGTGACACATGTCACCCATTTGGATAGTCCAGTTCTGACATAGCAATTTTAAATGTTACTTGCTTTCCTCCCACAGCACACTCCCAAGTCTTGGAGGAAATGCCAGCAAAAGAAGCATAAGATGAGCCCGCTGATCCTTCCTGGACTCGCAGACTGGCGGCACATCCACTGTTGGATGCACTTCAACCTTAGGGTACATTTTCAGTTGCTGGAGCCATTTCAGCTCTGCTAAGGCAGTCCCTTGTCCCAACTCCATTCCTTCCAGAAGGAAGCTTCATCTTGCTTGTGCCACGGAGATCCAGCCGAACACTCCCCAGGACCCAGAGAGGAAACCTGGGTTATCAATGTCTACCTAGTAACTGAAAGGTGACATGCGAGGCCTTCGTTTCAATCCATTTCCTCTTGATGAGAGGAAGGGATTCTCCTGCGAGTTATTACCTGAAATAATACCATATGGTAAAATGTAAACAACATCTGCATATTCATGTAATAATTTCATCTGTTTAATTAGTTCCAGCAAAGCAGTTTACCCTCTGAGGCCCTTGCTGTCAGCTCGGTGCTCATACATCCAGGGCTGGCTGTCGGGCTTGACAGCCTTCTATTGTTCATTCTCTGCTTGCACCTCAGCAGTTACTGTAAGTGAATCTTCTCAGGGGTGGGGCATCTGTCCCCACCGATCCACATATTGAGGGGGCGGGCGGGGGAGAGCTGTCAGCTTGGTGTAGGGATACTAAAGACAGACTTGACAGATCAGGTGATGCTGAGAAAAAAAGGAGAGAGATGAGATTATTTATTTCTTGTACTTTCCTAATTTGGATGTGAGCTTAGATGAGCTCTCATGGTAAAGAGGTTTTCATTCTTTGCACCATGACCCCAGTGGAACAACGTCTAAGTCAGACTGACAACAGAGCAGAACTGGGATCCTTAGATTATTTTACTCCACCTCAAGTCATTTGACAGTACATTTGTTTAGTTAAATATGAAGCCAAAGAGAATGAGACAAATGTGCCCTACAGGCTCGAAGAACAGCACAGCCATCCATGTGGTAAAGGGGTGAGGCGTTTGAAAGTGAATATACACACACACACACATGCACATGCACACATGCACATACAACACAAAAGTGTTGAGTTGTTCTTTGAAACTTAAGGAGTTTGCTTCTTTCCTCATAACACAATTGAAAGTGATCTTAAGGGTTTTGTTAATCAGTGTTGTCCTACTGGAAATCTTGTTATCATGCAAATTCTGATCCAATAGGTCTGAGGAAGAGTCCAAGAGTCTGCCCTTTTAACAAGTTCCAAGGCAATGTTGATGGTGTTGGGATATAGAGCTCTCTATAGTAGTAAAGATTCAGACACCTTGCTCATTTGGTAGCAAAGGCCAGAGTGTTCATGTCTCTTGTTCAAAGTTAGCCAGCTCATAGTCAGACCAACACACGAATATTCACTTTATTTGAAGCCCAGAACTCTTTACATGTGGTCATTTTTTTCTTGTTTAAAATAGAAAGATTTTTGTTCAGTACACCAAATAGGATGCAAACACTGTCATGACAAATACACAGAAATATGCAGATCAACATAAAACACTAATTTAGTTTAAATGGAGGGAAATCTCTATAATGTTATGACAACATGCTCCCAAGAAGATGTTACTTACACATTTCAATAAAATAAAGGTTAATGGATTAAGTGGAAGTCAGCTTGTGAATTTTTCATAAAAATAAAACTCCATTTTATTAATCTATGCCAGTTAAACACTGTAACTAAAATCTCCAAATACAGAGAAGATGCAGTTAGTTACATTTTTTGCTTGAACACTCCAGAGGAAAATCGTTACTACGAACACAGTGGACATACTGTTACACTGAACAATCTAGAACATACTGTACTAAATTTCAGCGTCAAATTGTGGTGAATGCCCATCATTAGTATGTCACATTTTGGTCCATGATGTGGTTTAATGCCAAGACAGATCACAAGTTTTTACAGAAACACAAAGATTACTGTTGCTTTTTCTGTTTGTTTTAAAATATATATGTGTATATATATGTGTGTGTGCATATATATATATATATATATAATTATTACTATTGTTATTTTTTTTTAAAGCCAGGTAAACTTCCACATACAAAGGCAAGTTTTCCCAGGAGGAATTCACAGGAAGTAGTCTGGGTATGCCGGGTAACACCAGGCTCTCCACGACAAGGTGCTGGATCAAACTGAAGAAAAGAATAATTTAAAGTGTCATCTAGTTCCATGACAGCAGCCTGGTTCCCACAATGATAACAGTAATTGGGTGCACCGAAAATGGCAAACACATTCCCATCATAGCACCAATTATGTCCTTCCACCACAAGCTGGTGAGCACACGAAGCCAGTGTGAGACCATTGGCATGGTTAAAAGTTTCAGAAATATCTTGTCCAAACATGTGGTGAAATAACTCAGCCCCCACAATTGTCTGGATCCGACCATAACAGATCACACATTGGGCTCTCATGTGGAACTTCTTGTTAAAGATCCAGGGGTTTTAATATGATCCAGTGTATCTATGGATGGAGAGAGGCCACCATGGAGGCAGAATATCTGTCCATCTACTAAAGCTGTGAGCGGAAGATAATCAAGTAGATCTGTAGAATACTTCCAAACATTGACATGTCCATACTTTAATAGACATTCCTCATAAAAGCCATACACTTGGGTAATTTGTCGGCTTTCATGGTTTCCTCTCAATATTGTGAATTGTTCTGGATAACGCACCTTTAATGCTACAAGAAGAGTCACAGTCTCCACAGAATAATAACCTCTGTCTGCATAGTCACCCATGAACCTAAAGAGTCCCAGAAGGTCATGGAATTGGCCATGTACATCTGCACAGATGGTAACAGGACACCTTACTTCTTGCACATTTGATTCTTCTGTTGAAATTTCCTTAGCCTTTTCACACAGTGTCTGCACTTGGTTCTCATTAAGCAGTTTACACTCATTCAGCTGCTCGACCCATTGGTCTAGCTCCTTGGTGAATGCCTGGTGGTCAGCTGCTGCCAGCTCCCATTCCTGGCTGCCTCCCTCCCCCTGCGGGTCCCACACGCCCTGGCCCCTGCCTTGGCCCGCAAAGCTCGCCTTTCCTGACGCAGCCTCCAGCTCCATGTGGTCATTTTTTGTTGTTAATTTTTATCTCTTACACATGCATAAAATGTGCCAAGCTGATTTCCTCAAGAAATGCATGATTAATATAAATTTTAATATATTTCAACTTCTAAGTGATCAACAATTTTTTTAAGCCTCTAAGCCCAAGTTGAAATAAAGATGCAAAGTGATAAACTTGATCCAGGTAGTTTGTTCGTCTCTAATGAATTCCAAGTTATTGTCATACTTGAAGCAATACCATTTTTAAGTTAGAGAATCTGAAGTTAGCTAGAAGTCATGTGATCTTGAATCAAGATTATAAAGAATCTTAGAGATCTGGTCTTTTTTTTTTTTTTTTTTGGTGATATCCCAATAAAACCATTGATTAGGTTTGATCTGAGCATGTTTTATAATAGGGAAAGAACTGAGTTTTGTGATACAAGCTGAATTACTGTGTATCTCTTTCTTATATTGACCGCAAATGGTCACAACATTCAGGTATGATTTTACTCTTAGGAACCATCAGACAATTTGAATTTGGATACAAAATTATTATACATCTTTTCTTACAGAAAAGGTGATCCCTGAGAAGATAAAACCACAAGGCTAGAATGGAGTGCTTTGTGTCCACATATTCATTTCTAAAATGATGTTATTTTTAACACTTCTTCTATACTATAACCACTTTATCATGAATGTGGCTGATTTCATCTGAAAAATCCCTCATTCACCAGGGAGCCTAGCAGGACCTCCATCTTTGCTTGTCAGTGGTAAAGACTGGGCAGACCTACCTTCAAACTAGCTGAAGCATACTGCTACTCAAATTAAGTTGATTTAATAAGTTGAGACTTAGTTGTCACTTTGCTGTTCATTTTCAGTATTTTTTTCTATTGTAGGAAGAATCATAGAACTAATGCAAACATTTTTTTCCCCTTCAAAGTACAATAAAATCATTCTTTGAAGTTTCTCCATCCATTAAGTGGCTCATATGTGGAGATTTTTATGCAGCCCTAAAGTGATGCCTAAATTAGCACTCAGAAAAGTCAATTATACTTTTAAAGCTACTGTCTGTAATTGTTATGGTCTTCTACTGTATGTCTCCAAATTGTTTCTAATGGGCATTTCAGGGCATGGGGGTTAATGGTATCTTGGTGAAGCAAAAATGCTGGCCAAAGCAGGGTTAATTCATCAAAATAACTTTGCCTGGTGTTGTTTCAAAGCAATTTTAGTGTTCTTTGAGTCTGTTTAACTAATATCTAGTCCTTTATAGTGTTTTTAAAATGGGATACTGTTTTTAAAATGGCATACTGTTCTCTTTCTTTGTATTAATACAGTTGTTTCAAGTAATTTGGTTTTGAATATACCCAGGTTGAAGTTTTGAAATGAAAAGAATCCCTATGAAAAATGAGAACATATCTAATTAAGCTATTTTTGATATTTTATTTTGTCAGTCTTTACTGCTCCCTCTATAATCTTGACAAGGGAAACATCCATGTCCTGATTTGCTGGTCCCTGACTAATCCAATGGTGTTCACCATGGCATTGGTCATGATCAATAACTAATTATTAAACTAGCATTTCTTTCCAGGGCTCCTTGTTAAAAAATTGCTTTTGGCTGAGAGAGAAGGAAAAAGGTCATCACTTTGACATGGTCTCAAGTCTTTCAAAATCCAGTGGGTCGTCCAATTGAATTACTGTCCTAAACTAATTGATATAAATTTGAACAGAAGAATGCTTGTTACTGCAGAATCTCATAATGATACACTTGGCAAGAAAACATTGGGGAGGGAAAAAAAAAAAAAAAACCCAGCACCAATTACAAAGCATCCACACCACTCTAGCATTAGAAATTGGAAAAACACTAAACTTGTTGGGGGCTGAGGCTGGATACAGTGATGATACATTCTGACTCGTGCAATCTTATGAACACTGAAGTAGTTACTCTCTCCTATTTTTATAGTCATAAAAAGATGTATCTGTTGATACATTATTTAAAGTCTCTACTCATTATAACTTACAAAGCATTTGAATGACAGCTCTCATTTCATTGTTACCTAAGGTTTTTTGCTTCAGCCAATCAGATAGGATGTTGCTTTCTAAGTGACACAACTTTGCAAACTGGGATGATCCAAAGATCAGTACAAAACAGTGCACGCATTAAGAAGTAAACTGCTTCTTCCTGTTCACATTCCTCCTACCCTGGGCAAGTGGCCAATGACAAGTGAATAAAGAAGCTTCTACTGTGAGATCTTGTTTGTTTGCTTATTGATTTAAACATAAGATTAGAGTAAGCTATCTAACACATAGGTTTGTTTTGATAAAAAGTTTTGATTCAGAGAAAGTGCTTCAATTGAGCTACAGAGTAAGAAATAGATCTATTCCCCAACAAATTTGTAGGGGGGAAAATCTGTCATGCTGGTGTTTCTAATTGCATTTCAGAAGTGGTCATGCCCTTTGGGAATCACATTTCTCTTACAGGCAACTTTGTAGGACTGCTCTGTTTGGACAAGCCTGCCACTCTTTCAGCTTTAGTAATTTTCCATGCATTTATCCTATTCTGCTAGGAAATTCCTAGAAACTTCCTTTCCTCTCATATGCTCTCTGCTGAGTTCCAATGGAATTTCCTGAAAATTCATGTATACTGGATTTCTCATTTGCCTTTTTCTCCTTTCTTTCTTTCTTTCTTTCTTTCTTTCTTTCTTTCTTTCTTTCTTTCTTTCCTTCCTTCCTTCCTTCCTTCCTTCCTTCCTTCCTTCCTTCTTTCCTTCCTTCCTTCCTTCCTTGCTTTCTTGCAATGCTGGGGATTGAATCCAGTGCTTTGCACATGCTAGGCAAGCACTCTACCCCTAAGCCACATTCCCAGCCCCACTCTCATCTTATTAAACTACTTTAAACTCACTGAAGTATTTCATTCTTTTTAAGGTCTGGTTTTAGAAACAAATCTTCAAACAATGGTCTTTATAGTAAACATAATCTCTTCCACTCAGTCATATTTTACAATTTCGTAGTTGATTTTCTCCATTTGTTTTCCCTGTTGTGCAATACAATGCTTCAAGCTTTGAAATATTTTTAACTAAAGTAGCTTTAGTTGAAAAATTAAAATTCATCTTCACTTAGCTATCCACTGTGAAGTTTTATCTAGACAGCAAAGTTAGTTGGTCACTGTAAAAAACTTGAAGACTATTTAGTTCCAGTGACTCAATCAACATGGAGTCAGGCAGGATGCTTAGCTTCCAGATCCATTCATTATATCTTATGAAAATAAAATGGGGCACACACTTTATTTTAATTTTATAGAAGATAAAACTGAGACCTAGAGTTCTTAATGAGTGCCCAATGTCCCAGGATTCACAAATGGCACAGTGTGAATTTGAAATTGAATTAGGTGAACCCAGAGCTTTCAGTCCATAGTAACATCCCTGGGATCAGCACCACAGTTGGTAAGCTGGGGACTCTGAGGTGTCAGTTACTGGGAGAGGTCAGCAGCCAATGAACAAATGCTCCCTTGAGCTGCACCCTGGGATGAGGTAGTGGCAGCAATACCTGCTCAGGATTTCGACCTTCTTTAGGAACAGAAGACTAGTCCAGAAGCCTAAGAGAGAGTATTTTTGGGGTCACTGTCAAGAAGAGAAATGGGGACTGGGATTCCAAATGACATTTTCTGAGGTCCTTCTGAAGAGTCTGAATTGTCAAGATTGTGGGTCAGTTTCCCTCTCTTCATAGCATAAAGAACCTTTGACAGAATATCTGTCCCATTCCACCTGAAATACTCCAGGTAGTCAACAACCTGATACCTAGGAAGGTGAAGTGGGCACTGGCATAATTGACCCATTAGTGAGAACATATTGTCTTTCAAGACCACTTCAGAGTAAGAGTTTTGATGCTGAAGAGAGAATGGAGTGCATGGTCTGAAACAATGGAGAGCATGTAGGAAGAGGAGTTGTGGGTCTTGGTTGTAGGGAAGGTACTGGCAGCCATGACCATCTGTTGGGCTAGGTAGGAGGCAAAGCCCTGAGAAATAACAAAGGGCCTCTAGTTGCAGATGGCATGGTCACCTGATTCTTATTCCAAACTGTCCTTTTCCTTCCTTGTCTGGAAGTGGAACCCAAAGTGCAAGAGTGGCCTGCAGTTTTATCCCAATAATGTGCTATATTGTGTTTCAATGTGTTATAAGTGCCATGTGAGCCACATCTGGATTGCAATTTCTTATATAAAGTGGGCCCTAGATTAGATTTAAAATGAATTTCAATTCTGAGCTATTTACAAGAGACACAATATGACAAGAGAAAAAAAAATGGAAGGGATCAAAAGTACACCTGACAAATACAAAAGTAAGAACAAGAATGCTTATAATTTTAATATCAAAGTACAATTCTTAAAAGAGGGTTTGGGGAAGAGGAAAAACAGAAAAATGACAATAACCATAAAATAATATGAACCTTCTGCCTTAAGGCTAAAAAACATTTCTTTGAAGAAAATAAAACAACGACAACAACAAAAAGATAAGAAAAAAAAAAGAAAGAAAGAAAAGAAAAAGAAAGAAAAAGAAACCTGTGTAAAATTCAGGGGAAAAAATAATTTTTCCAGGAGACTTTAACCCATCAAATAGACAAAAATGAACAATTTTAGAGAATGAGAATGATACGAATAAAATTGTAAAAGCAGACTTGGAATAAATATTAAAAGTCCCATGTTCCTAAATAATGAATTTTTGAAGCACATGTGTTTTAATCGAGTAATTTGGACTCCCTCTCCCTTAAATTAGAATTAATTGTGTCTCTATTTGTCTTACTAGATTTAAAAACTTAAAGACAGACCATGTCAATTTTATTTCTTTCTTCTGACAACTAGTTTTCAACTTTGCATAGAAAAAGGAATCAGGAAGTGCTTTTAAAGTAAGAGAAATTAAGCTGCTACAAACTCATTTGCCAGGAATGTCACACACCTTCCCATACCAGTCTGAGAATAAGGTCACATGCTATTGCAGTACTTTAGCTTGCACCTTCAATGCCCACACTCCTTGCTACTCTCCTTCCTGCTTGCTTCAGTTCAGCGAGGTTCAGGACTTTGTCTTGTGGAAATCTGTCTGGTTCTTCTTGTTCCTTCTCTTTCAAAGCTACTTCCCTTACATTCCTTAGGTATCAGTGTAAATATCAGTGTACATATTCTGAGGAGTTGTTCCTCACATTTTAACTGGTTCCTGGGATTTGTTTTTATCACATATGGTATGGCATGCAGACACACAGATGACTGTCACAGAGAAAGAAATTTGTTTGTTTTTTTCTATAATTACAGATCCCTAGAAACAGGAGGCCCAGCAGGCCATGTAGGGCCAGAGGGGGAAACCTCAAGGTTGGTCAGGCAGCAGGGGGAGGGAGGAGAAAACACTGGCAAAAAACCTTTATTGTGTTTTCCAAAGAAAAACAAGGTAAGCAGGCTTAGGATTGGCTATTTTGAATAATTTTGGGGCAAAAGGGCTGTCCCTAGCTATCTAATATCTGCCCTGGGGTTGTTAGGGCAAATGAACCATGCTGAGACATTGGAGATAGATCAAGAAAGGAGTTGGTGGACATGGCTTTGGACTGGATGTTTTGCACATGATAGTCACCCTAGCAGGTGACCTTCACTATCTCGAGAAACTGGCTAGCTCTGGGAGGGGCAGTTGCTCCAGGATCCATGAATCCTCAGATGTCAACATATTAGAAAATACAAAAAATGCTTAAAAAAATCATGAAAAATACACCTAGAAAAGTCCATCTTATTATTGTTTTATTTCCTTTGTAGCACTTTTCATATGCTATATATTTAAGGTACTTCTATGTGCTTGTAAAAGATTTGGCAGTTTTAATTTTTTCTTCCCAGCTGCACATTAGGATCACCTGGGTAACTTGTACAAAATGCCATCACTGGAGACCCATGTGAAGGTACTCTTCTGATTTTTCTGAAGTGGAGAATGGGTGTTGGTATTTTTAAATTAGGTGACTCTAGTATGCTGCCAGAGTTGAAAATTACTGCCCAGTCAATGAATACAGAACTTCTAATGATCTGGAGAAACCAGTTATGGTAATTTCTAACTGTTGACATAAACTCAGAGATGGGCAAGACAGTAGTGACTATTTACATAAACGATATGAATTTAAAAGCATTTATTTACTTAGTATTTTAGAATTAAATTTCGGGTAGCATGAAATAATGTTATCTATTTTGTATTTAATGCAGTACATTACTATATTATATGCACTTATGAGAGTTAATTTTCTTAATTGAAGAATTTTATGCATTGCAAACACTTATTAACTTAGAGTTTTAAAAGTTTTTAAATGCTCAAATTATATAAGAGAACCCAGAAAAGCCAGAGCTGAGATGCTAATGAAATGCTGGACTAGAGTTCAAACAGAATGAGCTGGGAAATGAAATTCCTAGATGAAAATGTATGGAGAATATTGGAAAAAAAAAAAAAGAAAAATAATTGGAAACGAGGAGGGGAGGAAAACACCATTGAATAATGAAGTGAAAGTACTGGATTCAAATAATGAACACAGTGAAATCAACATGGACAAGCAAGACAGAAGAAATATGAATTACAGCCAGGAGCCTTGCAAGATATTGGGGGCAAGTGTTAAACCCTTCAAATAATACACCAACTGCTATTCTGATGGAGAGTTTTCACTCAAACCAACTTTGGAGCCTCTTAAACAATTAGAAATGCTGTGCTTAGCTGAATACAAGCTGAGAAATAAGAAACACAGGGAAGCACCACACCACCCATATATGTTGCCCATCTCAGTGCATCTGAGGCACAAGGAGAGAAGGTCATGAGACTAGGAAGAAAAGAGGGAATTATATAATCAGCACACAAAATTGTGAATGATTCCAGCTGGGAAGTATGGGCAAGGCTTTTGGAGAAGGTGGCATCTGAAAGGGGCTTGAGAGGTTTCAACCAAGAGCCATTTAAGAGCAAGCATGCAATTTATCAGCCTGGCCTCAGTCACTGCCTATTCTGTGAACGCATATACACAGTCCAGAGTCAGTGTCCCCATCTCCCCAGCCTCTGCTTGAATCATCTCCTCCGGGTGTTCTACAAATCCAGGTTACCTGGAAGACACCATTGCTGACATCCTCTTTTTAAAATTAATTAATTAATTAATTAATTAATTTTAATTTGTTCTAATTGGTTATACATGACAGTAGAATGAATTTTGAAACATTGTACACAAACAGAGCATAACTTCTCATTCCTCTGGTTGTACATGTTGCAGAGTCACACCGGTCATGTAATCATACATGTATATAGGGTAATAATGTCCTTCTCATTTCACCATCCTTTCCATCCCCAAACTCCCCACCGCCACTCCCCTCTGCACAATCCAAAGTTTCTTTATTGCAAAGTTCCTACCCACCCCCCAACTATAGATCAGCATCCACTTACCAGAGAAACAATTCAGCCTTTGGTTTTGGGGGTTTGGCTTATTTTGCTTAGTACGATATTATCCAACTCCATCCATTTACTTGCAAATGCCATAATTTCATTCTTCTTTAAGACTGAGTAATGTACCACATTTTCTTTATCCATTCATCTGTTGAAGGGCATCTAGGTTGGTTTAGCTATTGTGAATCGAAGTGCTATAAATATTGATGTGGCTGTGTCACTGTAGAATGCTGATTTTAAGTCTTTTCGTTATAAACCAAGGAGTGGGATACCTGGGTCAAATGGTGGTTCCATTCCAAGTTGTCTGAGGAGTCTCCATATTGCTTTACAGAGTAGTTGCACCAATTTATAGTCCCACCAGCAATGTATGAGTGTGCCTTTTTCCTCACATCCTCGCCAACATGTATTGTTGCTTGTATTCTTGATAATTGTCATTCTGACTAGAGTCAGATGAAACATTAGAGTACTTTGATTTGCATTTCTCTAATTGCAAGAGATGATGAACGTTTTTTCATGTTTGTTGTTTGATTGTATTTCTTCTGCGAGTGTCTGTTCAGTTCCTTAGCCCATTTATTGATTGAGTTATTTGGGTTTTTGATGTTAAGTTTTTTGAATTCTTTATATATCCTAGAGATTAATGTTCTACCTGAGGTGTGCGTGGTAAAGATTTTCTCCCATTCTGTAGGCTCTCTCTTCATGTTATTGCTGAGAAGAAGCTTTTTAGTTTGAATCCATCCCCTTTATTGATTCTTTATTTTACTTTTTACACTTCAGAAGTCTTGTTAAGGAAGTAAGGTCCTAAGCCGACATGATGAAGATTTGGGCCTACTTTTTCTTCTATTAGGGACAGGATCTCTGTTCTAGTGCCTCAGTCTTTAATCCACTTTGAGATGATTTTTGTGCAGGGTGAGAGATAGAGGTTTAATTTCATTTTGCTACATATGGATTTCTAGCTTTCCCAGCACCTTTTGTTGAATAAGCTATCTTTTCTCCAATGTGTGCTTTTGGCACCTTTGTCTAATATGAGATAAATGTAATTATGTGGGTTTGTCTCTGTGTCTTCTATTCTGTACAATTGGTCTATGTGTGTATTTTGGTGCCAATACCATGCCATTTTTATTGCTATTGCTCTGTAGCATAGTTTAAGGACTGGTATTGTGGTGCCTCCAGCTTCATTCTTCTTGCTAAGGATTGCTTTGGCTATTCTGGGTCTCTTATTTTTCCAAATGAATTTTGTGATCGGACACCCTCTTTGGTGTTCATTATTTATTTTCTGTGCTTCTCCTTGCGGATTCCATCCTAACACTTCTACTTTTTAAATCTGTCTTCCAAAATTAGTTTTAAAATTGTCCCAGAGCTTGAAAATTCTATGAGTATATCCTGTGAGTTAATTTTCTATTTTGTACTTTATAGTCTCTGTTCCATCATGTCCCAAGCACGAGATTCTTTAGTATTCTCTCAGAAAACAGAAAGTGACTTTATTCTTTATGCATATTAAGTTTATGTCTTACTATTGTGAGATGTATCTAGGTTTACCTCCTGTACAACAGGTACAAAGCAGGGAAACACTATACTGAGTAAGGAAGGAAATGGTAGCTTCATTAGAAATCTTACCTATTACTAAAGGTTTTGAAAAACTCTTCTTTCTATAGCTGTGAACTCCGCAGACACTGTATTATTTCCTGAATTGTATGACTGTTTCTTATTTCTTCCAAAAGTACTAGTTCCAATTTATTGTAGAAATCAAAAGTAAAACAAACTAAGGGTGAAGTATGAATAACAAAGGGAAGGCAGTTGGAGCATGCTCTGTCTGGGTCCAGTGAAGCATCATTTTAACCTGATGTTTTTGCATTTTTCTGGCAACCTAAACATAAAGGTATGACAATCATATAGTTAATTAACAGCAACCAAAGCAACCAACAAACCCCTCCTGGGTCTGAAATTCTTCGCATCATATCACCATGCAGTAAAGGGAGAAAGGTAAAGGTGGAATGAGGTTCTTTAGGATTTACAATATATATTGACATTTCAAATTATAATTTGAAATTAAGAGGACTCTACCTTGGCCCTCATCAGGTTGTAATTCTTTGCAAGAGAACAAAAGCTGGAAGTGCAAACTAGCCCTCCACATCAAAACAACATCACCCTATTGCCATTTCCACTTAAAGGGGAACCTTGTTTTTGGTCTCTGCTGCTTGATTTTAGATCTGAAAGACAATTCTAAGCTTCTATTTGCCCTTTCTCAATCAATCAAAGAGAGCCACGGAAATAATTATTAGGCTGGATAATTATTTTACAAAATAGAAGGAGCTTTCCTTGTCCATTTACATTTCAGTGCCATTCATTACTTCCAGGAATACTAATCATGGTGTTAAGCCTGATCGTGTGTTTTTAAGGTAGAGGGTCAACTGAGGAAGACCTAAGGAGATCTGTTAGCATTTGCAATGTAAAAGAAACCTTTCAGAGGAATGTTAAATAATAAATGCAATCCTGGACTGAAGGTACCTTGCATTTCAGTAAAAGAGGGAGAGGAAGCCAGGTAGTGGCCATCTCTTCCTGGAGTTGCTACATTAATAGCAATCTTCCAGCATTTTTGTTCAAAGTGTGACTTGTTCTCTAGGTGTGATGTGCTGAGAGGGAGAATCTCATTTTTTCCTTGTTTAGAAGCTTCACAGAATTTCTGACTTTCTCATGATTTTTCTTTCCATTTTCATACTAGCAAACACCAGTATGGGTGTTGAAGCAAAGACTTTCCCCCCTTGTTTTTGTCTTTACCCAAAAGTAGGCTGTTTAGGACACTTCATTTCTTTTTGCTTGCTTAATTCTGCTGGACTTTGGAATTGGTCAGCTCAAATTCTCTGAACAGTTGAGATCTGTTTATAACAGGTGACTCTTATTTTTGGAATCTCTTATCTTGAATGGGGTGACTCAGTCCAATAACCAGTTTATGAAGTGAATCTTGGCTTGACCTAGAAATAAGTAAGGTTTCTTTATTTTGGGATATTTGAGAAGAAAAAGAGTAGATGGTGTAGTTGCTGCAACAACCTGGTATGAAATCCAAGATACAAAGGAAGTTCCTCATTTCTTTTTCAAGGAGGCTGTGTGAAGTCTAGGAATTTCTACTTTTGGGCTCCAGTTTTCCTTTACATTCTGACATTCAGCAATACAAAACATTAGAGATTGCAAAGCTAAAGTCATTTCAGATTTAGCAATGCTTACAAATGTATCAAGTTTTTTTCACATGGGCCTTCTCCTTTCATCTAAAGCATATCTACTATATACATGCTTATTTAATGGCCAGTTTATAGTATTGGAAACCTTGTGAAGGTTCACTGTGCTCTGGTCACCAGCTTGCCTGAGTCTAGTGAACAAGACAACTGTGCACATAAGTTCCAGGAGGCAGGTTTGTTACTTACAGATAGGCAGAGAGGGACAATAGAAGTCTAGGATTCATTGGGAGCAGGTATCCCAAGGCTCAGGAAGGTTGCCTAGCATAGATGGAGTCTCATCTGCCTGTGTTCCACTTACACCATAACTGAGCAATCACAGAGAGCAGCCCATCCTGACTTTTATAACCTGGGAAGCCACATGGAAGGCTGGGCTAAATCACTGTAGGGTGTTCTACAGTTATTATTGAAAACTACAGGAGATAACTAGGTTAGTCCAAAACTATCTAGAAAATGGTCCTATAAGGCCTCTGGCAAATTTGATCTCATGAATCCTTGGCTCAAAGTTCTGTATCTTTGCTCTGAATTACACAGCCCTTCTCATTGTCTGCACAACAAACCTCAGAAAGCACCATGGTCCTCCTCCCATTTTTGCACTGGTCAAGGGAACCTTTTATTAATTTTTCCATCTTAACATTATGGTGCATATGTACTCCTTGTTACATACTTTTCCATTCCTTGAAAGATTTCCCAATTTTGCTTGGAGTTACAATGTACTCAATTGAAAAATGAATTTCTCAGGTTCCTTTGTGGCTCAGAAAGGCTTCATCTGTTTTGGTCAGGAACTAAGAGCTGGAATCTTTTAGTATTCCAAAAAAGTTATTTTCACATATAAAGGGCCTGATGTGGCGGGTCTTTTATCTCTGTTCTTTCTCTTTTATTTCTGCCTTAATTGAAATCAACCCATATGAAACAGCAACACTTTTGCAAACACAGAGATAAAATAGACACATTAAGGATTGCTGAGTGGAACTATAGAAGATGCCTGGGTCCAATGGCATTATAGAGATCTATGCCATCCTTGGAACTCCCTACTTTAAGACTTATTAATACAAAAGTAAAATTTTTAGTTGTTAATATGCCATCAAATGCAATTCTAGGTGTATCCACTAATAAATTATTGCTGAGGGACAGAAACAGAGAGGGCTGTTAAGTCTCAAGCAGTAGGAATATTGAATCCTGTTGAAATTGGTTAAGACTTGGATATACCTAGACATAAATTCCTTAAATAACACAGAATGTATGTTGTTTTTCAGGAAAAGACTCCAGAATCCACTGGAGGATGGTTTGCAACTAGTTTTTAAGGAAGGATATGTGTAGAAGATGGCATAAACTCAAAAATATCATAAACTCAAAAATTCCCTATGAAGAATACAACTCTTGCAAAAAAGAAATACGTTTCTTGAGAAGAGGCATTGTGATCTTACTGGTCTGCTAAAGGGAACCCTAAAACTCTCCCTACTCTCTATCCAACCAACAAGCAGCTTCTCCAGCTCCCCATCTCCCTTCCTATGAATTCCCCTCCTACCAACCAATCAGGGAGGCAGTTGGTACTATCTTTCCCTATCCCCACCCCCTTTCCTGGCCTCCTTACCTGTGGACATCACAATAAATCTCTTTCTTTTTGCAAAAAATGTGCCATGATATTGACATATATATGAGTTGAGCACTGAACCCTTGCTAGGTATTAATGTGAGATGATGTTATAAAGTTAAATGTTCTAGTTATCTACAGTTATGTAAAAGAATCACCTTGAACTTCATGACATAAGAAAACAGTCTCTCATTATGCTCTCAGATGTTGTCAGTGAGGGTTCATAAAGTACACAAGGAAGTGGGGGGACAACACACTAGGATCAAAGCTTGGAAGTCTCAAAGGTCGGAAGTGTCTTGAAGACCAGGAGCCGCAATCATATGAGAGTCTGCTGGCTCTCAGGCTGGAGGTTGATGCTGGTTGCGTGCTTGAGCCTCCACTGGGGAATCAGCCAAAACACCTGCATATGGCCTCATCATGTGACTTTCCCACTTCTTCACAGTATGATATCTGGTTTCCACATATTAAGAGTTCATAAGGTTGTATCATCTTTACTGGCTTAGCCTGGGAAGTTGCAAAGCATCCCTTCCACTCCAGTCACCAGCCTGCCCACATGGTCAAATGGGGGGCACACAGATTACCTCCTCCTGATGGAGGAATGTTAGTGTCATAGTGGAAGAATATGTGAGATGGGTGGCCTTGTGGCCATCCAGAAAACACAAGCAGCTCATTCATTTGCTAGAATTTACCAGACACCCCAATGAATACTAAATTCTCTTTAGGTTGCTTTAGACAATAATAGAAAGAGAGGACATAAAATACAGTAAATGCAACCTCCATCATTTAGAGTTTCTTTCAGTATTATAAGTTTGTGGAAAAGACTTTAAGATACTAATGAATAACAGCTTCCATTTATTGCGATGCTCCTATGGGCCAGGCATGATATTAAGCTTTTTACATTCATTGCCACTTTTAATCTTCACAATGCCTATGAGGTAAGAATTACTACTCCCAGATTACAGATGAGAATCAAAAAGGTGGAATAACTTTCCCAGTCTCTATAAGAGCTGCATTGTTATTCAACTCCAAGTCTGCTAGTCTTGGAGTTGAATTCATTTTGTATTACTTTTCATTCTTATAACCTATAAACTGCCTGTCCTTCCTTGGTCATGACTGACATCTTCATTTCAAATTATTTGGTACCCACTCATGCACTATTACATTTACAGATATACTTCTTGTGTCTTACCAACTCAACCGCCTGCCTGTGAACCCCTTCATATTTGGACTTAGGATATACTTTGGAATTTCTAGCTCTAAGCCCTGGTAAAGTTCCATACTTGCTTTATATTAGAATTTCCTACTCCAGTGCAACTAGTCTGAAGATCACTATCCTGTCCTTTTGACACCTCCTGAATAGGTGAGGATTTGGACACACGTACTAGACTGGCAAACACAATCTTTGTCTGAATATTGCTAACTTGTGGTTGCTTTGATCAATTTTGAAGAGGACAAATCTCTTCCATGCAAATATATGGGTTTAATACTCAGTACTGGCAATAGTCTTATGAAGCAGCCAGATATGTTGGTTTAAACTGTCAGAAACATCATTTAAGGACAGTGTTTCTCGAATTTTCATGTTTCACTGGGAGAATTTGTTAAAACACAAACTAGGGTGTATTAGGTCTGGGTGATGCTTGTGATTCTTCATTTCTAATCAGATTTCATTCAGGAGAACTTAATGCTAGAGGTCTTTGCTTCACATGGTGAACAGTGAGGTTCTGGACCAAGATTGTCAACTTCAGTTACATACTGGAATCAAATAGGAACCTTAAAGATACTGTCACTTTGATCACATCCCCAGAGATTCCCATCTGACTGATCTGACACCTGGCCTAAATGTTAGGATTTTGAAAGTCTCTTCAGATGATTCTAAATGTGTGACTAAGACTAAGAACCACTGCACTCATTCATTTGATGAATAGCTCATTGTGTACTTACTATATTCAGACTAAATAGCGAGGTGCCAGGGATAAAATAATACATGCATAGAAGTGGAAACAAATAAATAGAAAAATAAGTTTCAGGGCTGAGGTTATAACTCAATGGTAGAGTGTTTGCCTAGCATGTATAAGGCACTAGGTTCAATCCTCAGCACAACATAAAAATAAATAAATAAGATAAAGGTATTGTGTCCATATCCAACCAAAAAAAAATTAAAAAAGAAAAATAAGCTACCAAAAAGATTTATTAATTAAATTTAAAGTAATGATGAGATTGTGTGCACAAAGCACTATTAGTTGAAACAATTAACTCTGAAAATATTGGTGATAGCCTCCTTTATATTGTAAATTTTACTACTAATTAAGAATTATAAAACTTTCTACATCATTGCATGGAATAGCCTTTCTTAAGAATTTTTCCTGAATGGAGAGGGAAGTTAGAAGGGGAAAGTTCTGTTCATTGACAAGCAATTGAAAACAACTTAATAGGGGAATAGAAAAACAATAGTGACCCCAAAACTTATTGAAGTTTTGTGCACTTATGAGAGGTGAACTCCATGAAGGCAAACCCACACCTGACCTTTCATTTGTCTCAGGGCTAAGGGCCTGGGCTTCAGTGCATAAGTACCAAATGAATTAATTAAAACCCATGATTCCATAGAGTATGAAGATATATGAATATACACACGTACACACACAATGAGATTTGTTTAAAACTAGAATTATAACATATGTTCAGTTGCAACTATATCAATATTAAATAATTTCTGGAACAAACTGAGAGTATAAATCTACAATACTTTTTAAAAATGAATGAAATTTGGAAATCATTAGAAAACATTAATAACTGTCAGAGAAATGAATTTATAGGTGATTTTTCTGGTATTCAAAATTTTCCTTAATTTTTTTTATTGTTTTTAAGTTTACAAAGTAGGTATTGGGATCCACCCACTTAAATAGGAAGATTCTTTAAATTTCCAGAATAACTCTGTTCCTCTGTTATAAATCTCATAGCACCTTTTACTTCATGGTTCTCATGATGTTTCTTGATTACATACACATAGTCCCTGAATTACCATGGTTCAACTTATGATTTTTGACTTTACGATAGATACAAATGATAAAAATTCTGAAGAAATTATTCTTCGAATTTTGAATTTTTCTTTTTCCTAGGCTAGAACCGTGCTGTAGGATACATTGTTGTCTTGCTGGTTAGCAAGCTGCTGTGCCCATTTGGTGATCAAGATCGGGAAATGACTGACATTCTACAGCAACTGTGTTGCTGAGCTATTGTATTTGGTAGATTTGATGGATTGAATGCAATTTGACCTATGATTTCCACATTTATGATGAGTTTAAAGGGTTGTAACCCCATTGCAAGTATGTGATTATTTGTTTAAAATCTGCCTCTGGTTTTAACCCAAAATTTCATAGGAGCAAGTATCATGGCTATTGTGTCCTATGATGTGCTGTCAAGATCTAACAGGATGCAAAAGCACAATAAAGAATTTGAAATAAATGGTTGACTAATAATTTTCATTAGAAATATCTATTATTAAGTTTTCTTAGCCCAACATCTTCTTCCCTATACATAATGAATAACATTGGAATTACAATTTATTATTGTTCACTATTGAGGGGCTTTTAAAGAAAAAAATGGCCATCTTTGTGTGAAAGAGAACTTGCTTGTGCCTGGGTAACAAGTAGCCAGTATTCTAATTTTTTGTGATGAATTACCCTCATTATATAAAAAATATGGAATTCCTCTTTAATTAATAATGAAAATGTTCTTCACATAAAAACAATCTCTACTACAAAATGACCGCACTGCCAAAGTCACATGGACTTTGATATTGAGAATCTCTCCATGTTCTAAGCTCTGTATGCAGAAGCTCCCGATATTGAAGAGCATCAGAAAATAGGGATTTGCAGTGCCTAGGCTCAAGTGGCCTCAGACTATTCCTCCCACTTCCCCAGATCTGCTCTGTATCTCAGGTTGAGAGATACAACCTTAATGGCCTTACAGAAGACTTTTCACTAAGTTCAGCCAATGGGAGACAGTGACTGAGACTGGAAGAGGAAAGGAGGAGAAAAGGGCTCTCCATCTTCGCCTGCATTGACTGACACCTCCAGCATCTGCTATAATTTTTCTGTGACTCCAACTTCTCTTGAGTGATTTGTTTTCTCGTCCCACCTCTCCAGTCCCCAGAGAACAATGACTTCCTAATTTTATAATATAAAGGCTGCTTCACTATTTACATTTGACTGTGTAGACTTTTTCATAGTCTGTGATCCAACCTCATGTGTTAGTTCTGTTTTTTTGTTTGTTTTTTGTGGTGCTGGGGATCGAACTCAGGGCCTTGTGCTTGGGAGGCAAGCACTCTACCAACTGAGCTATATCCCCAACCACCCTGTTTTTTAAATCATCATATCATTTGTTTTCCCAGTTGGACTCTGATTGATTCATATGTTATCTTAGCTCTTTATGGAATGGTTTTATGACATTTAGAATTAATATAAAATGATAGATATTTTAGAGAAGCAATCTAAATTAGTTAACATTTTTATTTATTTTTCTTATTATTGGTTCTTTTTAGTTATGCATACCATTAGGATTCATTTTGACAAAATTCTAAAAGCATGGAATGTAGTATGTTCTAATTCAGTCCCTAGTGCTTCCTCTTTTCCTCTCCTCCTCCCTCTCTCTCTTTCCTTCTCTCTACTGATCTTACTCTTTACTTAAAAGTTTTTTTTTAATTAATGTCTTATTGATACACATGATGGTGAGACTCACTGTGGTATATTCATATATATACACAGGGAAATAAGTTAACATTCTAAAATTAGTTAACATTTTAATAAAATCTTATGTAATTTGCAAAATCTTGTTTGAAGAGTTTATCCATGTTTTTATGCTTTTAATATAGAGCTCTGTGTTCAACTCATCCTAGAATTCAGAGCCAGAAACATATTTGTCTACTGTCTATAAGTTTCTTGTCAGTCTAAACTAGGCTTTATTTTTTATATCCCTGTCAACAAGCACAGTGCAGAGTGTGGTAAGTATGCAAAAAACAACTTTTAAAAAAGTGGTTGATGAAAAGAAGGAATTTACACATTTCCTTTCATCAGAAATGATAATCGTTCCATGTAGGATATATTTATTATTTTATTTTTTTCTCTTCAGGGCTACAGGAAACTCTGAAGCTACTTTCATATTCTATCAGAGTAATCAAATCACTTCAGGTGCTTGAGGCATATGTGCTCCCTTTAAATATTTTTTATATATCTAACAATGTTCAGGTTTTTTATTTATTTATTTTTTGGGGTTTATGTTAGCCCTTTTTCCATTATTGTAGCAAATAACCTGAGGTAAATCAGGTTTATTTTGGCTGACAGTTTCAAAGTTTTCTGTCTGTGATCAGTTGGCGTCATTGCTTTTGGGCCCTGTGACAAGACAGCACATCATGGAGTCTATGCAGAGCGAACTGCTCACCCTGTGACCAAGACAGGAAAAAGAGAAAGGAGGAGACCTGGGTTCCACAAGCACTCTGATGTCTTATGATCTCCCACTAGGCTTGGGACCAAGCCTTTAACACAGTGGTCTCTGGGGGACATTAAAGATCCAAACTACAGCAATAAGTTTCCATCCATCCTTAGTAGCCCCTTTGTAAATGAGGATGTTGAAGAATCTGGAAAACTGAGTGGGTGAGCAAAAAGCAAGGAGAGGAGATGAGTACTGAAAGGCATCCCGTCGTGATATGATTTACCTGTCTTCTTTGTATGATCTATAACATATATTGATTTAGAGAATGTCAACAAAATGATCCTCTTCAGACATTTTTCATCTTTTAGGTAAAGCCATATGTAATTTAAAATGTTGGCTGGTATTGGAGCCAAGAGAGGAGTTTTCAGCTTGTACAAGGTTGTGATCAAAGCACATTCATTTTTAATCTAAGAGAGTATTTTATATATGCCCTGATCTCCCAAAACAGGGAGATTTTTCACTGGGAAGTTCAGTGAAATCAGCTACTCTGAGATTCTCTAAGAAGAGAGTAGTTTAGACAAATAATAATGAATTACTCTTCTTGAGAACCTGTTACATGCCTAAACTTTCTTCAAAGAATTTTCACCCAATAATTCATTGAATCTTCAAGATACCCCTGTGAAGTAAATTCTATTAGTGTGCCCATTTTGTAGATAAGGAAACTGCAATGGGGAAACACTAAGTAACTGACATTACATTGTTTAATGGCAAAGCAGATGTTGAGCCAAGACAATTTGGTTTTAGAGTTTGTTTTTGCCAGCTTGTTCATCACTGTGATCAACAGACCCAACAAGAACACCTTATAGGAATAAGTTTATTTTGGCGCATGGTACCAGAGGTCTCAGTCCATCATTGGCCAATTCCATTGCTATGGACCTAAGGTGAGGCAGAACATCATGAGGGAAGGGTTTAGTGTTGGAAAGCAGCTCAGCTTATGGCATCCAGGTAGCAGAGAAAGGGGAAGAGGCCCCAGGGAAGAGACATCCTTTCAGGGCACACCCACACCAACCCACATTCTCCAACCACATCTCACCTGCCTAGTTAACTCCCAGTCCATTCAACTAGGATAGACTTATTAGGTTACAGTTCTTGCAGTCCAATCATTTTGCCTCCAAACACCTGTGCTAACACAGCAACTTTTGGGCACACAGCCTATCCAAACCATAACAGAGTTCATACTCTCAATCCCACCAACATATTCTCTTTTAGAACTACTACAAGCCTTGGATTTAGTTGTCTGCAAGTAGACATAAATATCTTGTAAAGAGCAAGACTGACATTTATGACAGGATACTAACTTAGATCAAATTGATCTCATTAATTATGAGATAGACCATTAAAAGTGAAACTGTGAAGGGAACTGAGGATCTGAGTCACTCAGGGGCCTGCCTCAGGTCACCCAGCTATTTAGCAGGAGACTCAAGCGCAGAACCCTACAACCTAGTACTTGGCCCTAGTTCATTGGAGACACCTGTAAATTAAGAGCCACAGTGCAAGAGACAAGTTAACCATCTTGACTCTTAATCTTGAGCTTTTTCTGCTACTCTCACACTTTCCTGCTTTGCATACAAAGATCACCTGCCTAAGTTGATTGAATGTTTCTTCTGAAAAACAGTGTAATTTATGTATATGTGTATGTGTTTGTGGATATATATATGTATATATACATATATGTATTTACAAAGAATTACATATTTTTTACAAAGAATTACATATCTGGTGTTAAAAGAGTTAAACATCAACAACAAAAAAGCATGAAATAAAAAAAAATAAAAAGAATAAGAAAATCCCACCATCCATACAGGGCCTTCTCATTTGCTATAATGATATCAGTTGCAACAAGTCCAAGGCCCGACCTCATTACAAGGGTTTAATTGCATTGTTACACAGTCTCACTTCTCCTCTCTGGCCTCTTTCTCTTTATGACAGCTTTAGAAAGGAATTTCAGCTCGAGGTCAAAGGAAATTAATTACTGCTTTCTTAATCTGTGCTCATCTACATTTAGAAAACTTTGGGCTTTCTACCAGCATATTCTTGTCTCCTATTTGTATAGACCCAAACTTATAATAGTAGCACCTCAGACCTTTGTTTAAAAAAGTGCACAAAAGCACTTGAACAGCACATATTTAATAAGTGTGGATCATGTCCCAAGAAAGCACCAGGTGTAGGAAAGAAATTTCTGCCATTTAGCTAAGATAGCAATGCTTTAAAAGTTGAGAATTATCTTACATAGAAAATTGCATTCAATAATTAGACTGAAAGCTATTAAACTGGAGTGTTAATAATGTTAATCCAGTAATGCCAGTAAAAAGAATGATCTCAGATTAAAAAAGACCATGAGAGGGTATATTGATTAGCAATAGAATGACATAGCTATAGACTCAAACATGGTTTTCAGGATGTCATGTGCATTTGCAGTTGGATTAAGCTTTAAGAGAAAGCCATCTTTTTCATTACTGCATTAACCTTTTAAAATGTCCTCTCCTTTCCTTTAACATTTCTTCATTGGCCAGGGAGTTACCAAGTCAATGGAAATAAAGATTGAAGGATTTGAAGCCTGGGTTACAATAATCCTACAAGTTAACAATAAATATCATTATCAAATCAATGATAAATGACTTCGAACCTTTCTATTAGGTGTGTCTCTTGCTAATCAAGGCACTTTTTAAGTCCCAAGCAAGAGGTTCTACTGAGTATCAGGAGACCTGCATTCCAGTGGTAAATGTGGGGCTCAAAGGCTCTGAGGGTGGGTGAAATATCAACCTATATGGAGAGTTCCACTTTCCTTTTTTACACAAAATAGTGGGGCTGGATGATTCTAAATCACCTCTGAGCTTTATGATCCTTCATACTTCTTAGTTTCACACAACAACAGCTTACATAGAGTGGGATATAAGGTTTAGGAACTGATCATGACCTCCAGAGTCAGTCCACCTGTGTTCTCATCTTGGTCCATCATTTACAGGTTGAATGACTGGACAAGTTTGACTTATTTTCCTCTTCTGACCTTGTAAAACCTACCGTGAAGTTGTTCCACAAATTACTTGCTCACAATTTCTCACCATTGACTCAATGTCTTACTTGTTAGGGTTTTTTGGTTGTAAGCGATATAAATTTATTTTAATAACCTCAGTGAAAAATAAAATCAAGAGGACAAGGGGTAATTATTTGAATCAATGGAAAACTGAATAGCCTAGTCTAAAAAGTGGTCTTCTCTAATTTTAATGTGCATAAATACGACCCAAAAGTCTTAGAAAGGAAGAGTCAGGTTGAAGAGGAGTCTAAGACTGTATTTCCACCAGGCCTTTAGAGGAGGCAATCTTACTAGTTCATGAACTGCACTTGGATTTAACACCCTGCAGGACAGAAACCAAGGCAACCCCAGGAACTTGGAGGTGTGAACAAGCAGACAGGGTCTTCTTCTTCTTGTCCAGAGCAACATTATCTGGCTAGATCTTTCTTGCATCACTAAGCTAAATATTAACATTTCTGGGAGTATATGATGGCCTCGGCTTGTGTCACTATGCTCCTCAGTACTCTGTTAGTGAAGGACAGGTTATTTTATTAACAGTTCCTATAAGGTAGCCTACATTGCGGGGGCACTTTCCTTCAAGTAGTGATTTTCAAAATGTGGTCCAGCCTCACTAGGGAATTTGTCAGAAATGCAAATTCTCTAACCCCATCACAGATCTGCTCAATCAGAAACTCTGAAGGTGAGATCCAGAACTCTGTTTCAATAAGCACCCCAGGAGATTCTTATGCTAAAAATCGAGGACTGCTGTTCTAAAGGAAAGTCAAGATATTCTTACCATGAAACAGAGGATTGAATATTAGATGGGTGAAAGCAAAGGATGCTACCTGTAGGCATTTACTATATGCCAACCTATGAGTTAAGCAGTTGGTCATTATGGATGTGTCAAGTTTCATTCATGGTTTCATATGACCATCAGCTTAAAAATGAAGATAGTCTTTGTTTCCTTACTTATTCCTGTATCATCTATTTACTAAGTGCTAAAAGCACTAAGTCTGTGGATTCCAAGGTAAGTAGAATGAAGATCTAAGCTTAAGGCTGCTTGGAGTCTGGTGAGAAAGATGGATGATTAGCTTACACAGTCCAATGCAAAAGTACCAAAAATATAGCTGTGCAGAGTTTTCATCAGTTCTGAGGTGGAAGGTTAGCCAATTCTTCTTTGATGGATGGAACTGAGTGTGGTTGTTGCAGAAATCTACATCTGGAGAAAGGTTTCAGGAAGAAGCAGCAGCTTATAATTAGTCCTGGGAGGACATAACAGGTACAATGGGCACATCATTCTACAAGACTCCAGGGAGCTGTTTTCCTTTATGGAATGGTAGAGTTAAGAATAACAGAATAAGGCCTTTCCTGGTAATCTGAACTTTGGTCTGGAAAAGGATCAGTGAAGAAAGACTATGATGGAAGCAGACTTTGATGGTTACATTTGTAGGTGAGAGAAATCCACTACAGACTGAGATATACTGCTTTCGGTGATCTTGTTTGCCCTTTGTTCAATTTCATAATCTTATTCTTATTCTCTCAATACTCTCTCTTTTGAGTATCCAAAATTACTCAGTTGCTGATTACTAGTTAATGTGATTATAAAACATGAAGTATAGTATGCTAAAATTCAGATTTAAAAGTTAATATTTATAAATGGTGGATAAGGACCAAATTTGATGTAAGAAGACAGAAGTTGTCCCCGATTCTAAGGTCTCAGTCCAACTGCCACCTGCTTCAGGCACTATTGAGAAGCACTGCTCTCAGGACTAGTCTTATCACCCATTAGGAGAGTAAAGATCAGAAAACCTGAAAGAATGGGGATATGTTGTAGTGCTGGTATTTTTACTTCTCAGATGGACAATCAGCCAGAAGATTTATTGATTTTACCTTGGCTCCCAGAACAGAGAATAGGAAAATAAAAGAGGCAATGGAGATGGAATGGCTTGCACACCTACCACATGAAAAGAAAGAATGAATTTGATTTTTATCAATGAGACAGATGGAAGGTAGATGGCTCTTCTATCATGCGGACAGTCCACTTCAGAGATCATTATAGCAATGAATGACAGAGGTGCACCAGGTTTGGCAGTGGCTGGAAAAGAACGTGGAAGAGACTAATGAGAGGTTGCACCTCCTACTTCTGGAACCTGCCCAAAGCAAGCCACCATGATGCCTCTTGCTTGAATGAATGAGCATTTGGGTTCCTACTGTCCACTGGATTAGTGGTGAGAGGTAGTGACACCCAACAGAGGCAGGATTGTAATAGTGACTAGTAAAGCAAAGAGTATTTTCCTGTTTTTCTTATCTTGGCTTCCAGAAAGAGTAGCAGAAGGAAGGAATGGTGTCATATATGGTGTCAGTGGTGGGATCATATCCCACCACTTCCATTTCTGAAACTCTGCATTAACTTTAGTTATGGGTGGAGATGGGAGAAGAAAATATCATTGACCCAAATTTGAGATTGAGTAGTAGCTTTAAGTCTTAAATACCTAAGAGATAATTATCTAATAAATTAAATGTGCTGAAGAATATGAAATTTAGTCCATGTGTATTGTTTTCTGTTGAGTAGTTTGAGGAGTGCCAAGATAAGTAATTCATAGATTCTCATATTCATGAGTTTGTTTTATAGAACGGAATTATTAAATCTATTTACACAACCAAATAGAAAATGGGGCAGAGAGACAAAGTTGTGAATGAAATCAAATGAAATTTTAAGAATGATCAGGAATGAAGAGATTATACACTATTGTAGGGATCAGCATAAGCTTCACGGAAGAGGTGAAATTTGAGCTGAGTGAAGAAGTATTGTTCAAAAATCTAACACATGGAGCCTGGTATGGATGATACTCAGGCAAAGAACAAGCAAGGTCCAGAAGCAGTTTTGCATGTTTGTGTCCCAGTAGCGAGATGTTTGGGTAGGATCACACAAAAATGTGAGGGAGCTAAAAAGTATTGAATCAAGATGGTAGAGATGTTACTCTAGGCAGAGTAGATTGTAATCAGGGCAATGAGAATCCTTTGGGCTTTGATATAATCTAAATAAGTCCTCAACTTTATAACGCCATAACATCAGTAAATGATGACTATTTGTGTATGGTACCCCAGCGCAAAGGGTGAGGCAGATATTGTCAAAGGCAGACGCTGTGGGAGCTTCTAGTTTCTTACCTTCAGAGTCCAGTGATTGTGGGGATGAATATCTCAATCTATCTGCAGCAAGTCTGTAACTTATTGGTGCCTACTATATGCCAGATGCTGTTACCACAAAAGTGCACAAATCATAGAATTCCTTGCTCTACACCTTAAAGATGGCAAGCAGATGATAAAATAATAAATTTGCATACTAATATCAGGTAGTGATTAGTACTACGTAGAAAAATAAGGCAAAATGAAGGAAAGAATGTGGTGGTATGTAGCATTCCTCTCAGGAAATGTGACTCTCTGCTGGTGGTCTGAGTACAGTAATGGAATATGTCAAAAATGATAAAGAAGAGTATTCTAGTAACATTAATTTGAACTATTTGAGGAACCAGAAGAACCATGAGGATGTACGAGAGACAGCAAAATGGAGAATGGTAGGAGATAAAGCTGGAGTTGGAGTCAAGGTCAGAACACATACAATGTGGCAGATCAAGGTTAAGTATTTAATTTAAATATAATGGAATGGCTGCAGAGGTTTTTGAGAGAGATATGGCTGAGTTGTGTTTTTAAAAGATCATTTGTATTACTGTATGAAGAATGGACTATAACAGGCAAGAGAAGAAGCAGAAGGACATATGGTCACAGATCAAGTTGGCACTAGGCTGCTGGCAGTGGAGGTGGAGAGCAGTGGCTGGATTTAATCTTGTTTTAATAGTCAGGCTGAAAGTAATTGAGAGAAATTTGAATTAGACTAGTAGAAGAAGAGAGAAGTCCAAGAGATTTTTGCATTTTTGTCCTGGAAGGCAAATGAATGCTTACTGAAATATGGAAGTTTGAGGGAAGAATGGGTTTGGGGTAAGAATTGGAAATACTTTTAGTCATCCAAATGCAAATATCAGAGTAGAAGTGGATACACAGATATGGGAGAGAGGAGAGGACAGAAATGGGCTATGGATTTTGAAATATATCATCCTATGAAATTTAAATGAGAGGACAAGGTGAAAGCATCTAGTAGAAAACAAAGATTAAAAAAGAAAAGAGAAGGAGAACCTAGTAATTGTTTCATTCCTGCTAATTGTTAAGCTTAGGTACTATTTTAGATGTTTTTACCTACATTATATCATACTCATTCAGTGTGGAGGAAATGAGGTCTTAAAATTATTAAACAGCTCAAAATCATACAGAAAATAAATAAAATAACTGAGATTCAGTCCTAGATCTTGTTGAGACTTGAGTCCAATAGCAATGTAGACCACAGTCAAAACAGCTGTGAACCAACTGAGACAGGGGACAAGGCACCCTGTGGAAGCAGTTAAAGATATCCACATTGGAGGCTTCAGCAAATCAAAAAAATAAAGCTGGAAACTCTCCAGAAGGGGAAGATTGAGTGCTTTGCCTGAGGTCAAAGAGGAAGCTTTCATGTTTACTTTTAAACTACCTTGTGAAATATGAACTGATGCTGTCAGGGGAAGGGAGTTAGGGCTAAGTATGAAATGTCCATATGGTGTTGATGTGTCATACAGCTGAATTAGGACTTACTGTTAACTGATGTTTGTCTAATGTTCATCCCATAAAGACCTTGAAATTGTCCATCTGAAGGTAGAGGCTAAGTTCCTGCAGTGAAAAGGGTCTTCAATAGCTCAGCGACAGTTTTTAAGATTTTAATAAGATTTGAAACTGTAAAGGAAACTCATTCTAGAATGGGTTTCAGAGGACCTCTCCAACATTTTAGAGGAGTGCTGGCAAAACTCAGATAAAATCACTCACTTTGCCGTATTTTACGCTTTCTGCTTTGGCAAAAGGTTGCTTAATGAACAACCACACTTTATTCCACTGCATTCTATTCACCTGTTGAATTCCTGATGCCCACAATTTTATTTAGTTCCTGATGGCAACTAAGTTTAATGACATTCCATCCCATTACTAAAGTCTCTCCAGCTGACATTGCAAGCTGAAATTTTTCTATCATTAGCTTGATTATTTAAAGGTGGGCTACCTAATATGGTAAACCCTAGGCTCATGTGGCTATTTAAATTCAATTATGTAAAGTTAGATAAGGTTTAAAATGCTGAATCTTGGTTGCACTACTCCAATTTCAAGCAGTCACTACCAACAAACAGGTAGTGTCAACTATTTTGGATAGAGCAGACATAGAATATTTCATCAACAGAAAGTCCTGCTGGATGGCTGTGTTTTCAAGTCTCGGGGTTCCGCTTATCTACCTCACAGGTTCTCTGTTTTATATATATATATCAACTCTAGTAGGGTTTGGCCAATGGATCTAAATTTCCCTTTCTTATCCCCAGACACACGTCCTTGCCACAATTTGACCAAAGTTAATGCCACTCTAACTAATTGCCAGGATGCATGGTGACTGAGATGACTGAGTGAGGGAATAGTGATTCGTAGGCAGAACATGTGGTTAAATATGCATACAAAGGCAGAATGTTAGCACAGCAAAAGAAAAGGAGGCAGTGATAATAAGGTATACATTACACCAGAAGAAGTCGTAGCATCAGATTTGACTCTTAACAGAGGAGGAGGAGGCAGAGAAAATGTTCAGCTGGCATAGGAATGTGCCAAGCCATCATTTAAATCTTCAAAATTCAGTAATGGTTCATCTAGGTCAATGCGTTTTAAAGCTAACCTGCCTGGAATAGAGAGGTGAATTCTGTAACAATGCTACCTCTCTCACACCATGTCCCTGACTTTTCTACTGATGTGAAAGTAGTCTTCACAAACATCTGATGCCAAGCTCTGGGAAAACTGCCCTTCTTCATACTCACGGTCATGTGAATAATGACATTAAGCTAATGCATTGGCTGAAAGTCCCAGCTCCAGTGAAATGCTCACATATTTAAAATCAGTTAAAAACCACCCAAAACCACCAGTCTAAACAGTATATTGAAATTCTCATCAAAGGAAGCACCAAAATAAGAATCGATTGATTTAGTGGTTGAGTTTTGTGGTAGTGAATAGCGAGCTCTTAAATAACATTTAAAAATAATTCATAGTTTCTACAATAAATGAAGTACATTCTGAATGAGGATAGTTTATAATACAATTTAAATTTTGAATAATTTTTTTGGGGGGAACCACTGTTTGGCTGGTCTGATCACATTACTTATGATAAGGTTATTGTTTATCTCAGCTATAGTTATTATTGTTGTTGTTAGCACTTAGTATTATTTATTCTTTACCATCTGAGGAACCTGAAACCAAGACAAGTCACTCCTTCAAGGTCCTTCTTCCCCAAAGGGACAGATACGGGATTTTGAAGGAGCATGTTCCATCACTCCAGGCACATAGTAGGATCATATGAATGACTTGGTATTAAATGGATGACTCAAAATCATCTACCATCTTCACTTATAGATTGATAGTTTTCCAAAGGTGCTTTTGACAATATGGGCAAAAATAGATCATCTGACCCACTGAGTCACCATGAATATTTCCCACCCAATCAGTGTCTGATATTCAGAGTCACTATTTTGAAGCTATATCTTTGTGTTCGGCACATACTCTGCAAGGAGCAAGTCTCTTTGCAAGGGTTAGCTAACAAACACATGGGAAGGATATAAGACTTACATCATATTGATGGATAACAAAATGTGATTGCATGATGTCTTTTGTCTCCTCTCATCTTCTCTTTCTCTTTGAACACAATACAAAATGAAAAACTATTTGTCAAACAAGGGTCTGACTAGGTTAGACACTTTGGTCAAGTAATGTAATCCTACCTACCTGCAATATAATTTATAGCAGAACTAATGCTCTAGCCATTGTACATAAAAGTAATTGTTATCCTAAAGAAAAAACTGAATTTCCTTTTTGCTAACATGATAAGATTAATAACTTTTAATAAGAAAGGTTTACCTAGAATTCACTTCTGATGATTGAAAAATAAATCTTGAAAAGCTTAACTGTATTTTTCAACCATTGGCCAAGTATGAATATATTTAAAATGAAAAAAACAAAGGAAAGTATTTACTTTGTTTGGAAGCCTTCTGACTTATGGAACATGAAATGGAACATGAGTAATATGAAATTCATGATTTCTTAATGGAAAACTACTAGGTTTTCCAAGATGTGCCTCTTATTTTGTTCCTTTCATGTAGAAGAAATACAGCTCTTTAATAATCACCATTGGTCTTTGCACTCACTCTTTCCCAGTTCATACAGGACACATTATAATTGTTTTCTGTTTGAGATAGTCTCTAAATACCTTCCATTTTAAAGGAGTCTTAGATCCATTTGGTCAGCTTTCTACCTCTGTCTTACAGATTTCTTAGTTTTGGAGCCATTTCTGGTTGCTACTTAGTTTTTATGCCCACCTATGCTCCTTGAGATGTTTTGGAGACAAATATGCAGAATTCAGAAAGCCAAGATCTACAATCCTACAATCTCTAGAACATTTCTGAGGCCTCTCTTATGATTCTTCATTCTGTTGGCTTCAGGTGACAGACCCTAAGATAAGAAGAAATACTACTCTCCACATCCTCTATATGGAATGCTCTAGACCATCTTTTTTGTTTTCTTTAGGTCTGCATGTAAAAGTTTCCTTCTCATGAACCTTTTTCTCATCAAGTCTAACTCCATGTCTATACTCTTAACTACTAGGAAATTGTAAAATACTGATATATAATTACACACACTTATATAACAGATTATATACATGTATATAGATATATAGATAGATTACAGTGTGATAAATATATAGCAATGTTAACCTGAAGAAACCAAATACAAAAGAATACACAATGTATAATTCCACAAAATTAGACAAAACTGACTTATGCTGTTAAAAGTCAAGAAAGTGTTTACCCTTGGGGTGGAGAGTTCCCAAAAGGGACAAAGTCAGACTTTGGTTGATTGTTCTGTTTTATTTTATTTGTTTATTTTTAAGCTGGGTGCTGATTACATGGATGTATTGAGTCTATGAAAATTCATTGGTACACTTTTTTGAGTGCATATCATATATTCTGAATGTATATCATAAAATTTAAAGTAATGGGCTGGGGTTATAGCTCAGTGGTAGAGTGTTTGCCTAGCATGTCTGAGGCACTGGGTTCAATTCTAAGCACTGCATATAAATACATAATAAAACAAAGGTCCATAGACAACTACAAATTTGTTTAAAAAAGAGTGGATTATTAAAAAATAAAAGTAAAAAAGAAATAATATTAACATAGTAAAAGTCTTAGTGGAAATACCAAAATGGCTGGTAATCATGTGAATATGTTTAATCTCATCAGTAATAGGAAAAATACAAATTAAAAAAATAGCAAAATGTTTTTTCAATACCTATCAGAAAAAAATAAAAGATGGATGATATCTATGTTACAGAATAGGGAAATAGACATTCTTGTTCAGAATTGGTGCAGAGTTCAATTGGTATTGTTGCTTTTGGAGGACACTTGAATAATTGTCTATCAGTGATTTAAATATATTTGCTTTATGAAAAGGAATTCTATTTCTTGACATTCATCCTAAAGAAATACCTGTACAGATGCAGAAATAGGTGTTTAGCAAGGGTCTACATGATCTTGTTGTTTGTAAAAAAGTTAAGGTTTGTAACAGAGCCAGCCCATTGGTTATTACAACATCTAACTGGTTCCCAGTTGTCTGCCTGCTGGTGTTCCCATCCTTGTGGAATCCCTTCCCTTGATTGTGACTGAGACCTAGTGATTTGCTTTTAACAAACACAACATGACAAAAGTAACAGAATAGCCCTTCTGGGATTAGGTCTCAAAAAGACTGCTTTTTTTTTTTGCTTTTTTGCTTTTTTGTTTTTTTGTTTTTGTTAGCTAGATCTCTATTGCTCTCTTCCTGGCTTGATCTAAGGAAAGAAAGATGCTGTTTTGTGAGCAACCTTCTGGAATGACCCAAGTAGCAAGAAACTGATGACTATGGCCAACATGCAGAGAAGACATGGACTCTGTCAACTACCATATGAGTGAACTTGGGTTAATTTGTTTTCAGTGATCAGTAATTAAAATATGTTATAGTTTGGATCTTGAGTGTACCCTAAAGACTCCTGTGTTAAAGCCTTGATCCCTTGCTGATAGCACTATCAGGAGCTGATGGAACTTTAACAGGCAATGACTTGGTGGATGGAAGTGAGTTCACTAGGAGCATGCCCTTGAAAGACATATTTTGTTCCTGGCTTCTTCCTTTTTTCTCTCTCTGCTTCCTGGCCACCCACCATAAGGGGAACACCTTTCCTCTACCACACCCTTCTGACATTTTGTTAGTCAGCTTTTTGTCACTGTAACCAAACACCTGACCAGAACAACTTAGAGGAAAAAAAGTTTAATTGGGGCAAATGATTTCAGAAATTCAATCCATCATCTGCCAACTCCATTGCTCTGGGCCTGAGGCAAATCAGAACATCATGGTGGAAGGGTGTGGCTGAGGAAAGCTACCCAGTTCATGGGAACCCGGAAGCAGAGAGTGAAGCACCAGGAACGTAATATAAGCCCCTAGTCACCTACTTTCTCCAGCCATGCCCCATATGCCTACAGTTATCCCCCATTTTGTCCAAATTATTAAGCTGGCAAATGGATTTAGCTACTGATTAGATCACAACTTTTGAAATCTAATCATTTCCCTTATAAAAATTCCTTCATTGTCTTACAAATGAGTTTCAGAGGACACCATATTCAATCCATAATGGACGAGATGTTCTATCTCACTGCAATCCAGAAACAATGGAATCAAGTGACCATGAGTTGAAACCTCTGGAACTGTGAGTCCAAATAAATCCTTCCTCCATTGAGTTGATTATCTCAGATTTTTTTTTTTTTTTTGTAAGAGTGCCAGAAAGCTCACTAACACCATATATCAATCTACAGAATATTTGCTTAAATAAATTATGGCAATCCTATAATCTCTCTATATTGTGACTACTCATAGCCATTTAAAAAGAATGTAGTATCTTTACATTCATTGATGTAGGGAGATTCTTAAGATGTATTAAGTAAATGTAATAAAGTTGAAAAACTATACGTTTGATAGAATTTCATATAATTTTGAAAACAAACTTCTACATACTTTTAAGTAATGTTGTATCTTCCAAAATCCGTACAAAAAGTTTTGAAAGGAAAAGACTAAGGTTGACATTGGAAAGAAGAATTTTTATACATAATACCCTATCATAATGGAATAGTTTGACATTTTTAAACTAGTAATATATTCATATGTTACTTACACAAACATTGTTTTAAGGTATAAATGGATACGTGGCTGTCACAAAAGCCCAAAAATAAATTGCAAACCTACCATCCAATCATAATCTTTCCTACTTTATTTCCTGTATTCTATTCCCTCTCTCTTGCCTTGAAGATATGCAAGCAAATATAGATAGAAAAATATTTTAACAACCTTGAGATTTAACTACATATATTATTTTATAGCCTTTGAATAACATACAGTAAATATTTCCATATCATTAAATATTTTCCAAAGACTGTGATCAATATCTGCTGATTATTTCAACATATGATTGTGCCTTAAATGATAAATTAACCTACCAATGTTGTGTAATTGGATGATTTTCAATTTTTTCCTATTACAAATAATGTTGAGATTAATGCCTTTCTAGTTTAGCCTTTGTGCACTCCATGTTTATTGCCTAATGATTATTTTACATAAAGGAAACTGGATCAAACTGTATGTAATCAAAATTTTAAGCTTTTTATGCACATTGCAAAAAGATCATAGTAACTGATTGTAGAGAAAGAAGGAATGAAAGCAGTGGTATATCATTTTGCCAAACTTAAACACTGACCCCTTTTTTCATGACTGTATTTGCTTAATAGAAAATGGTGGCGAACCCTGTGTGGTGGTGCACACTTGTAATTCCAACAACTCCAGAGGCTGAGGCAGGAGGATCCTAAGTTTGAGGCCAGCCTGAGCAAGTTAGCTAGCCCTTATATCAAAATAAAAAATAAAAAGGACTAGGAATGTGGCTCAGTAATAGAGTGCCCTTGGCTTCAATTCCTATTACCAAAAAAAAAAAAAAAATGGTGATGAAGATGATGCTATTTATTTAGTAAGTCAGTAAAATAAATATCTAAAGGATTAAGACAAAACCTATCGTAAATCGAAAGCAGTTGACTCATTGACAATGTTTTGACAACCTTAGTTCCAAAAATAGTTAAACACAGAGGCTCAAGAGAACCAGTCTTTTTGGGTAACATAAATAAGCTTACAAGATATTAATTTATGTTAAAACCAATACTTTAGTAAAGGATATCGTATTCATTTTCATCAGCAGAAATCCCATTCTGGGCTTTGAATATACACCAAAGAGATACGATTTTTATTCAAGTCTCCACAGAATACAGCAAATATTAGATAAGAATAAAGGCCTAATGTTTTAAAAAATAAAGTTTGCCAGCTAAAATAACATTTGAAAAATTACTAATAAAACCAATTCTTTGTACTTTACAAATAAAAAGAATAATGCAAAAAGAAATTTTCTGTCTTACCCAAGTTCACCAAACCAGTTAGTACCAGTCTCAGAAACAGAATTACAATCTTTATCTCACTCTTCAAATAGGGTCTCATCCATGACCTACTTACCTCCTGTAGCTTCTCCAACATTGTTCCTCTTCAGTAACTTCACATGACCTCTGGTAACAATGCATGAGAATTTCCTAGTTTCTGGATAAAGCATAAAGTGAAATCTAAACAATTCCATGATCCCAAATCAGTGGGAAGGTCAGCCTTGCTTCCCAAGGAGAGGGAACCAGGTAATCCTCCTCTACTGAAACTTCTAACACTCAAGCACAGGCAAGGCAGGCTGCTAGTTACGCTCCATCTCTGGCTTAATCTACCCCATTTATATGGTGCATACACTCCAGAGATCATGCAGGCCTTTGACCTAGGTACAAACACCAATGTACAATAGGATTTTGGTAACAAAAGATTGTAGTTAAAAACCATGCTCCATTTATGTATGATTTATCAAAATGCATAAATGTTTTTTGCTGTAATGCATAACTAAATAGAACAAATTTAAAAATTATTTTAAAAACCATGAGAAGCTGATAAAAAATATTTTCATATTAGAAAAGAGGGAATGCAGTGTGAAGGTTTTTTTTTTTTAAATCAGTTAATAAAATAAAAGCATAGGATAGAAAGAACTGGAGAATGCCTTAGACATAATTTTGTAAACCAAAGACTGATTCTGCTTATAAGTAGACTTAAAGATACAACCAATTATATTGATTTGAATTTTAGTGCATTTTCTACTCTCTTTGCCTAAGTTTTAAAGATTTTTCTCCTTTTTTAATTTTTGGGTTATTCCTCTTTATAATATAACTAATTCCAATCAGAAATATTTTTTGAATCTCATAGAAAGTGAAATAAATATATTCTATAGAGGAAAAGCAATTAAGCATAAATTAGAATTTCTATTAATCTATTTTAATACATGATATTAAATTATACATTGTAATGTATGTTTTGCCACTTGAGTCAGACATGATGTTATATATCTCAGAACTGGATTCAGTGAAAGGATACCATTTATTTGTAGTGAGACTTACTACCTCAAGAAAGGTTTATGTTGACTAAGCTGAAAGAAGTTTAAAGCACTGAGGGCCAAGATGAGGGCCACTGAGGATTCCAAGATGTCATACTTTGTATTCTCCAGAATCATTCTAGAATTCCAAATCTATTACTCCAAAAAGTTCTGATTTAATAATATAAAGATTTCTTTGGACCTAAGGAATTAGCACATGAAAACCAGTGTACATGATTATGCATGTGTATAATTTGATACTGTAAGACTAGTTTTTAAAAATGCACATACACAATACATAGAAAAGAACTTTCTACAAAAAAATAAATAAATAAAGGAAAGGGTAAGAGAATGATCACCCACGGAGTTGTAAAATACATTCTGAGAAAGATAAAGATTAGGGAAATCATGCAGGGTACCAAAATATGTAGTTACTGAACTTTTTATCCAATTTCTCATTTTACTCATCCTTTCACTTCCAATACAATACTGCTGAGAAGATAAAATGGAATTATTTTTAATCCTACACCTAAGCAATTTTAAGGATTTCAAGTAGATCTCCTTGAGTGAATCAGGAAGACATCTGGCATCCTGCATGGGAACTCAAGGCAGCAAAGTGAATCTGGGTAGGGCCAGGTTATGGTGGACTTTGAGGGACAAGAAACGGTGTCTGGGTGTAGTGCTGAAGACAGCATGAATGTATGTATAGGTTTGTTGTCTTGAAGAAGTTTTGGAAATTAAGTCTACTATATGACTGAGAGTAGCAGCAAAGTGCTGCATTACCTCTCAAGTCTTTCCAAAAAACAAGTGGAAGGAATCAATAAGCCTTTGTGTCATATTAAGCATAAGAATGAGTGGGGGGAAGGAGTGGTGCTGGAGGCTGAACAGAGGGGGTCATGGAACTAGAGGTGTGCATCAAGGCCATTGTAGCATGTCACCTGAGGGCTAGTGACAATTCAGAAAGGCTATCACAACTAGAGACTTAGATGAAGCTGAGGAAGAAGTAAATATAGAGTGGAGGGAGAAGCAAGGAGAAACTGGAATTAGTGTTTAATAGTGAAAGTGGATGCAATAGAAATAGAAGAACTTATAGAAAGGGTAGTAAATAAGGTGAATATTTACAAAGGAGTGTATCAAACTGTAGAGAATACCAAAGAAAGAAAAAGATGGGCTTTTCAACACTGAATCACTTATGCTGTTAAGTATTACAAATATGAGGTCTGGAAACCTAGACATTAATTGAGGGAAAAAAAAAGAATAGAACGAAGCATTTTTGAAGCTGTGTTTGTTTTCTTTTTCTCGTTTTAGCATCTTTTAAATTAGGATGTATCTTAAGTTTAAAAATGAATTGCCAGCTTATTTTTCTCAAAGTGCTGGATGAAATGATGGCTTCGCTTCTAATCAGTGGTCTCTGATTCACTGAAAGAGACATTTTTGGGTTTTTGCTTTTACATATGAAAGAAGGGAAGCCAGAGTAAAAGACAATGCATGCATTTAGGAAAGAAAAAGAAATAGAGAAAAAAATATGTAGATTTTTTACTTAATAATTGCAGAAAGTACATTATTTTTAAAGAGCACTGGACACATGTATCCAACTTGCCATATTCTGGACTAGACAGGAAGTGTCTACAAATAATAAATAATATCAAAAAGATCGCATTGCCTGACCAAAAGGCTATAAAATTAAAGTTGAATAAAAAGAGATGACTGAAGAGCCCCATATGTTTGGGTACATAAGGAAAAAAAAAGAAGAAGAAATTAAAATATATATTTAGATGCTGGCACTATTTAAAATAGTAAAGATTTAATTGTATGGATTGTAGATAAGCAGTACTTAGAGAAAGACACATTGCATAACTTTTACATCATAAAAGAATATATGCTGAAAAAGTAGTTAGCTAAGCATTTAGCTTAAGAAGCTGGGAGAGTACAGTAAGGGAAGAAAATTGAAGGAAGGGTAGAACCAAAAAGTAATGATGAATACCTGTCTTCTACTTTCCTTTTGCATGTTATAAGATTAATATTAAGTGCACTACTTATAAGATTCTTTAAAGAAATTTTTGAGTAGCTGGCCAGAAAAAAAAAAAAATAGAAATTTCTAGGGGGGTTGGGGTGCATCCAGTGGTTAGAGCACTTGGCTGCCCTGGGTTCAATCCCCAATACTATAAAAAGTAGAATGAAATAAAAGAATTTTCTTGGAAAAAGTGAAGAAAAAAATAGAATATCCTATTGAACGATCAAATTGTCTTGATATTCTTCATCATTTTCAAAATCAAAACAGATACAATTTGTGTAGTATATATAAAGTGCAAGTTAAAATATCAGGAGCTTTAACACTTTATCTACCAAGTTCCAGGTCCATTCATTGAATTGAATTGACTACTAGATCCCTCCATTCAGATACCCAAAGACATTGGGTCAAAACACTCACAAAAGAGCTTTCTATCTTACAAACATACACCACCATTCTAGAATTGGTGAGTGATACCATTATCCAGAAACCTGATTATAATAATAGTAATAACTTCCATTTAGGAATACCTACAATGTGCCAAGAATGATGCCAGGTATAGTATCTATACCCTCCAAAAATCTTGCAAAACACCTATTATTCTAAGAACTCTGCAGTAAAGAATACTATTTGATTTCATTTAATTCTGATGTTTTTCCACCTAATTTAAGCACTGAACACTTTTTCAGCTTTTGGTGAACTAAAAATGCTAGTCAGATCATACTTTGGAAATGCCTGACTTTTTTGTAAAATAGTTACCAATAACATGTTGTATTACTTCAATTGTTTGCAAATTCAGTGATGGTTTGACATATTTGACTCCATGGAAATGTTATTAGGCCAGGCTATTTGGAATGACTAAACAGACTCCATTTTACTTTGAGACTCCATGTTATGTAGGAAATGCTTCTCCCATGGGAACATCCAGCCTCTGTTCCCATCATCAGTTGCTTAGCAAGACATTTTTTGCAACATAAAATGGCAATTCTTGTATAATGAAAAGTTGTTCTCTTTTTTATTCCTATTTTCCTAAACAATGTACCATGTCAACAGTGATGTCAGCAGCGATTGTCTAGATGTTAATAACCATTATTTAATTTGTACCTAAATAAGGTCATTTTGACGTACTTCCTCTTCTGCTAATGATTTCAGATCTCCTGATGTTAGTTTGTAATTTTAAATCATAGCAATAGACACTTATGATTGATGTACTGACTTCTGATATAAAAACCCCTGCAACCCTATGGTTGGGTTGTTCTCCCAATAGGCATTTTTGGGTCATTGTGTGAGACAGTCAACTGGCCTGCTAATAGACTCTCAAATTTGGACTTCTCCGTGGTGATTGATATGTTCTTAAGTTGTACCCCATAACAATTCAAATCAGTGGTTCACTACATAAAGATGAGTAGCTGAGAGGACTATATATGTGGGTGTAAAGTTGTATTATCTGTATTTAATCAAAAGTTTACTTTCTTACAGCCCAATTTCTTGGAGTTTAATTTCTTTTATATCAATTATTTATGAAAATTTGGCTGTTGGAATAATATGCTTAAATAGTAGAAGAAATAAAGAATATACCATTATGTTACAAAAAAGCGATGAGGTTAATTTGCTTTCCAGATTTTGTTTGTTAACCAGAAAAATAGAAGAATAAAAACATAGTAAACCTTGGGTTATATTAATTAAGAGAAATGAGTATATCTGTAATAATAAAAAATGATATAATTAGTTCAAAGATGGGAAAAAAAACCCACTCACACCAATATCATAGGAGAGAGCTTAGCAAAAAGCCTCACACGTAGTGAAAATGTAACATACAGCCAAGGTGACATTGTAGATGACTGGAGGAAAATGATAATTCAATAAAGGGTACTGGATCAATTGATGATCTTTACTAAATCAAATTAAATAAGACCTCTCCTTATGAACAGAAAAATTAATTCCGGTGAAGATAGCTAACTAAATCTGAAATGCAGAAATTTAAATGTTTAAAAGAAAATGTACATAGAAATATCCTAAAAATCTTTAGATAGAAAATATCTTTCATTAATGATGAGATAAAAAGATCAAGGAAAATGCTTATAAAACTGAAAGCATTTTTAAAATTTTTGAAGTTTCTATGAAATGGAAGAGCATTAAAAAAGGGCTACATACAGGGAGAAGATATTTGAAATTTAGATTACCAAAGACTTAATATCTAAAATAATCAAGAAGACCTATAAACTAGTAAAAGATAACAACTTAATAGAGAAAGTAATTGAAAATATTTAGGAAAGCATGAATGGCTAATGAACATATTAAAAGATGTTAACTTTACCTACTGATCAAATGTTTTAGTTAGTTTTTCTGTCGCTGTGAACAAAAGACCTGACGAGAGCATCTTAAAGGAGAAAAAGTTTATTTCGGCTCATGGTTTCAAAGGTTCAGTCCATTGTCAGCTGATTTTTTAACTCTGGGCCTGAGGTGAGGCAGAGGGTATTGAGCTGACAGCAGCTAGAAATTAGAGGGTGTGGTAGAGGAAAGTAGCTTAGGACATGGCAACCAGGAATCAGAGAGAGAGAGAGAGAGAGAGAGAGAGAGAGAGAGAGTGTTCCATTCACCAGGGAAAAAATATAAGGCCCAAAGACAGGTGTCCAGTGACCTACTTCCTCCAGCCACACCCTACCTGCCTATAGTTACCACCCAGTTAATCACTATCTGTGTATTAATCCATGGAATCACGCTACACCTCTTATAATATAATCCTTTCACTGTTGAATATACTTGCACTGTCCACAAATGAGTTTGGGGATGCCTCCTATTTAAACTATAACATCAAGGAAAAAACTTGAATTAACTAAGAGATCACAATTTTACAATCCCTAGACAGGAAAAATTTATTGTTGATACAAAGTCTTGACTGGGATATGTAGCAAAAATAACAACTTTTTTTGCAGACTAGTTTTGCAAAACTTAATAAAAGGTCATCCATGTTTTCAGTACAAGGAAGTTCAGCTCTGGGCTTGTAACAATAGTCTTCAAATTTTAGGCCTTCATCCTAATAAATCACCTGGAGGAAAAGTCAAAAACTGAGGGTGGGTCTTAGAATTTGTAGTGCCAATAGGTTTCCAGGTAACTCCAATGCTGTTGGGTTTGGGACAATACCTTGAGAACCACTCCCAGAGAGAACTTGTCTTGCATGTGCCTGGAGAGATATGTATAATATTCATTTATTGATTACAACAGCAAGCAATTGGAAACAATCTAAATGTGCATCACAGGAGAATAAGCAGATAAGTAATTTGTGAGACACACTAAATAGCAGTTATAGTTGGTAAGAATGATCAAAACAAAATGTTGATTAAAAAAGAGGAAATATACATATACACACATATAATATGATACAATTTTAGTAAAGTTTAAATACATGCAAAATCATAGTATATATTGTTTGGATATATATGCATATATTTAAAGTATAGGTAAAATTATAAGAGAAGAATAAGAAAAGTATACAAATTGCATGGGAATAGGAGACACCAGCTTCAACACTGCAATCACCTCTGAGCAGGAAAAAGACAGCAATGGAATCCTTGACAAGCTCGAAAATGGTATCAGCTGTACTTGTGACATTTTATTTAGTTATTTTTGTTAAGGAAAAGATCTTATGTAAAATGAAAAAAAGTGGTAAGATTTGCTGAGTACGTGATGTTCATTCCTTTATTTTCTTGTATATGTTTTTGGACTGTTTGGAATATTTCTTATTAATACTATTATAAAAGCAACTAATTGAATTCAGAAAACTGATATTCCAATTGCAGTCTATATCATTAGATGGATGGACTTTTCATCAAACTTCATATCGAGTTTCTTTAATCTTAACATGCCAGGCAAAAAAGACAGAAAAATTACAAAACTAAGTGGGGACTGATTAAGTAAACAGTTTGCAGTACACAATGAAAACAGTGGTTCCATATTAACATAACACATTATTGATATGACAATAATCTTTGATGTACCATATTTAAAATCACTTGCCCCTCTCAATGACTATGAAAATCACTTCGAAAGGAAGTTATCATTCCCATTTAACATATGAGGAAACCGAGTCCCTGGGAGGTGAAGTTATTAAATAACTAAATGAGCTGTGGCTTCCCCTGGGACTTCCAATATGAGTCCTCCATTGCAGCTAGATGTCCGGCATTTTCAGTAGATGTCCTACCCAATCTTATTCCAACTTAGAGATGAGAATTTATCTTTAAAATTTATTTTGTCTGACTAATAGAAATTCAAGCAATTCCTGCTTTGTGGATTGCATTCAGCCAGTAAGCTGTTCTGCTGACAAAATGTGCTGAGGTTTTCTTACAGAAGCCCCTGGAGGCAGTGATGTAGTTGAAAACTCCAGATAAAGCCTGGAGTTTGAAGTCTGTGTAGACTCTACTGAAATTTCCATTCCATGACTTGCTCGCTGTGCAAGGTGGACAATTAATCAGCATTGAGGAGCCTCAGTTTTCTTTATAAGGTAGGGCCACCACATTGGTGAGGACTGCATGGGCTAATGTTCGTGTGAGATATTACCTAGTACCAGCTGTATAATAGAAGATCAATAAGTTTGTGTTCTCCATTTCATAATTATCAATCTTATTTGTTTAGATGCTGAAGATTTATTAAATTTATTTTCTCTTATTTTCTGCCTCCATGAGATTTAACTATCAAATTCAGTATTTTGTGTTTAGGGTATTTGTGTGTGTGTGTGTGTGTGTGTGTGTGTGTGTGTGTGTGTTTATGATATTGGAGATTGAATCCTACCAATACTCCCCACCAGGAGCACTCTACCATTAAGACACACCTCCAGCCACTTTTAAAATTTTTTATTTGGAGACAGGGTCTCACTAAGTTGCCCAGGCTGAACTGAAGCTTGCTATCCTCCTGCCTCAGCCTCCCTAGTCTCTGATGACAGTTGCGTGCACCGTATCTGGGTATGTTTGGGATCCTAGGTAGCCCCCAAAACTCACGTATTGAAGGCTTGGTCTCCAGCTGATGATGCTATTATGAGGTAGTAGAAGACCTACAGCTATGTGGGAGGAAATTATGTCACTGGGAGCGGGCCGTGCCCTTGAAGGAGCTATTGGGACCCCAGTCCCTTCATCTCTCTTTCTTTCTGCTTTCTGGCCTCCATGAAGTGAAGAGTTCTGTTTCACTGCATGGTCCCCTCCACGATGTTCTCATTGCCACAGGGCCAATTGACCATGGACAGAAACCTCTGAAACCATGAGACAAAATAAAGTTTTCCTCCTTCAAATTGATTTTCTCAGGCATATTGTCACAGAGATGGAAATCTAACATAAATATTGCATGCAATGAAATGTAAGCATACATTTCCAAGTGTCTTTTGTCACTTCTGTCAATCCAAAGTGGAGGTGGGTGGGTGCAGCAGAGTGAGGAGGGGGAGAGACAGGGAAAAGAGAGAGAGGATGGAGAAAGAAGTGTCTTTTCTGAAATTTCTGAAATTTTCCAATTCAGCAAAATACTTGAACACTTACAGAATAACAGAAGCTGAGCAATTTGGATGCAGACTGCTCACCAATATATATAAAAAAAATATGACCTAGGTTTTTACTATTTTTTCAAAAATAACAAGGTAATACAAAGCCAGCCTAGTCCTATTGGGTAAACATCACTGTGATTTTGGTGTAATAAATAGATTACTTGTAAATCTGTAACATGCCTCAAGCAGTAAGTGTTATCTTGTTTCTTAAGTATTGGCATTTTGTTGAAAAAATATTGCATAGGTAAGAATGTTTGAGAAGGGAGTTTCTAGAAAGTGTCAGCAAGCATGGTGCTCCTACCAATTCACTAAACTTTCCATCAAGGTTTTAAGCAAGTAAGGTCTTTTATAAAGCCTGGAAATAATACAGGTGGAAAGAAATGCCGCAGTAATAATGGCAGGATTTAATTTGAAGCATTACTTCTGAATAGTATTCAATAATGAACTTTGGGGAGTAAGGCCATGAACTGAAGTAGCCTGGGCACAAGACATGCAGTGTAATAGTTGGTTTCCTCTTCAATCTCCATTAAGTTTGGTTTAGGTCCTGAGCATTGCTTTGTTGCCCAAGCGAATGGGTCCATGCTCTACTGCTGTTATAAATCCCTGAATCTTTGCCAGCACTCTTTCCTCTGCCTAACATGCTCTCCAAATTTAACTCAATAGTTGAATGCATCCATTTCTTTTTTTTTGTATACACTTATATTTGTTGAGATATCAGCAATAATATTAACAATAAGATGCCTAAGACTTACATATGTGGCACGTAAAATTGGGACATGATAGTCACCACCTCATTAGGTTTTTGTGAAGATTAAATGAGGTGTTTCCTGATCAATCTCCAGCCCCAACAGAACTGCTCAGTATCTACTCTGTTCAATTAAAATAATGATACAATGATAATAAAGTTTTCCTACATATTTTTATATGCCAAGTACTGCTTTAAGCACTTTGTACCACTCAACCCATTTAAACTCCTTGACAAGCCTAGGAGGAAAGTATTAGTATTAAAGGAATCAAGTCCTGGCTTCAGAATGCCTGGCTGTCATTTATCTACTATACTCATTCTCATAGATAGCTCTTCAATGGAGGGTTTCCTTAATCTATCCAGTGGGATACTATGGTTTTCCAAGATGGTGGCAGTAAAATGTGATAAATGAAATTTTGTTAAAGTTGTTTTATTTGTTTTGGAAAAGAAACTCTTAGAAATTTACAATGCATAGCTATAATTTCAAGTCTCTGAAGAAGTCTTCTAATAAGAAAATTTTATTGATTCATTTTGCTTCTCCCAGTATTTCCCAAAGAAATCATGCCCCCATCCAAACTTCTGCCCTTCCCCTCTTTCCTTTTCTTATCTTCCTTTTCCCCTTCCTTCCTTCCTTCCTTCCTTCCTTCCTTCCTTCCTTCCTCCTCCTGAATCCCTCTTTCAACATATGCTGGGTAAACATGTACAAGTATCTACATGTAATGTTGCACTTGTCAGTATATAATGAAGTTCTTTGTGTATTTCTTAGACTGTAAATTTCTTTAGAGTGAAACTCTTATTTATTCATTGTTATGTATTATTATGTTTTAAGCTCTGTTCACTGTGACATGGAAATCTGTGCAGATTTCTTGTTTGGCCATGTTCAGCAATGTGACTGAGATGTTGCTTCATTTGAAAGGGAGATGTAGGCATCAAGTTAGTTGACATATTAGATTTAGGTGATTGAGTCAAAATATGAAACACAGCTAGGCAGCTTTGCTCAGCACCTGTATCTTGATGGTTGGTGTGAGAGTTCTTCAGTAAGGACACACCTAGTTTCATTTTATGAAGATCTAGAATGAAGTTTCTCTGGATTTAGCCTCCCATCCCGCCCTTTCTAAAGGCAAAGCCTTAAAGCTCAGTGAGTGTATAAAGGCAGAAAGCTCCTTGGATATAATTCTCTTGGCCCATCATTTCATTTTACATATAAGATGCTGGGGCTCAGAAAGGAAAGTAATTGGTGAAATGTTATCAGTCAATGGCAGAGTTGGACTTCAATAATTTCTCTGGTGTTAGAGTAAACACAAAACTAAGAATACATGAAATTCCAGACATAAAATAAATCCATAGGGCATGAATGGATCTCTTTGTGAAAGAGAAGAGAAGCCAACACAGATGACTGGGAGAACCATATGGCTCAGGAAGAAGTTTGGCTGACAGAGCCATTGATTGACTGGCCTCTGGATCACCCATTTGGCAATCAAAAAGTGCAAGGCCTTTTGGCAATATACTAGCTTATGTTGCGGATCTGGAAACAGTGGGAGTCACCCAATCAGTGACCCAGGACTGGAAAGCCCTTGAGACTCAGCATCAGAAGCTTACACGATGAAATTTGCTGGAGGAAGTTCTTCAAAAAATTATCTTGCTTTATGAAATGATAGTACAGTAGCCGGAGCTGAATGGAGTTTGATGGGAATAGACATGCCTGGGAGATTTTTATGGTCTCTCACTTAAGGGCTGCAAATAAAACTAGAAATGTCCATTGTAAATTAAAGCTACATATTACAAATATTAAGTTATCATTAACATTTAGGGAAAATTTGTGTGTTCTCAGTGATCTGCTTATTAACTTGCTGAATCCACATGGAAATTTCATGAAGTAGCTATGATTATTAATCCCATTTCATGGATGGGGAAACAAAGGCATACAGAATTAAGTAACCAGTTCCAAGTCATATATCCAGTAGTCAATGGAGGCAGGATAAATCATTGCTGGTTTTGTTTCTGTTGTTCGTTTCATTTCTTTCTTATACGAACTACAACTAACATTTTTATTCTGAGCAACATTTTAGCAGTTTAAAGCTGGGTTTGTTTTAATAATTTGAGATTGTCCTACTGTTCTGCATAGAAATTTCAGCACTGAAATAGTGACATTTGTGAAGAGTGGCTAAGAGATTTCCAGCTCTGTTATCGTTGACATAAGTACTAGAAATGCAAACATGGATCTTAGAGGAATAACAAGAGGAGAAAATCTACACATCTCTTTGTATTTGCAAATCTTGTTCCCTATGGAATGGGACTTGAACTTCCAGAAATGTTTTTAAAAGGAGGAAAAGAGAATGGAATGCAGGAGATGATGGAATCTCACTGTGTCAACAAGTTCTTCCCTGCTTTTGAGTAACTACAGTGCATGCAAAGAGCTTGGAGAATGTGACCAAACATCAGTTAATGCTCAGATGGTTGATTATCCAGTAGTTCATGCACACAAATAAACAAAAGTAGTAAAACAAGATAAGGGAGTTCAGAAAAAGGAGAATTTACATTCACTGTAAGGACTTTGGGAACTGTCCATGGAAGAATTAATCTTTTAGCTGGAATATGAAGAGCAGAAACTTTGATTTGCCTATTTGGGGCAAAAGAATTCTGTGTGTACTAAGCAGAGTGGACCAAAGTCCAGAGATACGAAAGCAATACAATATTTGGGGAATGAGGAGCAACCCTGCTCAGAGATGGAGCTAGAGAACTGGTGGAGATTTGGGAAGTCTTCAAAGTGCCTGATTGAACAAAGGATATTGACATGCTGAGCAAAGATCCTAGAAGTCATTTAAAGCCATTTTAAATACCTCTGGGAGACAGATTTCAAATGCCTGGCACAAACTAGGTCCTTAATATTTCTTGACTAAATAAGTACACTGCTTAATGCAAAAAACATAAAGTCATTTCATAGCAATTCGGAGTTTCCCGCCAATCAATTTCCCTGAGTGCTTATAAGAAGAAATAACACACTAGCCCTCCATCCCTGGCCTAAATTCCAGACAATAAAATGCTGGCCTTACTCTTTGGGAGTGTCCAAAGATGATCTGGCTACTTGTAACATGTTCTCTTATATGTAGCCTTTATCTACTGATGAGAACTACTTTCATTTGGGCTGCCCCTCTTCTTTTCTTGTTCAAAACAACAGTGAGGTACACAAACCCCAGCACCATAGATTTATCCACATATCCATAAAAGCTTAGCAAGCAAAGGTATTATCTTTATTCAGAAGAAGTAGAGCACTTTTAAGGTACAGAAATATATATATATATAAATTGGGTTGTGAAATGGTCATTTTTTTCCCCCTCAGCTATGCCATTATAGTGATCAGCCAAGCTTCGGAAAGGTAAATACTTTTGGAAAATAAGTGGAAATTTGCTGCAAATCAGTCCCTTTTGTGCATGGCCGCAGGAGCATGTTGAAATGTTTGGACACTAATACCCATTCATTTTCTTGGCTCCATAAATAAAAGCCGCCAGCTCTGTGGCGGCCGTGAAATGGTATTCTTCAGGGCCCAGCAGGAACCCCCATCCTTATTACCACTGCAGGGGGCAGGACAGGCCCAAAATAGCAAGACAACTAAATCAAGACATTTTCAATGTCTAACAAAATGACTGTGTTTTAGAAAGAACCAAAAGGTTGGAAAAAATTGGACAGCTTTTGTACTTAGTGTAATACCTTTGTTAAAAGAGTTCAGATGGGAAAAAGGAATCTTTTAAAAATGTATAAGCATATTTCTGAATATCATTTAAAATCTCCAAGGATCTTATGAAACTGTAAATCAGATGCATTGATGGAGTCATCACAGGACTTGAAGCTGAAGAGGTATACCATTTGGGGACCTCAGACCATGGATTGTAATGGGGGCCCTCAGAAGAATTGTGCTAGTCTTATTATGCATATAGGTTGACGGGGGAGTAGCTTCAAAAGGAGGTCAGGGAAGCTTTAGATTGAAACTGAGCAACTATTTTGGCCTTCAAATCTTTCTCAAATTAAACATTTTTTTTTCTAATAAGTAAGTAGATCTGAGCTGATTTTAGGTACTTATATTTCTTTTATCCAAGCAAAGAATTAGCAGGGGAACTTCTAGAAGTCATAAAGGCATGGCATAACATGACAGGTGACAGGAAGGTGGCAAATTGGAGAAAGGTATTCAGAAGAGATTTTTGGGATTTTCTTCCTTTGGCTACCACCTTGCCTAAGAGTTGAGGAGCACTGTTCGCTCATTTTGAATAAACAAGGAATTCTTTTTGATGTCATAATACATCCCATAAGTATCTGGTCCAATAACAATTAGTACTGATACATTTTTTTTCATGGTGCAATGCTTCATGTCTGACATTATTATAATTAAGCATGTAAATTTAACATATTCCTGACACAAACCAGTCATTTTATGGAGTGTAACTCAAAAGGTTTTCTCAAAATGTAAACACTCGAAATGTCTTGCCAAATTTGTCTCAGTTAACATGCTGCTCCAGTCTGAAACACAGGACTTTTGGATTTCAGAAAGTTGATAAACAAAGAGAAAACTATTCTCTCCCCCCCTCCTCACCAATCTCATCTTCAGCCTTTTATGACTCAGACTTTAATGAGAGCCATAAACATTACCTTGCCTAATAAAAATTCCAGTATTTCAGAGCTGGCTCAGAGAATGTGAACCACATCTGGTGACAACTGGAGCTAATTAATATCTTTATAGGTGTCTTCCATCCGCTAGAGTTTAAACAGAAATAGTCAGGGGTGCTTACATCAAAGCCTGAGGCAATCGAGGGCTGTTGCTTGCTTTCCAGTCTGAACTGATAACAAGTAGACCAATTTTTATAGGATTGTAAAAGCTGAGTGCTGAGATGGTTCACGCAGAGAAGCACTTTGCTCCACTGTTCTTGCCACTCCGTGCTCATGTCCTTCGTTTTGTTGCTATAGGCTAGCCTGGCTGGTTAGTTAGACATATGGACAGGCAACAGGAAAAAAAAAATACTAAAGATAGGGCTGGGGGAGGCTAACAAATAGCTATGCTTAGATTTAGACAAAGCACACAGTGACCTGGACATACCAGATCTTCTTGCAACGATCTTTAAAAATCTGTTCTGTCAAGCATTTGCTTGTGGCACAGATAAGGTTTATCTAGCAGGAAAGACCAAGTGAAAATTAAAAAGCAAGATGAACTAGCACAAGTGGTGCTAATATGTGTTTTGAAGCGTACCAATTGGCCCAGAGCAATGTCACAGCTCTAAGCTAAACATGCAGGTGGTCAGGGGCTTCCTTTTCAAAGGTTACTCTACAAAGAGCGTGCCAACTCTTCTCTGTCAATATGGGCTAGTACCCCAGGAGCTCCAGGACAATCAGAAAATAACGACATCAACCTGACCATGGTTAAATACATAACATGCTGGAGGTTGACAGGCTTGTAGTCTGGAACAATAATAAAATAAAGAAAAAATAAAGACGCTTGCTTGGTGAGCCCCAGCTACTATTAGCCATGCTGTGAGATCAAGGCAAGGTATGATATGGACTGCCATTTCAATTGGGACCAGGTTAATCTCTCAATTGGAGGAGAAGAAAAACAACAGCAGAAAAGAAGTCTTCAGAATGAACAGAGGGGATGAATGACAATATCATTATTTGCATAATCTGCATTTAACCCTTTACCAATACAGGCCAGTTTTCCTTCGAAAAAGCTTAATTTTCTTTAGAATGGTGGACAGAGACCTTAAAACCTTAAAGTTCTGTTAATGAACATACTATCTAATATTAATTTAAGGTGCACTGCTGAAATTATGGCTTCGGGGGAAAACTAACCATGGACATGAAAAGTGACAGATCTCTCTTAAGGAAACATCATTGGAATTTATTGTGGCCCAGCCTCCAAGGCTGATTTTGTGATCTTAATTACTCTGCTTTAGCTTCCTTGTCTGGAGAATGGGTTAGAATGAAGTAAGAGAGATGGGAATTAAGCAAGCCTCCCGGCACCAATATTGTTTGAAAAATTGTTTTAAAAACAAAAGAACTTTCTGTCAGCTATTAAAGGAAATATCAAAATGCTGATTGTACTCTCCAGTGTATAAGTAATTCTGTGTAAGTGTGTACCTGCCAGTGTACACTCTAGAAGCTGAAGGAAGGTATAGGAAATGTCAGTAGCAAAGAACCATGTGAATTAAAATCTTATCAGAGTGGTTCTGTCTGTTACCTGCTTGCCTGTCTTTATATGCTATTATTTGATTCCCCTTCTCTTTCTATTCATACTTTTTATTTCTCAGATAAAATATGAGCTCATGGAAATTTGTGAATCTGAAATACAGCAATTCATATTATCCCCTAGAGAAGGAGGAGAACTAAAGAAGATATTTAGTTCAAGTTTGTTTCAAGAAACAAACTTGTTTCTAATTCCAAAAGGCATACTGCGATTCAGTCCCAAGGCAACTACTGTTAATTGATTCACTGATTCTCCTGTTTTCCTGGACTTTTAAAGAGGTGATGGTCTGAAGAAAGTGGCATCAATAAACTGCATTATTTTAGTATCATTAACTGTAGTCACATTCCCAAGAGGAAATTGTTTTGAACAATCATTGTGAAGAATATTTTCCTTGTTACTTCTTTTAATTATAAGAAATAAGACAAAGGAAAAGTATATTAGAGCAGACAAAAGTTTGTAGACTCTCAGTTTGCATCTCCATCAGAGTAATTATTTGTGGCATAGTTCATTCCTTTCTAATCATTTTTACATTTCTCTACCTTAGAAAGTCAAGATAATATATATAAACCCTGTTATACTTTTTTCCTCCTTGGGAAATATTACAGCATGCTACTAGAACTTTTATAAATTTAGTTTTTATTTGGCTTCATGACACTTCATCTTCTGAGTTGAATGTTTGGATTATGTCAAATGTTTTGTTTAATATTAAATAACACTACTGTAATAGAAGATGCAATTAACTTGATTTTGTTTAAGGCTTTCTCCTTTTCAAAATTATTTTCTTATGCAAATGAATCCTAGAAGAGCAGAGTAAACTTTTGAAAAGCAACAGACTTAAGGGACCTCTTTACTATACACTCTATTTCAAAAGTAAATTCACCTGAATGTTTTTTGCTCTAGCTCCCAGAAGACAATATGATAACACTTTAAAAACACATTTCATGCCTTGTGCTCTGAATAGGCTGTGTGTCACACACAGGTAGAAATAGGCCAGAAGTCTTTGTCTTGTTGCAAATAATGTCACATGACCTATAACCTGACTGAGGCTCTGATCATTAAGTTCTTGGGAATAATTGACAGAATATTGAATGAAGTGTGCAGTGTGTGCCTCTTTTCTGCAATATGCACCCCTAGATATGTCACAGAAAACTTCTGGCATTGTGAGGGGCTTTAGACTTCATGACTCTAACACAAGGTATCATATATCTAGAGTATATTTGGTTTTGATCTCATGATGTAGCTGAGAACGTAATGGACAGGGCTTTCTGTTTCTGTCCTTCGGGCTTTGCTCTGGATTAACATCTATTGTCCTGCTAAGGTTTCAAGTCCAGAATGTTTCCGATGAATGAAACCTAACCCTGTGTTACAGAAAGAGCCCAGGCCATAGCAATTTAGATAACTAGTAGGAAACTGCAAACTTAAACCAAGTTTTTGTTGATAAGTGGATGCTGTGGAAAGTGATGTATTTGTGAAAACTTGCACAAGACACTTTTGTGTATTTAATTTCCGTATGTCATCGTTTATGAATTTATTTGTAACAAAACCAAATGCTTTTTGTTTGAGTTTTTCAACATTTCAAATGTCTGAGGTAGCTTCAGTTCTTTAAAAACTTCATGGACCAAGGCCAGTGAGCTAGTAAAATTAAATTACACAGTCATTAAATATTTGGCAAGTTTATTCCAGATGAAAGTTGATGGCAGGTCATCAGAGTTATGGATACTCCAAAGTAGAAAGAACCAAATCCCAAGAATCATAAGATTCAATATCAGAGGGAAACAACCCATAAAGAACACATTCTTCTTTGAACAAAAAGAGAAACATGGCTCATCTATTTGAATAGTTACCATGAAAGTGCCTCTTTACTGGTATCTGATAATAGATTAAAATGTCACAGATTAGATTAAAGGAAAGAATGCAGAGAAAAACTAGGAAGTGCAGAATCAGGAGTACCATTACATTTTTTAGAAACTACAATTCAAACCCATAAAAATTATGGGTTTATTATAATAAGAAGTGGAAGCAGGGAAGATTAATTTGTAGACTGTCTAAGGATTTAAGAAAGAAAAACATATTGGAAACAAAATGGTAGAAACATCTATAATTAGACTCTGTTTCTTTAATTAAAGAATAGATGAGTGACCTTTTGCTTCTGCCCTTAGTGAAGATCTAATGTTCCCCTTTCTGAAATAGTTATGCTGTTGGAGGAAATAGTCACATGGATAACTATGCAACCACTTCCTTAGGGTAGATCCAAAGACCTATCTTCAGCATAGTTTAGCTCTAGTCAAGTCAATAAATTCATTGTTGTATGACTTGAGAAAAATCTGTCATTTCATTTGAGCCTGTTATTTTGTAGGAGTACATTGTCTTATTAATAAAAGTGACAGTCACCCTGATTAGGAAACATTTTGTTTTATGAAAAACATAAAATAAATCACATAGGTGAGAATATCCTTCCTCAGCTTTCTTCTAGCTTATTCTTCCACAGTCTTCATTTGCCAATATGCTTTCTATTTAAATGGGAAATCAGATAAAGTTTATAGTTGAGCCATAATTTTGTTTCCATGGCAAATAAATTAGTTTTGGAAATACACTACATCCTATTTTACTTCTTGAAAAACTTATATAAAACCACAATTTGGTGTTGAGTGATATAGCATCCAGCAAAGTGTGTGGAATTCCAGTTAGTAATTGGAAATGAATCTAAGCCATTCTGGCCTGGAAACTTCACAAATAAATTTCCTGACAAAGCCTCTCATACCATGTGTATATATAAAATAAATATCTACTATAATTATATACTTAGTTAAAACTGCCAGCTACTTTTAAGTCTGTGTAGGAGGCAAAGGGGATTAATACTAAATAATATATGTAACTCATTCTCATTGAAACCTCACTATATTATTATTCTGTACATAATCTTAACACGCTGATACATATTTTTTCTCATTCATTTATTGTTTTCTTATTTACATAAGGGAGTACATTTGGGAAGTCTTGCATTGGAAAGATAAAAGTACTTATACTACTAAATCTTCTATTATTCAAACTGGGATTTTTGTTCATGAACTAAATGTCTAAGAGGTGGGCTTAGAGGTGAATGAAGATAAGAAGAGAATCAGAAGAAGAATCATTTAATGAGCACACATTTTAGATACTTTACATGCATCGTCCTATAATGATCACAACAGAACCTGTGCATTTGCACTAGCATCTCATTTTAGACATGAAGAAACAGATATTCAGAAAGTCACTTGCCAGAGATCAAAGTGCCAGGACTGAGTTGGAATTCACAAATGTCTACCTGACTTCCTACCGTGAATGTATTACCCATCAAGAAAAGACCATGCTGCCACTTGAATTTTAGGGAATAGTAAAGGAAAACACAAAGGCCCTCTTTTTTTTTGTCTGATTGGATTATCAAGGACTGAGTTTATCTTTCTAATTGGGTTCACAGTGATCTTCAACACTGGGAATACTGATTGCCCTTCTATATAGCAATGGCATTCCAAAACTTTTTCCATTGCCATCATCTTGAACCAGGAAATCTATATCCCTGTTAGCCACCCAATATAAAATAAACCTGCCCTGAAAGGCACTTCTAAATTTAATATGCCTCAACAGAGAGGCCCAGTAGAACTGAAAAACCAGATAATCTGTCCTCATACCAAATTCTGCAGAGTTCTTTGGATGAGGGAGATTAATACGATAAGAAAGGCTCGAAACTCTTCTCATCTAACTTTTCATGTTGGTAGTCTTCTGTCTAGACACAACTTTCAGGATTTCTAAAGGAAAACATATGAAGAAAAGCAAATTTGACGGATTCCTTTATTGATTTTTCATATCAAATCATTATTTACAACCGAGTTTCTTTTCTTTGGAAAGGAAAATTTTGAGAGGTTTTCCCTGAGTTTGAAAGGATCTGAAAAATCAAATGAAAGTCAAACCAGGAATACTGAGAATAGAACAATTTCTCTGCTCTTGACAGGACTGCATCTGCAAGATTGCAGAGCTGTCTGGACAACCCCCTAATCCCACCCCCCCAGGAGGCCACCTGTAGGAGCATAAGCCCTTTGCCCTAGGGGGTGCTCTGCCCCCACCCTTTACAGTCAAGCATCCAGCTTGATTTGTGCTTTGCTCAGTCTGATGGTGGTTTTTCTGAAGTGCACACCTGTCCATTAGGAATGGCAACCAGACTCCTAACTCATTTTACATAGGCTACTGCACAGCAGTGGATGTTAATGACTTTGGAGTGTTTTGTCTTTGACAATAAGCCGGAATCTTGACTATGCAATTGACTGCAACTACATAAATTGCTATTTGGAATGAATCTTAATATATACACTTGTGTATATGAATACAGCTAGCTGCACTTTCCCCATACGATCATGGTTGTTAACATTCTACCCATTTTAAGTGAGCAAATTTGAATAAAATGGCTGCGTAATACATTCTGTGTTAACATCAGCTATTTAAAAAGCCCAAGGATTAAAAGTTAATTCCATCCTTTTAATTCAAGGGACATATAAATGGTATTCTGGGTAGAGCCAACTCCTCTTTTATCCGTCCTTTCATGCTGCCTCCTCACTAATTCTTGGTTGTTCAAATGCTACCTACACAATAAAAGCCTTGAGTTAATTTACTAAGATTTTACACCAGTGCAAATGAAAGAAAGGAAAGTGCTAAACAAGGCAATTAGCACTCTGTTTAGTGCACTCCCAAAATAAATGTAGGCAATTTACAATTTGGCAAATGGCACTCTATCCAGATCCAACTCATTTATGCCTAAGGGGGTGGGACAGTTCATTAGGGGGAAAAAGTGTTTATATATATTATGCTATTGAGGCCCAACCCATTTTGTCCCGCAGCAACAGATGTGACTCCTCCTGAGGTTTATTAGTGTTTCTTGCAGAAAAATGCCAAACTACTATGCTTTCAAATAAATGGTCCAAAAAGAATGCCTTTTACTATTGAGTATCAGTAGCTAGCTTTGCAAGATGGGGGGTGTCTAAATATGTATAAGGAATGATTTGAGAAACTTAGAGTTGTGGATCTGAGCCTCTTCCCTTGTTCAAAGCATGCATTTCCACTCTGATCCCAGTGGCTGAGATGTGCCGCAAAAGTGGACTGGAAGTACTACTGACTATTTCATAATTGACAGGAAGGTTGCTCCAAGCCTTTCATGTTTATTCTTGTAAGCCTCTTATTAGTGCAAAAATAATAGATGTTGTTAATGCAGAATCACAACCGACATTAATATTTAAGATGCTAGAATGATAAAGGTTAAACATGTGTTTATATTGCTTTTGAACAAAGAGCTTTACAAAATAGTTGGGAAACATAATGATGGGCCAAACTTGAAATCATTTTGCCCCACTATGAGTCTCTCCTTTGGGGGGTTTAACTCTTTTTTGGGGGGAAGATGACATGCTTGTAGGTCACTTTCACATATTCCTTTCATCTGGGATTTGTATTACTGTTGGAAAGAAAATATGAAAAAATGACATCTGAGAAGGAAAGTGCAATAAAAATCCACCAGACTCTTGTATTTTTGTTTATTTCTGAGTCTATATAGTTCCACTCAGTGATTTAAAAAAAAAAAAAAAAAGATAAGGCAAAGTAAAAGCATTCTTTTGTGCCCTCTAGCTGCTGGAAGCACAAATGGAAAATAAAACTCTGATGATTAAATTCACCTAATCTGGCTTGGAGGGGAAAAGTCCACAATTCCTATGAGCTATAGTTCTTTTTTTTTTTTTCCAAAAAGGTACCCAGATAAATAAAAGTTTACCTTCTTGGATTAACAGTACTTTCATTTTCACAAGATGAATCAGAGTAATAATTCATGAGGGACTCTCAGAAAATTAAACTGGGAGATCACTTCTCTCAAGCAGCTAATGAATATGACACATATATTTTGAACTGTGCATTGCTTCGAATATCGATCAGTGATTTTAATTCTATTTCTAATGGAAGTTAAGTGGGGATTGCAGTCCAGAGTGATGTTCTTTGGCTTGTTTTAGGAATATTGTGGTTGCTTTTGGAACTGATAACAGGGCTAGGATGCATGTATAAGTTTATGAAAATGAATGGAATGTGTGTACTTCTGCTTTAAGATCACTTTGTGCATGAGAATTTTATCTAAGTCAGTCCTTAAGTAGATGCTGAGCTTCTGCGCACAGTCTTCATAGCAGTTTGAGTTGTGGCCCTTTAAATCTAAGCTACATTGCAAATATAAAAATCACCAACTTATGTGACTTGCTCAAAGCTGAAGTGGAGAATGTTCTGTGAAGGTGGAATAAATGGCTTACTCATGGGATGATTCCACAAAGGAAAGATCTGAATGCACAGTTTATTGCACAATTCGTTCATGAGGAAGAAAAGTCTTAACAGCTTGGTGCATGCGTGTTGCCCAGCATTGTGAGAAAGAGAGAGTTTGAAATTTGCAGGATTTAAAAACAACAGCATCAATATCCCAAGAAAATGGTTCCAGAAAGTGCCCTACATTGTTCTGTGTGTATCCTGGAGAATGTGGGGGCTTGGGGGAGGGGTGACGGGTGGGAAGGGAGTTGGGCTGTTTAATGATTCAAGGAATATACGAGAACACTTTTTTTTTCTTTCCCTGAAGTGAAGGCACAGTTCAGAGGACTCAGTGGAGAAGTCTCACAGCCATTCCCAGTAATTCCCGATACAGCAGAGAGTTCACCAGAAAGGGCTCAGTCTCAACAGATGTTCTAAGTGGCGCCTCCTGGGCTGCTCTTGTGTGGTGGAGAAATACAGAAATCAAGCTAAATCAAATTAGGCAGCAGAGTAAGAAAATAAAGGTCAGGTCCACCAGCATCGGAGGAAACAGCCTATGCCAATATGGCCATCTTCAGTCAGGAACTAATTAAGGGCTGATTGTCCTCCCTGAAACCTCAAAAATGCATGGTGGTGAATTATTAAAAACAACAACAACAAAAAACAATAGGAAAACCCTACACTCTGCAGTACGCCAGATGAAAAGATAGGGAACTATAATATCCAGCGGAATTGAGTCTCTTGGCTAGAGATAGTCCCTAAATCCCCAGCTCTCTTTGTTTTGATTACAATTTTTCTTCTTTTAAGGGAGCAGAAACTGTGCTCTAAGCCCGTCTTGTGTTAGGCTCCTGCACCTTTGTCTGCCTATCTCAGCTGGTATTTAATTGGTCAGCAATAGGAGGGAAGTCTCCTTTGAGGTAATGAATATTGACTGTTTATGTTGAAATGTCACTGTGAAAAGAAAGCCCAGCACCAAAGAGGGAGAGCCCAGTGTGAGAGTCTCAGACACAAAGGAGACACCAGTGAAACGGAGGCATTGAAAAGCAAAGCAGCTGAGATTCAAAGGACAGATGAAACAGAAATGGCCTACATGTGTGGGAATTTTAAGCTAGCAGTTGACAGGTGAAAAAGTCATTATTTTACCTGTTATAACCAAATGTAATTGTGTGTTTTCCCTAAAATGGCATGGAGGCCACAACTCCTGGAAGTGTTTTAATTGAGAAATTGTCCTCATTTTTTAATGAATAATTTTTATTTCACAAAGGTAACAGGGTAAACCTAACAGTTACTAATTGCACAGATTCCAAAAGGTAGAAAAGAAAAAAAAAAAAAAAAGAGAGAGAGAGAGAGCTGCTACTTGGTTAGGGCCCACAATTCTCTCAAACTGTTGGGTTTTGCATTTCAAATGAACCTGCTGGATCTGAAAAGTTTTGGTGGTAGCAATTAGAGATTTTAAGGTGAAGAAGGAAAGGGAAAATGTTATCACAGGTCAAGCACAGTGTGTTAATTAATTCAGCCGCGTTGAAAACACTATGGTTTAATAATTTGGGAAGTTAGTTTTGGTGTATCTTGGTCATTTGAGGGTGGCTGGGAACTGACAGCTGAAATAATGTCTTTAACCCTCTTGGCTCTGGCCAAGCTCTTGTACATTTAAGTTGGTTTTGTCAGGCAGCTTTGATTTATTTACTCACATGGATTTTTATGTCCCTGTGTGCATCAGATTTTCCCTTCTATATTTCTCCTAACTGGTAACTAACTGGATTAGTAATATCAGAAGAAAAACAAAAACAAAAACAAAAACAAAAACAGAGAATTGCTATATGATTTCAATGCCTAGCAAGTGCTAATATTGCCAAGTTTTTAAGATTAGATGCTCCCCAGGCTCCCCATCCCTCTTTGGCCTTCATGACTATTTTGCAAGTTAATGATAGCCACAATTTCTTGCCTATTTATTGTGGTGAAGAAAGAGAATGAAACAAACGGATAACTATGCAACTATTGAGTCACACTCATGGGAAAAACAAAAAGAATGGAGAATTGAGATGAACAGAAAACTTGAGTTTCTGGTCCCTATGAATAGGCAGCTGTATTTAAAGTGTGGTTTTACTGTTCACATATTTAAAGTTCACATATTTGAACTTTATCATAATTGGGTCCCTATCATCACAAATTTCTGAGGCAAGAGCTCATTACCTTCCTCTCTGGGTCCCTAATGCAGAAAGAGTTTTGTGTCTTTATTGCCCAACCATTCAATTATGTTTTTTAAAAGCCCAATAAATAAAAGATGACATCTGCGGTCACACCCTATGTCATGCTTGAACCCTAACCTGTGACACTCACCTAACTCGAACTAACAAGCAGAATGCCCCACAAAGAGTGATACCTCTTCATTAGCAAGATCCATTTCACATTTAAAAACCCTGGGCTCCCTGTTTGCATTTAGCAAGATTGAGATGTCCTGGGTTTTTCAATGACATTTAGGAATGCTCCAAGTCAAGAAAAAAAAAAAAGAAAAGAAAAGAAAAAGAGGAACTCATTACATCTCCAGTTCACCTGCAAAGAGGATGTCATTAAGAGAGGAAGCAAAATGAAACCCTGTCGACTTGTTAGGGGCCCAAAAGGTAATTCTGCCATCAAATATGCAGTGGGGGGATGATACAGAATTCTATTATTACTGACACGAAAGAACCTGACGGTGTCAAAGGTGTCCTCTGCCAGAAAAGTTCAGGTGTTGCTAAATTCATTAATATGTCACTTTGGAAAGATGTGATGTCATTCCTGTTGTCTGTGGGGATGAAAACTGGAATCTGCATGCTCCTGTCAACACACTATCATCTTAATTTCGTTTGCTCTGCACCTTATTTGCCATCTGTAAGGGGTTAAGGGGCATGGGCAATGGCTTCTTAAAAGGTTACTAATATTTGACATATATCATTTCAATCTGTCTTTTCATCACCACCCCCTACCACCAAAAAAGAATAAAGCTCTTAAATCAGTACTACTTGTGAGAATTTGCTTGCATAAATTTTTACTAATGAGGGTAATATAAGGGTGGTGAGTCTCTTCTCTCTCTCTCTCTCTCTCTTTTTTATTATTATTCAAGATAAAAGAGAAAGGTACTTACTCTTCTTTAAAAGTTTACATGCCCCCATATTTGATAGCAATTCAACATTTTAAGCCTCCAGCTACTGGAGAAGTTCTCTCATTCTTCAAAAATGAAACTTTTCTTCAAATTTCATTTCAATAGGTTCTCTTGAAAATTTGAGGGACTTTGTAAAGTGATGTACACGATGGTGTGCGTTTGACACCATGAGAATGTATGGCAACTCGGGGCTCAATGTGTACTGGAAAGGATTTAAAGTTTCACACACAAAATATCTCAGTTTTGTTGATATTAAAGAAAATATCAATGATAAATCATTTTGTGAATAAAACAAACCCCATTTGATATTAATGTAACCCTTATTTTTCTAAAGATATGTGCTGTAGATGATGGCTTTAAAAGATAAAATACACTATAAAATTAAACTTTTTAAAATTTGAACTATACTACCAGTATAATAAAATTTTTAATTATCTCATGGATCGTCTCGCAAAAAAGTTGAATCGCCAATTTTTATACTTTGATTCAAGGCAATATTTATTTGCTGAATGTTGTTTTCAAAGGATGAGGTAGTAAGTTATTTCTTTTTAATTTTCTTTTAGAAAATTTTAGTAGTCAAATAATAATGAAGAAATGACAAATACCCTGTCTAAGATTTTGGTCTAATTGCTATTAAAATAGCTGCAGTATTCTAGCAGTTGGGTTCTAATAGGGTGTTTATTATATTTGTAGCAATGTTGAACTTAGGAAATATGTCATATTATTATTATTATACCTTTGATACAAATAAACAACATAAGCTTATTTCATGAATGCAAAAATAACGTAGTGATTCTTTAAATAAGTTTGTAGATCCACATTGCTGATCAATGCGGAGTCTGGCTAATTTACTTCATATGTCTTTGGATAATATATCTGAACTTTCCATTTACCTTTACTATCCACCCTAGTACTCTTTCTTTGCAATAAATGGAAAAGTACTTCCTTAGAGCACAGAAAATAACACATGTGCAAACAGATATATTGTTGATGCTCATTAAACCTTGCTTTTCCCCTTTCCCTGTTTCAGTTACAAATACAGAAAATTTCCTTGGACATGTCAAGTCTGCATTAAAGGAGAACTTTTCTTAGTTCTAAGAAACAAAGCAACAAAAGCAACAACAAAGACACCCTTTTATTTTTAAGCAATCTGTGTATGCGTTAAGCCAGTTTGAGTGTTTAGAAAAACCTTAAGTGATATGTGTAAAGCACACGGGTATGTATGACCACATGAATGATTTCCTAAGTAATTGAATCTTTTGATATTTTACTGTAGTTCTAGGCCAAGATGGGATTCTCTGGCTCCAGTTTCAAGATTCCATCCTGAGTGTGCATGCAGGTACTGATATGCTATGTGTAGACTCTCGCGCAGGGGACATGGAGTGTTGCAAACTTCAGCTAGAGGTAACAACAGCATGCAGCTGTTGTGGGAACCAGGGTCAGCAGGGCTTGCCTTCATTGATATATGGAGCACTTAACCCAGCAAGAAGCACAGAGGTGGTGGAAAGGCTCCCCCTGGACAAGTTTTTCAAGTTGATCTGGTGGTTGTATTGTTGGTCTCTCAGGGTAGTAGGCAGGAGGCACACACTCTGGACTTTCACTTGTAGGGAGAAAGAAAATCAATCTTCGTGCCCCAACGATGGAACCGCTGATGCAGAAAGTCACTGAGGCATTGGAGTCTTGTAAGGAAGCCTCTAAGGAAATGGCTTTAGGCTTCCAGCAAGATCTTGGGCTGCATCAGAGCTCTCGGGAGACACAGGGGAGTTCAAATATAAATAGAACGGGTGTTTATTGGCTTTGGCCCTGAGTTGGTGTGCTTTTTGATCAAGAAAGAGGAAACCCCAGCTGAAATTGTGGATGCATCTGTGAATTGGAAAAATAAATACAACTGAAATGCTTCATTCTTTACTAGAATAGAGCCTGTATCCCACTCTGAAAAAAATATTGTACTTAGATCACCATCAATCATTTTCTGTAAGGGCTGTTGTGACTCTTTCCATAAGTATCCAAGTTTTCAGTGTTATTATTTGATATTAACAACTTCTCCTAGTGATGTAATACCCTTCAACTTGAAGATTGCTACATCATTGTGCAAGTTAAAATCATTTTAAAAAAATATCCTAGATTGCACACCGTAATATAGTCAGTGACTGAATTGCTGTTACTACTTGGGAAGACAATGCACGTATTGAAAAGAGCCATTTTAATGAAGTGATCATTTTAAGACCAAGAATAAAGCGCGCAAGAGCTTTTCATGACAGCATTCAATGTAAACTGACACTGGACTTGTTGCTGAATTCTCTTGCCCTTTGAAAGCCCCACCATTGTTCTGAGAGCACCCATTTGTGACACAGAAAGATCATGGATTGCAAGAGTTAGATGAGGGTACCTGGTTGCGCTAAGATCTCCTCGTGTCTGATATTCAGACTTTGTGAGTTAAATTTTTTTGTTTCTATAAAGCCATTCTCAATTATTATACAATTTCACTAGCTCCACCTCTTCCACGTGATAGAAAGCAACATTATTTGTGCAGATAATAACGAAGGTGATGAGCTCTTTGATTTTTTTTTTCACGATGCTTAGAATTTTTGAAATCCTTTCACTTACTCAATAGTTTCATTAAGAAGGGTAGGTAATTACAAAAATATCTTGTTTTCATGTAATTTTCAATCATTACAAAGTGCTCCTGCTCTCCTAACCAGGAAGGACAAATAAAATATTTTCTGATAGTGTAAGGAGAAAGTATTTTTTGGCTTTTTAAGCAGGATCAGTGAATTAATTGTGGCAGCTTTTGAAACCTCTTTCTTTCTCACTGCGACAATGATCCTGGCAGAGGGCTGTAGGTGCTGGGTTTTGTTCACGGTAGGGAAATCTGAGTTCTTGGGGGCATGAAAGGAGAGAAGCAGGTAATATTTGATATTGGCAAGATATTATCTGGCTCAACCTCTTCTGTCTTCATTTTTTATTTTTCCCTTTCTGTCTTCTAAACAACATCTTCAGACAGGTCCCTCCAGACCACAGGCGGGGAAGCGTATCTCCAGGAAGCTATGTGGAGTAATAGGAGCTTCCCTGCCCTCAGATTCCCTGAGAATCCTCCTTGCTCCCCTAATATGGGTTCATGGAGTTCAAATACAAAGATCCTTACTCTGAATTCTTTGATTGAGATCCATCCTAGCAATCACATATCTGTTCTCATTCATTGGGAAAGGATGACCAGCTTCTGTTTGTTCATGTAAAATGCGGTCACTTGGCAGAAAGTGGCAGGCCAGTCGTGGGGTGTTTTGGTAGAACAGTGGCAAAAACCCACAGTATATCAAAGCGGTCCTGATGCTAAAGGAAAGAAAAAATAGGGCATGTGCCTCAAGTACTCATTTATTGTCAGTGCTAAGCTGTGCTTCTGACATTGGCTTTGAGGAGGAAATTATGACATTTAAAAGAATCTCCCAAGCTTTATAAAAAGCACGTGAATATCTATAAATATTGATCCAAAATGAGTGCAATGAATAATTTATAGTGAAATATACTTTCTTTGTCTTTCAGTTTTTAAAGCAGCTTGGGGTTTTTTCTTTTTCTAAAAAATTGTGGTTAGTCAAGCATTTTTTTCTTCTATCATTTTAGAACCATTTCTTATATTTAGAAAAAAAAATGTGTTATTTGCAAAGGATGTTTGAAGTTGGAGGGGAAAAAAAGCAACATAAGCACACATTTCCAAAATGGAAACATATTGTAGATGTTCTAGTTTCAGGGAAGAATATAATTTGAGATTTTTTAAAAGTTACATAAATTGTTGTCATTTTTTTTTTTTTTGTAATTTGTTGCATGTCCTCATTTTGCAGTATCACTCAAACATTCCTATGTTTACTTGATACAAACAGAGATTTCATTTGTTGGAACTAATGATTCCAACAGAAAATATACTCGTGTAATGAGAGTAAAATAAACAGGTGCACCCAGCATCATTCACAGTATGCCTGAGAAAGGGGCAGCCTGCTTGTGTGCTAAATATTCTCAAACCTCCACAGGAGTTGAGCTTTAATTGATCATGGTTCTGGGTCATTTTTGGAATGTCTATCAATATTTTCACAAGGGGTCAAAGTGTTCTATTCTATATTTCATTCACTCTATCCCCCTGAACACAGATTTGGAGACATTACTGTTTCAGTTTTCTTAAATAATACATTGGTTAATTTCATTAGGCTTTTAATATGACTCCAAATCTACTTAGAAGGATTTTCTTTTCTATTCTTCTTTGTTTGTGTTTCTTCCCTGTTGAGCATGTCATCTTAGAGACATTGAGTTTTGTTTTTATTTCAACATTTTGTTTGTTTCTCATTTTGACTTATGTGATAGAACAAAGTCAAGAAAGAAGGAAGTCACTCCTGAGTCTGGAAGTTGTCTTTTCTGGAAGACTTTGACCTTTGTGTGTTTTCACACCACATCTCAGAACTTTAAGTTCATTTAGTTCTTTGGACTCACCAGAGGTGTTACATATACCAGCGACTTGTGAAATGTTGAAAATATTAGAGGCACATTGAGTTCACATGTCTCCAGGAATCTAGAAATTGTGCATTATTTTCCTGAAATTTCTTCATAGGCTTAAGGCAAGGCTTATTTTCTCAAAAAGAAAGCATTGATTTCTTCCATTGAATTTAATGGACTATGTCTTTTTTTTTCTTTTTTCTGAAATGACCAAATAAGAATTCTCTTTAGATATCTCAAAATGTCTGCTGGCACTGAGCTCTGCCTTTGTTACAGACAGTCAGTAGGGAGTGCATGAGGAGGAAGCTAGGACTTTCCAATCAGCAGGATTTGGTTCAAGTTCTACACTGGTTGACTATGAACCTGGGCAAGTAAATTAAACACCTTAATACTGTTTCTTCATTTGCAAAAGAGATGCAACAACAATGACCATGAAGATAATGCCGATGATGCCTGACTCTTAAAGTTCTTTTGAAGATTAGTAAGAACATATTTGATACACCTGTTACCAAAAACTGCTAAATTAATGTTTTTCTCTTCTCTCATTGACCTGTAGCAGGAATCTCCTAAACATTCTCTAGAACTTCCCCTTCAAATAGATATATTGGGAAGCAATATAGTCAGCTGTCCACATCTGCAGAATCAACCCACCAGATTAAAAACATTTTTTAAAAATCTTGCATTGATAATAAACATGTATGTACTTTTACCTTGTCATTATTCCCTAGAAATACAGTCTAACAACTATTTATGTTGCACTTACATTGTATTAGGCATTACAAAGAATTTAGAGATAATTTAAAACATTGGGAATATATTCGTAAGTTATATACAGTACTATTCCATTTTCTATAAGGGACTGGAGCATCCACTGACTTTGGCAGGAATCCTAGAATCAATCCTCCAGCATTGCTAAGAGAGGACTCTATCTCCCTGAGGTAAATGTCTTACTGTCCAACTCCTAATTTCTCATAGGACAGGTGTAAGCTCTTTCATCACTCAAAGTGTCCCCAATATGGCTCAGTTTGCCTGTCCTGCTTGGCCTCACTCTTCCTTAGTGCCTTGCATTCAAAGACAACCAAAGTGCTATTCCTTTGGAACCCAATCATTTTATTGCCTCAGGTGCCTTGTGAATTCTTATAATCAGGTTTACTTTTTCTTTCCTCTCTGCCCCCAGACCATTTTGCACCCCAAACGTTCTGGCTTGGGTTAGAACCTGTCTTTCCTGTGCAATATATAGTGAATTCCTTAGCTCAGGGGCGAATCCTTGCCCTCTTTGTATAGCGCCACCTAGTGCTGATCACAAATGCTATCACTTTCACACAATAACATATTCAAATAGACCTTTAAATCGAATGACCTTATAATTTATCATCTAAACTGCAACACTTGTTCAAGAATAATGCTAGATTTGAGGAATACTGGGACCACAGGTAAGCCAGCTGATTTATAATTCAGAGATTGGAATTAGACTAAAAAGAAATTAGTGTTGCTACTCAGTATTCTAACTGATTAAAAAATCAATGGATTTGTTACAGCACAAATCAGCCTACAAGATACAGGTTGGCTGTGAGAGAGTGACTTGTCTTAGTTGGGCTCTGCCTCTTTGAGGATGCCTCTTCCAGGACCAGGAAATGACTCCAGATCTGCAGTGTGATTTTCCTTATTTATCTCAGACCCACAGCCATGCTTAAGGGCACACTGAAGAAAATCTGTTTCCCACTGGTGAACTGGAATAAACTCTGTGTTTAGGGAATAGAGTAGCCACTTTCAGAATTTTCCAAGTTGAGTCAGGGTCAAAAGAATACTCACTGCTGATTTAAATCTAAGTTGGATATCTATCTATAGTTAAGGGGTAGACTGAAAAACTTTTAGTGACATTTTCATAAATGATTTGATTGTGGAAATTATTATGGCATACATACAAGATACTTAGTGGGGCTCATTGGTCCCAGAATGTTTCAAAAGCAATCACTGGATGGAAATTTCAATATTCTCTTTAACAATGTTCATGGCAATATGGTCAATTGTCTTTGTCTATGTTATTTAAGTCTTGGTATAAATTTAAAGTTGACTTCATCATAGTGTGATTGGCATGTTAAGCCAATTTAAGTTTGAGATGCAAGCATTAGACATTCTTAAAATGTATAGACATCCTTATGTTAATCTTGTTCTTACTAAAGAAGACATTTTCTAATGTCATATGCTAATCCCATTATCTTTAGTGGATTGATTGTTTTTAATTGTTGTGGATGGGGGCAAATCTTACATAAGAATTTCTGTTACTGGGATACACTTGTGTCAGAATGAACATGAGACAATTTAACAATGCTATTTGCACCATATTTATATAATGTCTATACCCCTGCGTGGATGTATTGTTTGCATGGAAAGTTTGAAGATCAAATACATTAACATTTTTTTCTTAGCTGTCTTCTCTAACAGAGGCAAGCCTAAAGCACATAAATGCCACATCCCTCAGACAATTGTGTGAATAATTCTCCCTGGGTCCCATCCTTCTGGGTTTTGGCCTTGGCTCCCCGTGTTCACAGCATTAAGAGGGTTAAAGGTTCTGGCATGGTGAATTTATTGTTGACATCTCACAGTCCTTAAAGGCAGGATCACTAATGGGTGACCTTGGGGTTCGACCGTTCCAGACCCGAGAAGATCAAGTCTCACCCCCCTCCTGCAAGTGCAATGACCCCTCTATTCTCACTCTCCCTGGCCTAACCTTTAACTCACTGATCTTTGACCAAAGTATTAAGCAAACACCTGCTTGGGTCTGTGGTCAAAGACTATGGACTTGAAGATCTACCATAATTTCACATGAATAAGCTGTGGTAATAACAATGAAATATAGAGCAGATCAGTGGACATGCTTACAGTAAGTGATTATATTATTACTGACCACATACAACATAGATTCTGTAACAATCCCTGTGTACGGTGAATCAATGCTAATCAAGTTGACCAGAGCATTAATGAATTGTCAGTGGATATACTAAGGCTTCTATTATTTGCATTAACACTGACAATGGTGCAGCAATATTTATTCCCTATTACTAAAAGAGACCAAGTCTAAAATTAAGTTTAGAATATCCTGGATTTACCATTGACAGTAAATGCAAAATGCATTAATGTTTAACAGAGGTACCAGGAATCATTTAAATGATTAGATGAAAAAATATTTGATGAAGTCAGCTGAGATGAATTTTGTGCTTTGGAGGAAAGAAGGAGAATTGATATGTAAAAAAATGACTCTGAATACTTCAAGAAAAAGCAGAGTGCTGTGTGATGCTTTGAATTGTTCCTCTCATATCTGTTGAAAAAAAATGGTTCAACCTGCTATGATAAGACATCCTAAAATATGAAATCAGCCAAAAAAAGTTTCTATAAGACACTAAGGGAGACTTTCACTATGAGGAATAGCATGTTATTCTTTATTAGTAATTTACTAGTCTTTGTAAGTCTAGTGTAAAATGTTAAGGATTATCTTAAGAAATCAAAACAACAGTAGATGAACTAAGAAATATATTAAGCCAAGTAATTCAGATTTAATTGATTATCTAAATATTATAGAAGTAGATTATACACTGCTGACATATGAGTTTTACTCCCTACTTAGAAACCTTTAATTAACTCACAGTTCTGTTTTAGCCAGTGAAGAAGTGCAGTGCACCCAGATGCTCAATGTTGAAGTGCAATCACATGATGGACAGAAGAGACTTCTGACTTCAACCCACATCTGCAGCCTTTTGCATAATACCATAATATTCACAACTTGGAGTAAACAAAGTAATACTGTTGTAGGATAATATTCCATCAGATACGAATATTTTTCTCTAAATTATATTCATGGTGCTTTCATCAATATATATTGAATTCTGTTTTGTCCTATTTCCCCTTTATTTTGGGGAGAGTGTACCACTCTTTGTTTCTGATTTTAAATAAATCTCATAGAGCAGAGCCAGAGTTTTAAGTCTAGGAATTTTCTGCCATCCTCATTACTCCTCATCTTCATGATATTTTTCATGGCAGTTCTCTTCGTCACGTCATAGCCTTCCACTCTAATTTACACAACATTACTCTGGCTAGACTGGTGAGGCAGACACTATTTGCATCTCTTACAGATAGGGAAACTGAAGCGCCCTCTCACCCAGCTAGTAAGTGGCACAGCTGAGATTTAAATTCAGGCAATCTGATACCAAAGCCTTTCTTGTGACCACTATGCCATCAACCTCTCCACCCACGTAATATTACATCCATTTAGAAAGTCATTCAACTTGGTTTCTCCTTTGGCCACGCTGCCTTATGATATTGCCATAAATTTCCTTGGACATTTGTTAGCTTTCTCTATCATTTCCTGAGATCAAAGTCAGAGCTTCACTTCTCTTCACTTATCACAGTGCCTGGCACTCAGCAGGCTTCTTAAATATATATATAAAAAAATAAAAATAAAATAAATGCATATGCAAGGTGTAAAAACAAATTATTCTTACATAATTTAAACCATTGATGGCAAGTACCTGTTCATTCAATTTTGGTGTTGGGTCTAGAGAAGAAATTTAGTTAATAAAAGGTCTTTCCCCTAAAGGAACATCATGGTCTCCTTACCAAAAGTCATGGAAATGCAAAATCTTCCTGGTCTTGATTAACTTGGACAGATCCTTTGGGCATGCATATGGTTCCTCTTCTCGTAAGAATACTAAACCCAAACTGGATAAAGATGCTTCTATGTCTCTTTTTGCTTCTGAATTACAGGGCCCCAAATGAAGCAATCTGAAAGCAGGGTGTTCTGATGCATAAATCATAAATGCCAAATAAGCTAACTTACTTAATTTAAAACAGAATGCATATGGGCGTGATGAGATGGCACAGTTAAGAATGGTTTTCTGATAAATTTTGAGAAAACCCTGAGAAAGCTGTTTTGATTTCCTCATTTCATTTCATAAGTTCTACCTATAGGTCCTGAGTGGCAGATTTAATGAAAAGAAAATCTTGAAAATGATATGGAAGTTACTGAAGGCTCAAGCAAAGGAGAAAAATGGGGAAGAAAAAATTACATCCATGCATTTCTTTTTGTTGTAGATGGTGGTTAAACCACATGTCTGTTTCATCATAGTGACACATAAACCAATCACTAAGAAAATCAGGAGCCTGACAAACACTAAAAGTTTATGCTGAATCCAAAAAGCTCATGTTCTTCAAGTCTACCCTATTTGCCTCCATGAGAAAAATTTCATAGACAAATTTCTGTACCAGTATTACATCGTGATTCCTCTTGTCCTCAGATGTGTTTATTAGTGAAATAATTCAGGTTGCTTAAAAATAAGTTGTGAATTAAATGAAATTGCTACTACTTATAGAGCAAGAGCCTGAAATATCTCTACCTAGAACTCATCTTGCTTAAACACAAACATGATTCTTTTTTTCCCAAAGAAAAGAATTTTAGGTATAAGGTTAAGGATGGGAGAAAGAATATAGGGAGTCATTGCTTATTACAAGTGGCTTCAGAAGCATAAAGGGTTCAGAATTTTCAAATTAGAAATTATTAAAAGAAACCCCAAACTGAAAGCTTTCTTAATGGCTACTTATTTACATGCGTATGTAGACAAGTATATGAAAATCTTTTGAAGGATGGTAGCATAGAGTTTTAAAAGGGAGATTCAAAGGTATATGAATGATTTGAAAAGAGCATTCCTGAATGAAAAATGTGCATCAGTCAAAAGCATCAATAAATACATCTTTTTCATATGCAAATGAAAATTTCTAAAGTAAAGGAGGCATTGTTTTATAAATAGTGAGATAATATTCTTGAAAAAGGTTACCAGTGATTACATAAGTTATCTCCTTCGTAAGGAAATTTAGAGCTCACAGTTGCTCTTTTCATTAAAATGGGCTTCACATTCAGACTCATTCTGAAAGCCCCACTCTGAATTTTAATTAGAGATAATAAATAATTATATCACTTAGGAAACTGAAATGATGAAAGACCGCTGGTACCATACTACTTTATTTAAAGAGTGGAGAGTGATATACAAATCACATTAAAGGCAATCAGTTGTAGGTGGGAAACTGACAATAAATATGGATAGATTCTCAAGCTAACCAGATCAAAAAGGATACATGCATTGGACCAGAAAAAGATCTTAGGTCCATATGAACTTGCTTCCTCTTTTTTGAGACAATTATTACATTCTCTACAATTCCAATATGGTAAAAGGTAACTGCTTTTTAAACTTTTGATAGGGGAAGGAAAAAAGAGCAGGGTAAGCTGTAACTTGTATTTCTTCCAATGAAAAATGACAAAACTAATTTTTTCCCCACTGTTTTCATTCACTGACTCCCACCACCACCCCACCAACTCCTGCTTTTTTTTTTTTTGTAGAGAGCACATTGACATTTCAGGAGAAATTACTACTCCAGAGTCAAGGGCAAAAAAAATGGAGAGACAAACTTCCCCAACCTACACAGCCCAGAGGGACCAGCTGACGCATAGAAAGCAGAGACTCAAGCCATTAGAGCCAGGATTGGGACTGACACTGACCTGTGCCGCCACCCGGCATTGTCCCGCCATCTGCACAAATGTGAACTTTGCCTCCCAAACTTGGCTTCTCAATTAACATGTCCAGCTGGGGGAAGAATTCCGTCATTTCCCTAATATCCTCATTGCTACTGGCCTGACATATTAATATTAAAAATATATGTGCACAGATCAAGGATTTTCTTAAGCACTTCTGTTTTTATTGCAGATAATAGGCAAGAGGTGAAAGCCGACACAATATAATTTGAAAAGCATAACCCTGATTAGGCGCTGATTGGAATGCTGTTATACCTTACATTTAAAACCTTTTTATTATTAGAACTAGCTGTCAAAACCAGGCTCTGAATCTCCTATGAAATAGATGTAAGGGCATGTGATGCTTCACTACTTCTGGCAAATAAATTTAGAGTTCAAAGTGCCACTTTCTTTGAATATGTCCTTAAGTATCAGACGACTGTCATGTACATTGCTGAGGTGTTTGTAAAGATGTGTCATTTGGCTTTAATTTGTTCTCCTTTAATGGGCGCTCATCATCATTCTCAGTTATTGTTCATTTTAATGTGTTATACGTTGACATGGTCAAGAAACAAAACCATGGTATCACTGTTTGATGATAAATGGACAATATTTATGGAGAAGGGAGGTGGAAAAGTTATTTCCTATAATCTTAGGAAAAATCAAAGGGAACAAGAAGGGGGTTTTCATGTAATCTCAAAGTTAGCAGGGGCTGTCTGAAGTCCCTTGGGTAAAGATTTGGGTTCTAAGGACCCACTACCTGGGTTTGAATCCTGGCACTTCTCAATTAGCTGTGTCACCTTGAAGCAGATTACTTAATGCCTCTTTCAGTTTCTCTTCATCAGAAAGTTGTAGTTTCTGGCTTAGGGTGTCCTTGGGAAAATGAATTGAGACAATATGTAGAAAGAATCCAGCAAAATACCTGGCAAGGAGTAACCACTCAGTCACATTAACTCACACTTTGGTATTTAGTTGCATTCTAATGATTTCAACAAATGACTTTCAAAGTCTCTGCTTAAAATACATGTTGTGACAAGGAACTCGCTAACCTCTCAACTTTTTGAATGGTTTTATCTGTTAGAAACCTCCTTGTGATATTCCTATGTGCCTTTGTGTCTGTTTTTTCTTGTACCTCACTCTGTCCTCCCTATCACCAAGAACCAAGTGAGGTTGCTTCTGCCCCACTCTCCTGAAGGCAGTGGATGGTTACCCAATTCCTTCCTTTTTAAAAAAAATTATTTGTTCTTTTTAGTTATACATGACAGTAGAATGTATTTTGACATATCATACGTACATGGAGTATCACTTCGCGTTTTTGTGGTTGTACAAGATGTGGATTTACAGAGGTCATGTATTCATATGTGAGCCTAGGAAAGTTATGTCCAATTCATTCTATTGTCCTTCCTATTCTCATCCTCCTCACTTCCCTTCATTCCCCTTTTTCTAATCCAATGGATTTATATTCCACCCCCAGTCGCTTATTTTGTGTTAGCATTTGCATATCAGAGAGAACATTCGGTCTTTGGCTTTTGGGGATTGGCTTTTCCACTTAGTGTCATAGTCTCCATTTACCAGCAAATGCCATAATTTAATTCTTCTTTATGGATGAGTAATATTCCATTGTGTATATATACCACATTTTCTTTATCCATTTATCTATTGAAGGGCATCTAGGTTGGTTCCATAGCTGAGCTATTGTAAATTGAGCTGCTACAAACATTGATGTGGTTGCATCACTATAGTATACTGATTTTAATTCTTTTGGGCGTACGTGAAGGTGTAGGATAATTTGATCAAATGGTTGTTCCATTCCAAGTTTTCTGAGGAAACTCCATGCTGTTTTCCAGAGTCCAACATGCTCCTTTTAATCACTCTTTTCGGTAGGGTAGGTGAATTCCCTAGGGTCCTCAATACCTCTTATCACCCAGATGGAAATTATCTAGCATTCAGAAGTGCCCAGCCCATCCTTGTTTCTCAGTGGCTCAGACTTTTTCCACAAACTAAGCTACCCAGAGCAGAAGAGTGTGAATGGTGTAGTGGTGATGGTCAGTGCTTTGCAACCCCTTAGAGCTAGATTCAAATCTGATCCTCACCACTTCCTGTCTGTCATAGGCATTGGCTAACTTTATGAGCTTCAGGTTCATCACGTGTAAAGTGGGGATGATGTTTCTATCCCTGCAAACTTGCTAGGATGATGGATGGCAGAATGCCTGAAAAGAACAGGAGATCATCCATGAGGGCTATGACTCTGAGTCACATGCTTGTTATCACTTAGGGATAGGGTCTCTTTTCCATCACTTGTGAACAATGACACATTTATCAACTTTGTATCTCAATGATAATAGGACACGTAGTATAAATCAGGAGTTGGATCAAAAGGAGATATTGACCTTTAAATGGCAGCACGAGGTGGAAAAATAAGATCAGGAAAGCTCTAGTAGAACTTTTGTTCATAGCAAGATTGTGCAGAAAATATCCTAGACCTGACCCAGATACCTGTGAGGGGCCTCTTGGGAGGGTTGAGTGAGGCTATATAAGGACAACTTTGCAGAGAAAACAAAAGCTAACTAGGTAGTCTAGTTATATTGTCAACCTGAGACCTGTAAGTCTGGGTATGAGTGACCTAGAGGGAGAGGAACCTGGATAAGCAGGGTTTACTAGGCAGGTGTGAGGCCAAGAAAAGATACATGACCTAGAGAAAATGTTATGAGGTTAGGAGAAGAACTGAATAGGCCATTTGTTGGGAACCCAGGCAGGAGGTGGAGAGAAAGCTGCTAGGGCCCTATCTGGGATGCTGTGTGATGTGAACCACTGAAGGCCTGTTTGGCCTCCTTTCTTTTCCTCTTGATTGAAAGATCCTGCTGCTTCCACACCAGGGCAAAAATTTCTTTGTTTGAAATATTTGGAGTAGCTTATAGACTTCTATTTTTTTTTTTTCTTCTTCTTCTTCTTCTTCTTCTTCTTCTTCTTCTTCTTCTTCTTCTTTCTTCTTCTTCTTCTTCTTCTTCTTCTTCTGGTTCGGGGATTGAATTCAGGACACTTTACCACTGAGCTACATCCCCAGCACTTTTTATTTTTTATTTTGAGACAGGGTCTTGTTAAGTTGCTAAGGCTGGCCTTGAACTTGCAATCCTCCTGTTTCAGCCTTCCAAGTAGCTGGGATTATAGGGGTGCACCACCACAACTGGCTAGACTCCTATTTTAATATGTAGGAAAATTAGCTGTAATGCCACTCTTTGGTTCAGAAAATAATCATGGAATGTTGCTCTGAATAACATTATGTTTTTATGGACTTTGATTCAATGGAGTTGTTATGTTAGTTATTATTGTTGTGTAATTTTTCTTTTAATTATGCTTATAATTTATTATTATTTATTTATTATTATTTACTTATTTATTTCATTATCTGAGATAATTTGCATTGATTCGCCTACTTTATATTAAAATGTAATAAAGATTACTTCTTAGTACTTAATTTTACCATTGTTATGTTGGTGACCAAGCACCATTTGCAAATGTGCAAATGTTGGTCAAGTAAAAATATACACATTATATATATAATGTGTATAATATAAAAAGTATACACATTATATATATAATGTGTATAATACAAAAATATACACATTTATTTGCAGATATAACTATTAAGTTTTGCACACATGTGCACTTATATACTTTTCTACCATCTTCACTGGTGCTGAATTCTAGACGGTTAACCAAATTTCAGGAGTAGCTGTGGAAGAGAGAGACAGGATGGCCCTCAATGCTAGAAATAATTTGTACTACAGTTGAAGGAAGGGAAAGAGAGTATGAAACAAATATTGGTCAAGCACCTGCTGTGTGCCATGTAACATGCTAGACAACTTTTTTTGTTGTTGTTTGTTTGCTTTTTTGAGTCTGTCCCTTTACTTTATTGCTTAAGTTCCCTGCTTCAATGAATACAATAAACTCCTGTTTAGAAAAGTAAGGGGCATGAAAGCTTCTGTGCAAGTTATGTATTATTTTAAAATTTTAGTGGCTGATAAAAGCATTTCTACTACAGAACTGGAGAAATCTGGGAGAGCACATGATGCATTTTTGGCAGCAGATACCTGAGCCTCACATTTTGCCTCATGGCATAATTAGCAGGCTAGCAAACCCAGGGTTTGTTATAATGATGTAGCGGCTACTATGACTGCAAAAGCCTTCATCAGCTCACCCACACATGTACAGCCAAGTCCCCAAGATCTGATAGAAGAACAGCATAACTGCGTCTGGGTCGTGTCGTTGTCACAAGGGGAGGAGTTTGGCTTTTTCAGTCTTTTTCATAAATCGTGCTGCTGTTCACGAAGCTACATTATAGATGCTGAAGACCATGGAGAGATACTGCTCATCGGACACCTGAATCCAGCCATCCTGATCCATGTCCTAACATCTGAATTTGTCCGTCAACCTCTGCAAGACAGTACAGCCCTGGATGAGAGTGCTTGCTTGAGCTCGTTCTTGTGGATCATCCCAGAATTGTCCCTGTCGTAGGTTGGAAGACTTTCTGCCAGTCTGTGATGTACTTCCCACATGCTTGTGAACTCACTGAAGTTCATGCCAGCCTTGTTCTCCTGGTCCAACACAGAAATGGTTGACCTGACAGTCACTGGGTTAACTGGGGACCACATGCTGTGAGAAGATCAGGCTTCAATTCACCATTGGCTAGGGCTTCCTGAAGCTCATTGTCCAATATCACCCCCATTCCGTCATTTGTCAACTTGCTGGAAGATATTCCCCAGGAAACTGTGTTCCGGCAGCACCACGCCCGCTGCTGGCCCTGGACTGAGGTTGGACGGGGGTGTTAAGAGTAAGCAGTGGACCAAGATGCTTGCGGCAACTGACCACTTTTTGTTTGTGTGATTTCTATTTAGTTCTTACAACAACCTGAAGATGCAGATATTAATATCCTTGGAAGAGTGATGAGGAAACAGACTCTTGGATATAAATAAATCACTAAATACCATTCAGCTTCTTCATGGCATAGTCAGACTTTGAATTCAAGCTAAGTCAAAAGCTGAGTCACTCCATCACTTCTCACTGCTGGCTAAGAAAAGAAAAAAAAAATGACTTGGGACACATAAAAGCTCAATAAATAGCAGTGAACCTTAACTTACAACTGTAGTAGGTCAGAAAAAAATTATCTATGAATAAAGATAAAATATAACACATATCTAATATGTATATTAATATGTCTAATATGACATATATTTGCACATCTCTCTATAATCTCTAACTCATATTGTTTTATCAGGCTAAGTGACCTTGAACAAATTTCTGCCCTTGGTAAGCCCTAATTTCTCTATCTGCAAAATGTGGGGCTTGGGATAAATTAGCTCTAATATCTCTTATCCTTAGTAACTTTTACATTGTATGCCATGGTTTCAGGCCTGGTACGTGTGCCCCTTGCTCCCTGGAACTCTCTCTGAACTTGGTGTATAGTTTTGCTTCTGTGTACCTGGATGCATCCTAAAAGTAAATGTGATTGAGCTTTAGCAATACACACAAGAGTTTCATTCCACAATGGTCACTAATGATACCTAATCAAGACACAATCTGAAAGGTAAACAAACCAAGAGCTCCTTTGTTTTTGTGAAGCAAGAACTAAGGATTATTGATTATTCTTCTGACCCAGGACAGATCCATATAGATCTGGGGAAGATTGATGGCTCTTTTGATCTGAGGATAAGCCAAGCCTGACAACACAGTGCCACTTTAGAACTCCACTGTGTGTACAGCACCTGACCAGGCTTGGCCAGGCTCCTTTTACACTGTTTCTTATTCTTCCCCAAATTCTGGTCAATTATATCCATATCATTGCAAAGTATGTCATAATACTCCTTCGAGGTGCTGAGCCTGGGCTCTGCTGATCATTAGGGATTGAAAAAATAATAATGGTATTTTCAAACTGTATCATTCATATCCTCAAATTCCCATGGGAATGTTAAATATATTCATAATAGAGCAATCCAAGATCTTGCTTAACTGTGCTTGATTTGTCTATACCTTATTAAAACAAAAATCAGGCAGAGTTGGGATAATGGGGTCTATTCCCCATATTTCAGTGACTTTGGGTTTGATGCAAAACTCCATTTTTTGCAGCCTAACTGCTGGCAGTGCTGATAGCAGGTACAACGCAGACCATAACTGCCATCAGGGAAAGGAGGTGAGAGTCATTCACTCACTCAAGAAGTATTCTTCTACTGCTGATATTTTTGAAGAAGATTAAGGATTTTGAAATGATATTTGATCCCATGGTGATTGAGCCAACAACCATGTTACAGACAAAGGCCATGTTAGAGCGTCAGGCTGGAAATCTACTTTGTTTCTCTCTCAGCCTGCCATGCTATCTCCAGGTCCTTGGGATAATTTAGAATGGGGTAGCTTCATGTTAGGGACATTATTCAGATAGCTCAGCAATGGTTCCTGATGTTCTGGTGTCCCCCACTTTATTTTTTATTTATTTATTTTTTTTCAAAGAAGAAAATATATTTTATTTTTTTAAAATTATTAATTTATTTAATTTTGATTCATTGAACACAAATGGAGTTTAGCTATTGTTTCTCTCGTTGTACACAAAGTAGAGTCACATGTGAATTCATACATGTACACAGGGCAATGATGTCTGTCACACATTCTTTTATTATTACACACCCCACCCTGACCCCTCCCCTCCCATCCCTCTATGCTATCTATCCTTCCTCCATTCTTGCCACCCTTCCACCCCCATTGTGCATCATCATTCACTTATCAGAGAGACCATTCAGGCCTTGGATTTTTGGGATTGGCTAATCTCACTTAGCATAACAGTCTCCAACATCATCAATTTACCTGCAAATGCCATAATCTTATTCTTCTTTATGGCTGAGTAATATTCCATTGTGTATATATACCACTGTTTCTTTATCCATTCATCTATTGAAGGGCATCTAGGTTGGTTCCACAATCTAGCTATTGTGAATTGGGCAGCTATGAACATTGATGTGGGTGCATCACTGTAGTAATCTGATTTTAAGTCCTTTGGGTATAGGCAAAGGAGTGGGATAACTGGGTCAAATGGTGGATCCATTCCAAGCTTTCTAAGGAATCTCCACACTGCTTTCCAGAGTGGCTGCACCAACTTGCACTCCCACCAGCAAAGTATGAGTGTACCCTTTTCCCCACATCCTCGCCAACACCTGTTGTTGCCTGTATTCTTAATAAAAGACATTCTAATTGGGGTAAGATGAAATCGTAAGGTGGTTTTTGTTGTTGTTGTTGTTGTAATGTCCTTTATTTATTTATTTGTTTGTTTTATTTATTTTATTTGCTTATTGATTCATTGAGCACAAATGGAGTACAGCTATTGTTTCTCTGGTTGTACACAAAGTAAAATCACACCATCTGTGCCTTCATATATGTACACAGGGCAATGGTATCTGTCGCACATTCTGTTATTATTCTTACCCACCCACCCCGACCCCACCCCTCCCTTCCCTCTATGCTATCTCTCCTTCCTCCGTTCTTGCTACCCTTTCCCCCCTCCCCCCCGGCATTATGCATCATCATTCATTTATCAGAGAGACCATTCGGATTCGGCCTTTGGATTTTGGGGACTGGCTAATCTCACTTAGCATAACAGTCTCCAACATCATCCATTTACCTACAAATGCCATAATTTTATTTTTCTTTATGGCTGAGTAATATTCCATTGTGTATATATACCACTGTTTCTTTATCCATTCATCTATTGAAGGGCATCTAGGTTGGTTCCACAATCTAGCTATTGTGAATTGAGCAGCTATGAACATTGATGTGGCTGCATCACTGTAGTAATCTGATTTTAAGTCCTTTGGGTATAGGCCAAGGAGTGGGATAGCTGGTCAAATGGTGGATCCATTCCTAGTTTTCTAAGGAATCTCCACACTGCTTTCCAGAGTGATTGCACCAACTTGCACTCCCACCAGCAATGTATGAGTGTACCCTTTCCCCACATCCTCGCCAACACCTGTTGTTGCCTGTATTCTTAATAAAAGACATTCTAATTGGGGTAAGATGAAATCTTAAGGTGGTTTTGATTTGCATTTCTCCTATAACAAGGGATGTTGAACATTTTTTCATAAATCTGTTGATTGCTTGTAGATCTTCCTCTGTAAAGTGTCTGTTTATTTCCCTGACCCATTTATTGACTGGGTTATTAGTGTTCTTGGTGTAAAGATTTTTGAGTACTTGGTAGATTCTGGAGATTAGTGATCTATCTGAAGTGTGTGTGGCAAAGATTTTCTCCCACTCTGAAGGCTCTCTCTTCACATTGCTGATTGTTTCCTTTGCTGAGAAAAAGCTTCTTAGTTTGACTCTATCCCAATCATTGATTCCTGCTTTTATTTCTTGCGCCTTGGGAGTCATGTTAAGGAAATCTGGTCCTAGGCCAACATGATGGAGATTTGGACCTATTTTCTCTTCTATTATGTGCAGGGTCTCTGGTCTAATTCCTAGGTCCTTGATCCATTTTGAGTTGAATTTTGTACAGGGTGAGAGATATGGGTTAATTTCATTTTGCTGCATATGGATTTCCAGTTTTTAAAACAACACAAAGGCGTATGAAAATGTAATGTTTTCTGGTAAAGGGTAATATATAGAGAAATGTACTGTTCTGTATTGTTGTAATCTTGTTGCATAAAATTTAAATGACTAAGAAATTACATATAGAGTATACAAAACAAAGTGAGAGGGGGATCAAAGCATATCACTACAAAAATCTCATTGGCTGTCATCAGAAGATTCTCAGAGTTTAATGATTGCAGAAGGCAGCGATTTGATTTCTTAGTCTACTTGTGGAATTCCTAACTGACACTTGTAGCAGCAGCTTCCCAACCGAACCCAACCCTAAGTGGTCAGATTGCCCTGTAGAGGTCAGATGTAATCACTGAGCAGCAGTTATGAGTAATCAGAATTGGGTCACTTAAAAACATATAATATGATATACCTTCCATAATGCATCTGGACTGACAGACTGTTTAGTCTGTGGAAACAATTGTTGGGAAATGTTTTCAACCTTGCAATATGGCCAAGCATATTAATCCAAAGCCAATGTTGGTTGATGTATTTTATAAACTGACTCAGTTTAACAGGAAGCAAAAGCACCATTCTTCCTTCCAAGGTGTGTCTCATGGACGTCTTATTGATCCACATTTTATTTTACACTTCTTTCCAAAAAGATCAGAGATGAGTACAGTGAACATAATAGAATAGCAATAAAGCACTAACAGAAAATTAAGGAAAGCAAGACTGAAGGAAAAGGAGATGAGAATATGTTTCCAAGGTTGAAGGTGGCTACAATCCTAGAGCACAAAACTTTTCTGTGAGTTTCTTAATGGGCCAGGCTAAAAGAAAGTCTTGATTAGCTCTCTTCAGTGAAAGGAAGACTTTTTTCCAATAATAAGAGAAATCTATTTTCCTGGTTTTGTTGCATTTAATAAAGACAAAAACAAAATCAAAGGAAGGGATAAGACACAAATTACACAGGAGACATCAGACCATTGATATCTTCAACACAACCTAAATAATTGCCACTAGAGATTGGATGGGTCCATTGGTATTCCAGTTATTCAGAAGTGATTTTAGTGAGAAGGATCCCCTCTCTGTGATATGGATGTATGGGGTTGGTAAACCTTTCTGCTCTTCATCCTTCACATTATTTGATTCATCTAGAGAATGTCAGCAATCTCTAGCCTGGAGGTAAAATCCAGTCCATTTCCTCTTTTTTTATATAAAGTCTCATTGGAACACAGCCAGGCCTTGTCTTCACATATTGTGGTTACTTTCTAGCTCCAATGGCAGGATCAAGCAACAATGGACAGTATATAAAACCCAAAATATGTATAATCTGGCTATTTACAGGAAAAAGCTCAACCATTCCTTCTCTAGAGAAAAACTTGAAAATATGTCATTAGAACTAACAAGTACTTGTTTAAATACAGTTGCTCCCATGTAGTTAACCCCCACAAATCATTATCTGCCATTAATAGCATTGTGTATGGGAATCTTCATCCAAGTAACCATATATGCCAGCTAATGAACTAAATGAAGGAAATGGGACCCAGGTCTCATAAGTTTTGTTTAGTAAGATAGTAAAGAGAAACTTCGGAGCCTGAGACATTTTCAGGGAAGTGGTGGAGATGCCACCATGGGGGGATCTGCAAGACCAATAAACAAAATGAGGGCTATTGATGATTGGGGTGAAGGGAAAGGGTGAGGCCAGGCTTGGAAGGATAAGCACATATGACTGGTAAGACAAAACATACTTCCTTTCTGGATTGTACCTAGGATCAGCTCAGTGTAGGTGCTAAAGCTAGAACTCCACCACCTCCATTGGTTCTCTAAGCAATGCAAGATGGCTCACTCACGTTGATTTATCTCCACTAACAAACTTAAGGATTAAAGCACAAATGTGGTTTTAGATTTCAACAGAGGTTCTTAGATCACATGCTGCTGATTTTGAAGGCAAAATCATCGAAGTCATCCCCGAAGTCAGTAGAACTGAAAGCATGGTTCTATCTACTTTTGCTCCATGATAGGCCTTGTCCTCTTACCTGAGCTGTATTTCTACAAAATTAACCAAAGATACAAAAAAAATTGAAAATATGAAAGAAAATTAAAAGGACTTTTCTACTTATACATTTAAGTATCATAAACTTTGAAAATTTTAGGTCTGATGCTTTCTGCTTCCCTGCCCTAAAGAAAGAAAAGCTTAAAGTATTGTTTTTTTTATTATTTTTTTAATCTGGGATTGCTATTGAAACTGTCTTTCTGCTTTCTATTTGGGACCGTTTTGACTTTCATACCCAGTTTAGTTAAAACATGTGAAATATTCAGGATCACTTTCTATGTTCAATTAGGGAGGGAGAAAAGTTTCAACTCAAGCATATATATGGTGAATATCATGGACATGTTTTTGCCTAATAAAGCTTCTTATTGAAATAGAATTATTTTCTAATGTGAAAATCTTTTCTCTTAAAACTGTTCATCTCTTTTAGAAAATACCTATTATCAAAAATCCTTTTGCAAATGCAGTGAACTTGGAATTGAGTAATAACAAAAAGTGAAGACCCTGAAATAGGACTTAATGGAAAATTAATTATGCTTACTGAGCTTCCCCTGTGTGGTCTACATTGTTAGCTGCTGGGGGAGATGGAAATGTGAGAAATTAGTCATTTTCTGAAGGTTTTTCAAAGTGGTTGAGGAAACCAGGTCATGTGACGAAAGCTAGAAAGTCAGTGCTTGTTACTTTGTTTAATACTTGCTGTAGTTCAGTAGAAATCAAGAAGTGGAGGTAGATTTGGGATAAAGCAACTGGACAAAAATTTTGGAGGAACGAAGATTAAGTATCATGATGAATAATGGAAATGCATCGAAGTGAATATTAATAATTCCTATTATTGGAAGTGGATAAAATGTTTTAGAATTTAATTAAAAATGCATATGGTACTTCTCACTGTGCACAGTGGTGCACAACCTATAATCCCAGTCACTTGAGGGGCTGAGACAGGAGGATTGCAATTTGAAAGCCATTCTCAGCAACTTAGTGTGGTCCTAAGCAATTTAGTGAAACACTGTTTCAAAATTTTGAAAAAGTGAAAAAAAAAAAGGGCTGAGAATGAGGCTTAGTAGTAAAGTTCTTCTGGGTACAATTTCTAATACTTAAATAAATAATGAATTTCTCAAAAATATTTTACTAAGCCTTCTTATTTTCTACTAAAGAGAATTTTGAAGTATGGTAAGAGAAAAACATTAAATATTACTTTTAATGTTTAAACATAAGTTCTGTTTAAGTTTTTAAATGTAAGTGATGATTTCTCCAACTTTCACATATGTTGAACCGAAGGCAACATGAAAAACAAGGTCATTTCTTATACCATGCCAAGACAATGTTGTGATAATTTAATCAATGTGGTTGATCTTATACTACAATGTTCTTAACTCTGTAGTTTTGGGGCAAAAATTTTCTAGTAGTTTGCTTTTGTTTATTTCCGTATCCTCAGGACCTGCAATAAATATTTATTGAATGAATCAAGGCAGAAAATCATTCAGAAATAAAGTTCTATAAAAATATAAAGTTCTATAAGGATGCAGAATGACAATGCAGGCAGATGAGAAGTTCCTTTCCTTCAATGAAAACATTTGTCCTCGATGGGAATGCAAATTAGCATAGCCACTATGAAGGTCAGTATAGGTGATCCTCAAAAACCTAAAAATAGCACTACTATATGATGGATCTATACCACTCCTGGGTGTTTATATAAAATAATTAAAGTCAGTATACTATAGAAATACATGCATATCCATGTTAATAGTAGAGCTTTAGTTATGGAACCAGCCTAGGTATCAATCAACAGGTGAATGGATAAAGAAGAAGTGGTATATATACACAATGGAGTTTTATTCAGCCATAAAGAGAAATGGAATTATGTCATTTATAGGAAAATGGTTGAATTTAGAGAGCATCATGTTAAACAAAATAAGCCAAACTCAGAAAGTCAAGTGTTGTAGATTTTCTTTCATATGTGGAAAAGAGAAACTAGGAAACAAAAAGAGAGCTCATGAAAAAAGAAGTTAGATCAGTAGGGCAGAAGGAAGGAGATGAGGAGGGAGGGAGTGGGGGCAAAGGGAGGTACTTGGGAATGAAACCTATCAAATTATGGTATGTGCACGTACAAGTGTGCCACAGTGAATCTCACTTTTATGGATCATTATGCACCAAATGAAAGAAAGAGGAAAGAAAAAGAGTGAAAATATTAATTAGGCTAAAATTTGAAACTATTTACTTTTTAAAAATATCTCCATTTACAAAAATATTGAGTGAAAGCTTTGGCCTTTACTTTTCTCAAGCAAGCTGGGATATGAGGTTTGGAAGTAGTATAAATGATCATTTTTTATGTAGGAAAATGATGAACCAAAGTGGGAAAGTATAGAATTGAAAAATACCTTCACAGTGCTCAAGAGAGATCAGAGTCAAAAGCTGAAGGCAGGAATACAGGGGTTCTCAGAGCTGCTCTCCTACATTGCCCCCGAGAACTGAAGAGGCATATTTCCTTCATCTTATACCTAGCTATAGAGGAATGGGAGGTATTTGTAAATAAGAACTATTGCTAACTAGAGAAGAAAGGACTAGAAAAACATCTTAAATGCCTATATGTTATTTGTAGCACTTTATAATTCACTTATAAAAATTACATTCTTATGTAAACACAAGCATTTTCTTATATGCATTTAATGCATTCATTCCTCAGTAGAAGGAAAACAGTAAAAATCATCATAGAAAAAATATTTTACACAATCCATTTTTTTTTCCTAAAGATAACTCATATGCTTCAAAGTAACTGGAGAACTGAACAGTGAATTGGATGTATTTAAGAAGTTGAAACCGTTTTGTCATTTTAATCATTATTTCTAATATTTAAGAATTTCAAAAGTTTACTTTTGCAATGTGATTTAAAAAAAAAAAACTTGCCCTATTGAAAATTTATCTGGTTAAGAAACACACACCTCCTATTAAATATAATGTTCTTCTTGGAAACCAATGGAGATTCTTGCCACAAGGTCTAGACTGTGTGGAGGTCAGTGATTTCTATTTCATGAAAAGTGAGCATGTTCATGCCAATCGGGTGCAGTACAAGCTGTATCTTATGCCACAGATATTCCATTCACATGTGTCAGCACAAAAGTCCTATTTTCTATTTGTCTGTTCTATTTTGAAGTAAGGAGATTCAAACAGCCCATTCCATTAAATTACAAAAACAATATTTGTTCTGATTAATATCATGTAAGTTTCAAAAGCTTCAGTTTCTCTACTTTTCCTATAAGGTTTTCTCGGTTTTTTCCTTCTTAAATGAAGTGTTATGTGATCTAAACAAGAAAGCTCCCATGAACTTCGTCTAGAGATATTAACCAGCCAAAATAGCTATCTAACCATTTTGGAAATATGCAGATAATGAAGATGTCACTTAAAATGTACATACATTTGGAATTTGCAAAGAAAAGTAATACACAGCAATGATATCTTTGATCATGGAAAGAGCTCAGATATATGGGAACTGTGTCGAGGATGGTTATCATCAGCCCATTTTCTATTCCCTGTGCACAAATCATTTCATGCATTCTACAACCCAAGCCTCGATGTTGGGCTTCAAAAGCAATTTCAGCAGCAAAATAAGGTGCTTTTCTTCAATTTTCAAGCCATTTGTACGAGGTTAGTGTTGTTTACCCACCTGGTACACTGATATTTACATACCCCTTTAAAGAAAATTGGTAGGTATGATTTATGGAGTACTGTAAGAGCACAATTTTCCATGTAGTGCACCTAATCTGAAAGGGCACTTGCAAAGGTCACTCTGGCCATACAAATACCAAGTCTTCTCTTTGGAATAAGTTAGGATATTCATTCTTCTTGGAAAATGTCAGCAGTACCCTACTCCAGGGGTTAGTTTATGCAGATAAATGCGTAAGCCTTTAATCTTAGAGCAAAAATACTCTACACAAATGTAAAAGCACTCCATCTATCACTGTTAAGACCTGTAATTTGTTTTTATTTAAATCTCAAGCCAGGGTGGAGTGGGCAACAGAACCACTAACATGGTATCTCACACATAAGCAGAGATCAAGGCACAAAAACATGCTTAGACTCTCAACCCAGGTGGCTGGCATGCTGTGGGGTTCGAGCAGCCCAGACTGCTCTTTCCAGCACCTTCTGCATTGTTCCTTTTGCATTTGGAGACTTCCTGCCCATCCCAGTGTATGGAAAATGGTTCAGGAAGTTTCCCCTCCCAGCCAGCATTTAAAAAGCAGTAGTTAAAATTCAGGTGAATAAAACATCATTACTTGTTATAAACTTAAGGGTTCACCTCAACCCTAGGAGAGCAAAGCCAATGTCAAATTCATAAAATACTTTATGAGTTTGTTTTCCCCAATAGAAGAATCATGTTTAAAGAAAATATTTTTCCATGTGGAATCATTCCCGATTCTGAGATTTTTTTCTTTGGCAATTGATAAGGGAAATACAGCATAGCCAATTGTGTATAGTTATAAGTGCATTTTATATTTTTTCTTCCTTTATACTGTATAAAATTTATTCTTGAAACTAAAATTTATCCCAAATAATGATTCTCTGAAAAACATGTGAATTTCAAACTTAAGAGACATGAATATAATGTAAAATATGATTATGAAATATTTGCCTTTATTTCTACAAAGGAGATAAAAAGGAAATGCATGGAGAGAGACTCTGTGTTTACCCTGATGAGGTTTTGCAAATGAATATGGAGTTTATGAGAGGTGACTGGACAGCAGAGTGTGGTCCCTTGAGTTTGGTCTAACATCTGACATTGGTTTTGCCATTTCAATATCGTCAGAGCAAAAGGAAATTATAACCATCCGTGGACCAGATTTCCTTTTGAAAATGTGGATATCAACATGGAGATACAGTGTAATATGATAATAACAGTTGACACCATTGTATGCTTTTTTTTGGTGTGGAGAGAATGCAACAGTATACCAGATGGATTTGATTTAGGCATCATTCTAGATACATATTTTTTTCTCTTGATTTTAACGATATAAAGGGATTGGTGATTGGGTCAACATATGAAGTATTACTTGTTCTTAGTTCAGTAGTGTAAATAAAATTGAAAAACCAATTTTAAAAAAGAAGATCACTACTAGGTATAGAAAACTATGATGTATCAATAGCAAAGAATCTCTAGTTTCTAAATGATAAAATTAAACTGCAATTACTCCAGCTCCTCATGTCAAACATTTTTAGCAAAGGCCCCATCCCTAAATCTATAGCACCCAAAGCACTTCCGAAATTCTTTTATCTAGACCTACCTGTTGGGAATCTCTGCCTTAGTGTCTAACTCAAGCTTTTCATATGCAGAAACAAACTCCTTGGTCACACACTTCCAAACCTGCTACTGCTATCATCTTCCCCACCTCAAGTTTTGGCGACTCCATCCTTCCTGTCTCTTAGGCCAAGAGTCTGGAAGTCTTCCTTGAGTCGTTCCTTCGCCTCACCCTCCACAATCTCATGGATAGAAAATCCACTGGTCTGATGCCTTCCAACCACCATTGTGGCCACCAACCTCCCAACACAGCTCGTGACTGAAGTGTTCCTATCCCTGCCTTCTACAATTTCATCTTATCAAAGCTATAGGACTTTTTTTTTTTTTTTTTTTTTTTTTACATTATGTATTAGTTTAGATCATTCCTCTCCTTTTCTTAAAATGCTACACTAGTTTGCTCCCAAAACTTCTCTTGGGCTCCAAATCTCTGAATGCTCTGTTCATTCCTCACTTCCACCCTGACTCTCCCCTAGCCTCACCTTCCATCCCTGGTCCTTTTACTCACTCTGATTCAGTTACCCCTCTCCTGGAAGTTCCCCAGACATGACTGAGGACTTTGCATTGATCGTTCCTTCTGCCTAGATCCCCTCTGTGGGTAGAGACGTGGCTGGGTCCCTCATCTCCTCCAGGTTTTCCCTTAGGCATGCCCTTCTCTATCCCTCTCTCATGCTCTCTGGCCCCCATGCCATTTTGCTCTCCTTCTCACTCTTGTCTGCTGATTTTATTCCCACAGCACTTACCACCATCTGACACAGCATATGTTTTACTTACTGTATTGTTTACTGCCTGTCTCCCCCTGAGTAAGATAGAAATCCCTGAGAGCTGAGATTTCTGCCTATTTTGTTTACTGCTTCATCCTCAGTGCCTAGAAAAATGTTTAGCATAGGGTAGATCTTGAAATATAAATATTTGGCAGTTGAACTGACAAATGCCTTTAACTACTTGTGAGATGCCAATAATTTTATAGCAGTATTCTTTTACTCGCTGAGTTTGCCCTATAGTGATATAAGCTTCAGGCTTTACACAATTATGCCTCCATGTTAATATTTCTTTAATAAACTTTAAGTATGATGTGGCAAAGAGCCCAGAAATAGTCTCACATCAGGTCTGGCTAAGTTTTGTCAGTTATGATTGATTGAATTAGGGTCTTGACTTTGAGTGAGAAAGATTACACGGGGGATAAGAACGCTTAGGAGAGAGAGGAGGGCACTGTGGGTTCAAATTCTACCACTGCTACTTTCCAATTGTGTGGTCTTATGTACACAAGTGGACTTCGTGACCTTCAGCTTTCTTACCTGTGAAATGGAGCTGTGCAATAATGTCCTCTCACAGATTTGCAATGCGAATGACACAAGTTAATGACAAAGTCTGTCAGGGTGACTACTACAGTAATTGTAGACCACACAGTGCCTTGCATACCTTCTATCTTTCAGAAAAATACACACATTACCTTGCAAGGTGCCTGCTGTGTCATGGACAGCAGAGTCATACTGAGCAGAACCGCTGCACATATTTAAATCTCTCTTGGATCCCATGGCTAATAAGCACAGTCTCCATTCAAAGTCATCTGTATTTGGGATAATAGAATTTTGCCATCGTGGTTTTAAATGCTCAACCCCCCAAAACAAATGCAGGCAAAAGGATTCCACTGGCTTGTTGCCACCAAAGGCAAATCAGCAAAATTATGGCACATGGGTCAAATCCCACCTACTACCTCTTTGTGTATAGCCTGAAAACTATGAATCTTTTTTTTTTCTTATATTCTTAAGTGGCTGAAAAAAATCAAAGGAAACATAATATTTTGGGTATAAAAATTGTTTAGTCAGAAATTTTGATGCTTGTTAATAAACTTTTACCAAAATACAGCCATGTCAATTTGTATACATATTATCTGGACACTTTTGTGCTGCAATGTCAGAACTGAGTAGTGAATTCATGCCTCACTAAGCCCAAAGAATTTAGTATCCAACCCTTTAAATAAAAAAAATTATTGACTCCTGGTCTGTGAAACTTAGATCCTCAATTTGATGATTGGTAAACCTGACTTTGTTTCTATTGCTTGCCCAGCAAAAGCAGTGGGTGTGGGCAGATCCCTGTACCTGGGGCCACTTCTCTGAATTGTTGCTACTTAGGTTTGATATATGACTGGGCAAAATGATATCCCCCTGCCCTTTTTATTCCTCCCTGTTCTAGCTTCCACATGTGAGAGAAAACATTTGATCCTTGACTTTCTGAATTTGGTTTATTTCACTTAGCAAGATGTTCTCCAGTTCCTTCTAATTAACAGCAAACACCATCATTTCATTCTTCTCAATGACTGAGTAGAACTCTATTGTGTATATACACCACATTTTCTTTATCCATTCATCTGTTGACAGGCACCTGGGTTGATTCCATAACTTGTTATAGTGAGTGGTGCTGATATAAACATTGAAATGGCTGTATTGTTAGAGTGTGCTGATTTTAATTTTTTGGAAAAATACTAAGGAGTGAGATAACTGGGTCATATGGTGGTTCTATTCCTGGTCTTTTAAGGAATCTCCATACTGCTTTCCAGAGTGGTTGGACTAATTTGCAGCCCCAACAACAACATAGAAGTGTACCCTTTTCCCCACATTCTTTCCAGCATTTATTGTTATTATTCTTGATAATTGCCATTGTGATGGCGTGAGATGAAATCTCAGTATAGTTTGTGTAGTTTGATTTATATTTTCCTCAACAAATATATATAAATATACAGATATGTATTTGTGCAGGGGATTGAACCCAGGGGTGCTTAACCACTCAGCAACATCCCCAGTCCTTTTTATGTTTTTATTTTGAGACAGGGTCTTGCTAAGTTCCTTAGGGCCTAGCTAAATTGGTGAGGATGGCCTTGAACTTGCTATCCTCCTGCCTCAGCCTCCTAAATGAATGGAATTACAGGTGTTTACCTCCATACCTGGCTCAACAGCATATTTTATATCTCACACTGAATTTAAATGTGGCCCGCTGTCCCATATGGAGGAGAGAATTTGGCCTCAAAACTTACAATGCTTTCCCAGAATTATTTATTGGAATTAGTTTTCCTTCCCTCAGAGTTATACACACTCTTCTACTGTCATGCTCTCCCGGAGATGTCAATGCTTGCTACTTTAGAAAAAGTTGGTTGCCTTACTGTAACTAAAATTTTTCCCTTTAATTTGCCCTACTAATTTAAAGCCAGCATTTCCTGGCCTTCTCTCTTTCAAGCTCATCAGTTGACATAATTCTTTAAAACAAAAGAGAACAATGTTTTTGTTTGTGCAAAGGATGTGGGTGTGTGAAAGACAGCTTTAGGGAGAGCACTGGGGAGCTTCAGCATATGTACAGGACTGACTTCAAGCCCTTAATTGTACAATATTCTTTGTGTCTTCTCCATTGGTGGGGAATTCCCATGCATACGGCTGCTGGGCACTGGCCCAGGGTCTACTCCTTTTCTGCTAAAAGGTTCTTGATTGGGTGACAGGGCAGTGTCTTAGGACCCATGAAGCTGGCTACCTTCTATTATGAGCCTTGTGACAGCAAGGAAATACCAAACCTACTTTCCCAGCTCCCCCTTGAAAAGGGCCCTTGCAGCCGGAGGACTGGCATTTCACTGCATTTCTAGTTTAATTAATGTCTAGGAGTTGAACTTCAATTCCCACCCACAGCAGCATAAATTAGATGGAATTAAATGCAGTGCTCCTTTTTACTTTTGCTATTTTTACTTGCTGACCATCGTTTTCAACCTCAAATAGTATGAACATGTAGCAGAATTGCATCCTAGCACAGTGCATCCTAGCATGAAATAAAACACCAGAGATTTTCACTTTATTTTTTATTATTTATTTAATTCCCATCCTCTGAAGTCTAGCAGGTCTCTATGTTCTTGGATTGGGGACTGTGTGGTGACCTGGAGACTGTTGGAGTCTGGGAGACAGTCGTCTTTGGTGTTTCTGGATGGACAATTTCAGTAAGGGGAGCAAAGATATGGTCCTGTTTGGTGACTACAAACCAGGGGTGTGCAGGGAAACTGGGAACATGGGTGTTAAGTGTAGTCCCTGCTGACAGCAGAGGACACCTTCTTAGCTCACCTTGCACTTCTCATTTGCCACCCTTGCCATTGTAGAATAGAGGACCACATGGAGCTTGCCAACCCTCTGAGGTCCCAATGCTACCACCACTCTGCTTCCACCAGCCTTCTTCCAATCCAGTGAGAAAACATACATGTCACAAGAGAAAATAACTAGCCCAAGACCAATAGGGCCTTTTTCTGCACTGTTTAATGAGAGTACTTGAGTCACTCACTGTTTATTGGCTCTGTGATGTTAGGCAGGGCATTGAACCTGTCTGTGTCTCACTTTCCTCAACTACAAAAAAGGGATGGTACTGGCCTTTACTTCATAGGCCTGTGGTGAAGACTAAATGAGATAGTCCGTGTAAAGGGCCACAAATAACCATAGACCTTAGCTGTTGAGAGACTAATAATTGTTGGAGTTTGTTGTTGCTGCCGTGCTGTTGATCAAAATATGCCATCACTTTGCTGGACCGAGGGTGAAGTAGAGTTCTTATCTTTACTTCCAAGGACTTCTTAAGAATTAGGCTCTTTAACATCATTAAAACAGTATGAAGTGTATTGTGACAGTAGTGAATCAGTCGAGGGAGAAGGCCTGATTGTGACTTCTTATGTGCCAACAAGTGAGTTTCTGCTGGTGACTGTCCTAAACTGCTTGCAAACTGTTTCCACAGAGATATGATTTCAGGGTCTCGGAAGCAGTGATCCTAGTAGGAGTGTGCTGTCCATCCTAGGAAGTTCTAGATGTTTTAAAAGGGCTATTGACTAACTAGGGAGTGACCAGGGAAAGTTAACAGGGAGGGCAAAGTGTCATTGGGGACCCCCTCTCATGAGAAGGATGGATTGAGTGAAACTCTTCTCTGGAGCCAAGATAAGGGACAAATGGTTGCTATTTGAAGAAGCAGCATGGTGTGCTTTGTGTGTCTTTAGAACCACCTAACACTAAACAGAAAGTTGTAAATCTAAATTTAGAATAGAGTTTTGAACCAATGGGCTCGTCTCCTAATGAAATTTCCCTTTTTGGGGACTGGCAGAATTCTGTTCAATGCAAAAACAGTCTTTCTGGGAGGTCTTTGAAGGGAATCCTCATGATTGCAGGGTTAGACTGGCAGGGTCCTGAGACCCCTTATAAATCTAAATACTTAAAAGGAATTTTTCCCCTTTTGGCAGAGAGAGGCTTATTTATATGGACTTTGTGCAATAAACTTCTCTGTTTTCTATAGCATCTAGATTTGCTTGATGGGTCTGAAATACAAATGTATGTGCTTTACCTGTCAAAGAAGTAGCTTTTCCACTGGGGGATGTTCTTTGGAGAATGGGAAGCATTAAAAATGCATATTCCCCCATCTAGGAAAAAAAATCCCTTATGTTCTTCAAAAGCAAAATAGGGGAAAGGATTCATATGGAAATCCCCGTCTTTGAAAGTGAAGTGTGACAGCCACTTCACATTGTTGCCACACAGCCACCCAAAGCAGTGCAAACTGGATGAGCTTCCAAACAGGCGGTTAGTTTGCCATTGAAGCATGACCAATGCCTCAGCTAAAACAAGCAAACAAGCGGCTGAACATGTTAACATAATTTTCTATCATTTCTATTTGATGTGGATCGGGTGGAAAATCTGGGATGCAAGCCATGATGTAGATTTTCAAAATTGATTAGCATTTTTTGGACACTGGCAGGCATTTCTGTGGCATTTCAACGTCAAGTTAAAATTGATTAGTGCTTTTGGAAAAATGTGCACCAAATTGCTGTGCAAATTGAGGTAGCTCCAAGCACAGGATGATGACAAGATAAAGGCATAGGAGAGAATATGAGATCCATGCCAGTAAGGCCGCTCAAGTGAGACAAGGTCTTGGAGGAGAGGGTGTAAATGGTTCCGTGCAATTTTAGATTAGCTGTTGGTACTTGTCGAACACTTAGACTCTACTTGTGACAATGTGTAAAATGGGTTGCATGCTTGTAGGATAAAGGTTGTTTGGTTCCTTGTCACAACATTAATCATAAATAAACTCATTTCAGTTGTTAATGTGAAATCGTTATATAATTTTTGCAGAAATTCCATTGTAGATGTGTTCATGTCTGCTTTCTTCAAAGTTTTGGTGGTGTTAAGAATTGCTGCGGCAAATATTTAGCCTTTTTCAAATAACTCCTGGTAGGAATGATTGTAGTTTTGCGATTTCATGATTCCCTTCGAGTTTGTCATCCACAATCATGATTCTTCAAGCCAGTGTGTCCCTTTTCTGTTATCAAACACAAACAGAAAGTTAAGAAGTGAGTCATGGCAGGGTGCATCTCAGAAGAATGAGAACCTTCAAAGGTCAGCTTTTCTTGCTTGTCAATAGTTGACATTTAAGCATTTATTTCAGACGTTGCTGATAATGTTTTTTGAGATAGTCAAGAAGAATTGCTGTGTTGGTATGCAATTATGTTCATAATGAGATGCAAAAATGCAAATATGGTGGTACGTGCCAGTTCTTTAGAGTGCCTTGTCAGAATTGCAGGCATCATGAGACTTTGATAGATACCATGTCACTGTGCAGAGTTGGGGAGCTGATGATTTTTAAAGAAGCATTTATAGCTAGATATCTCTAGATGCTAATTAGCAGGAATCTTTAGCAATGATAAATGTAGAGGTCATTTGTTTATTCTTGGTAAATTCTGACAACTTTATCAAATCAATTGTATCAATAGGATTTGCATGTAGATGTGCAAACATCTTTATCCTTTATTTAATATTCCATATAAAATACATTGTATATTCATAAATGCAGCTACTAGAAGGCTACCTTGCATGATTGAATTTTTAAGTTTCATTTAAAATGTAAATAAGAATATAGCCCATTAATACTTAAAACTATAAAATATCTTTCCAATATTGTTATTTCCATATCTGCATTTTATGCTTTTGTACAAAAAAATTAAAAAAACAAGGAGGCTAAGTAGATGATGGTTTGAAAGTTATGGCAGGTTATGGACTATTCTACTTGTTAGTCTAATTTTATTTTCAAGAATCACAATCTAATTATGGAGGTGGCATAATAAAGAGGATATAAAGCGAACCCTTGTTTCTAGAGCTTTCCTCTCCATATGGAAAGTGTTTATGCTGATTCTCACCACAACCACAGAAAGGGATAGCATGGAACAATAAAAGATCTTGGCAATTTAGAGAAAGATGATTGCTGAAGTATATGCTCAATAAGTGTTCTTTGAATGTCTATGGCCCAACGTGCTCTCTCTGGCTAGATACGGGTGAATGCAACCCAGCCCCTTGACTCAAGCACTTGCAGTGTAACAGGAGAGTCAGACATGCAAATGCACAATTACTGCACAAAATGAGGAGAGCTGCATAGAGATACCTGCAAGGGCAACAAAGTGCAGAGGAGGGAAGATCTCACTTCCTAGGTGGTCTGGCTTCCTTGATGAAAACCTCACCCATGAAACAGGATCTCTTTTGTCAGCTTCTTCCTTCTTGCCTCAGAGAAGGGGAATGTCCCCTCCTTTGTGTCTGTGCAGTAGTAAGGCATCAAGCAGCTCCTGCTAGTGTTCTCTTTCTTCCTCTTTGGTCCAAGGTACACATATAGCAGTGGCTAATTTGGAGTCAGTTTCAACTGCAAGAGATCCACTGCAGCTTCAGCTCCATGCGCCAATGAAAATCCTGCATTCAGAGAGGAATGTGTGACCTGTTTGTAGTAATGAAGTGGAGCCATCTCATCTCAGCTTGCATTCTACATTGTCTAGTACCCCAGAGGGAATTCTGGACAACATCTAAGGGGCAGAGGGAGACCTCAGCTCTGGCACTGGTGGTGGAGGGGATGGAGGATGGTAGGAGGTCAATCGAAAAGCCTCATTTGTCAGGGGGAATGGGCAGAGTCACCTCTAGTTCCTTCAACCTCTACAGGCCCAAGGCTTCTCATGATGGCAGTAACTTCCTCATTTTGGGCTGACAGAATTTCTCTCCACTCTTTGGTTACTTCTTGGACATGGAGACCTCAACTACCAGGGAATTGGTCTGGGTCAGTAACCTAGCTAGAAATGAGAGCTGTGTATGATCAGCTTTAACCCCAAAGCCAATCTGACACAGTGCTCTGCTGAAAGGTAGAATGAGGCACAATAAGGTTTTTAAATACTTTGAGTAAATAGCGAGTCATGAATTGAGAAGCTCCATATTAAAAATGGTTTCAAGGTTCCATGCATTAAATACAAAGGGAAGGCTATTCTGTAGAGTGAACCTGAAAGTGAAAAAAATATTTCATTTGCTGCAACTATGCTGTTGCCTCATTTGGTCTACCTTGCTGGGAAGCCCCTAACTATGTAACTTTTGAGTTGGTTGGAAGCTTCTGATTGGTGAGCCTTAAGTCTCATATTTTTAAAACTAGGCATTGACAGTCAGGGGTGGTGGCACATGAATAATCCCAGTGACTTCAAGAGGCTGATGCAAGTTCAAGGCCAGTCTCAGCAATTTAGTGAAGCCCTAAACAATTTAGAGATGCCCTGTGTCAAAATAAAAAAAAGAATTTTAAAAAGGGCTGGGGATGTGGCCCAGTGGTTAATCATCCCTGGGTTCAATCCTTGGTACCAAAATAAATAAATAAAAATAAAAAGACAAAAGGGATTTACAAATACTAGCAAAAGTTAAGTTTTGCTTTTGCTTGCAAATCAAGCAAGGCTTGGTCTTCGTTTTAATGTATTTTCCCAGTCTGCACAGGGTAGATGTTTAATAAATAGGGTTAAGTGTGACTCAGAAGCAATAAGGAAAGTCATAAACATATATTTTAGAAGTGGAAGTGAAATCAGAGGAAATCTAGTTTAAGATAATTTCCTAATTTTCAAATAAGCAATGGTTGCCAAGTCTCATAGCTAGTTAATATTAGATCTGAAATAATAAGCTACTTTTCAGAGGTGGGGTGGAGTTATTCTGTCAAACAGAAGTCAAGGAGCCACATTACATGCATAGCAAGGGAAGGAACTGAGATTATTTAACCAGGAACCAAACAGACATTGAAGGTCATAGGTGATTTCTCTACCTATTTAAAGAATGGTCATAGAGATGTCATGTAGATGAGAAATTAATTTTGTTTTGGATATTCTCACAGTTCAGATTTAGGTCAATGCATATGAACTTAATAGGGATAGACTTGGTATAGGAAAGATATTTGTAAGAGTTCCTCATCATGGAACAGAATGGATAACCTTTTATTGACATGGCGCACAGGGAATGTCAGTAGTTGGCTGTTGGGGTTATTATCCGAACTGCAAGGTCCTTATCAATTCATAGTAAGTGACACTAGTTTGTGGTTGGGGACCTTGGTAATTTTAGTTCTGCTCTTAGAAGAGTAATACTAATAGAAACCATTTCCAGGAAAGGGCAAATCAAGCTGATTACCCAAGAAATGAATTCACTGGAAATCACGTTGTTTTCCCGACACTTCAAGACTAGCCGGAACCAGGAATGTGTTGTATTTAGTCTCGTTCTTACATCAGCTTTTTGACATCAAAGTATTGGCTAAGGGCTCCTCCTCCTCCCACACCCTTTCAACTCCCTTCCCCTTGCAACATGCATTCCAAGTTCAAGTGTTGTTACTATAGACACACACTAACTTTGAACATCTGCTTTCATCTTAGGGGACCAAGGATGGGTCTTAAGTGTCTCTGTTGCTAGTCTTCTGCTCTTAGATTTGAAACCTACTGGGAGTCATGCTCCTTCCAGATGTGAGCTAGAGTGCAGTTCATGATGGGCTGTTTTGATAGTATGCCAAACATGCTGGAGAATATTTAGACAGCAAAATGTGGAATGGAAACAAATTGCATTTGTTTTCTGAAAGACTGCTTATTCTGGTACCTCATGACCAAAACCAAGATGGCAGAAAGGGTAAAAATTGGCATCAACAATATGAATGACTACGGGGATGAGTGGGAAACAGAAATATTATGAGAAAGAAAGAGAATTTGGATCTGTCTTAAAAAAAAAATGGATCTGAGTTTCCCTGTTAATTATGAGCTAGTTTTCACATTCTGGACACACATATTTCTGACTGGCTGTCAAGGATTCTATAGCAATAAATTGCACACTGAGGTCTCTACTTCGATATAAAATTTCCATTTCAGAAAAAAAAATGATACCTCAGACATTGTATTTCAGGGTGATAATTGTACTTCTCAGGTGGTTAAGAAAAAGATGATCTACAAATAATAATTAAAAAGTTGTGCCCCAAGGGAATGGAGATGTCAGATATAGAACTGAAACATATGAAATGTTAGACTTGGGGCTTGACCTTGTTCTACTGTATTCAGTATCACAAACTCTAAGCAAATTTATGCTTCAATATTTGGAGGTGACAGTTTGAGGATATATTAGGTAGAGAAAAGGAAACATTCCTGCTGGTGTATTGAACTACCCCTTTGACAACATAGCTACTTCTCAACATTTTGAAAGTGTCAGGTTATTAACACTCAAAGTTAATCCACACCCTCTGCACTTTTAGAGGTATGTGGTTAGGGAAAGAGAAGACTTAGTAATTCCTGCTATACCCTGAAAAATGGTTAGAAGAGGTTCAAAAAGCAGGGATTTGAATCTGGTGAACTCCTGACCATATCTTACTCATAAATATATTATGTTCTTTCTGTACATTGATTAAATGGTTTATAATTTGTTTCTCAGTTAAAAAATAAAACCATTTCAATGTCTGGACTTCTGGAGTCTCCTTGTAGGAATTCAATATGTCTGACAATACTGATCTCTCAGCCCTAACTAGCTGAGTCTGTCTGGAACTGCATTGGACTTCCTTCATGGGAGCAGATTATGAGTGCCTCAGTCTACCAAAGTCTCCATTGGGTATGGATTATTCATTTCCTTTCTGCTATCCACCTGGGCTCTGCACTTATTTGAGGTTGTGACTTTGATTCTGAAGGAAGCCCTGGCCCTACCTGTGTCTTGCTGTTCTAAATAAATCCCAAGTTCACAATCTTAGGATTGATGGACTACTATAGTGTATATTTCACAGACTCTGCAGAGAAACAGGACAAAGATGACCAAGATTTGGCCCCTTCCTCTAGGGAGTCACACTAGCTTGAGAGTCACACAGAGAGGAGGGAAGAGCAGGAACTAAGTTCCAATAGAAGCATAGACAAATTGTTCTGGGACCAAAGGAGCAGTGACTTATAGCGCCCCAAGAGAAGGCAACAGCTAAGCTGGGCCTTGAAGACCAGACAGATGCTTCGTCTGTAGATACAAGAAGGTGGGCATTCCAGGGAGAAGACACATAGTGAGTAGAAGTACAGAGGGACAGAAGAGAAGAGAATGTCTGGAGATTGATAGAGAGATCCTTACAAAAAGGAAGGTGAGGAGATAATGGGAGATGATTCTTGTGCCAGGTCATACTATGAAGTTTAGTCTTCAACATTTATGATATAGGGGAACCTTGAAGACATTAAACAGAGAAGTAACCCATCAGTTTCTCATTAAAAAGAAGCCTTTGCACAAGTGTTGAACTATAGCTTCCTCCAAAGAGAAGCTGCACTAATGACGTGAGGAAAATCTTGACTCTGGGTTAGCCATTAAACATTGTCACAGTGTCCCCCGTAAGGCCTGCGAGGGCTTTGTTACATATAGCAACACAGCCTGTGTTGTTTTTCCGATAGCTGTTGCATTTTGTATGCCACGATGCCCCCTGGATACAACCATCAGAGAGTATGAGATGACTGCCAACGATGGCCATCACAGCATCAGTGTGTAGGTACTGTCTTTGCCATCACCATATGCTGCCACTTGAACAACAGGAATAGACAGATTATGTGGAGTTCATGTGCTGCTGCGACAGAATCAGTTGGATTCCAAAGAGGACTGGGGAATATCATTACTGTGACTAGGGTACTTTGAAATTCAATTCGAGGTGATTGTTTCAAATGGAAAAATCACATGGGTGGTGGTGGCATCAAGACAGGTGGCTCTGTCTATAAGCATGGCAATGCTAAGACTGCCAGTTGGTAGAGCAAAAATGTGGCTGGGATGAGTTGAAGGTGATGGGATAGACAATTGATGTGTGGAAAGAGTAGGAAGCTGCTGATCAGTTGTGCTGTGGAGACAGACTTCACTGGGTGAAGCAAAGATGAATATGCAGGACATATTGTCTCACTCTGTGCCAGTCTGAGGGCGTGGGCAGCCACCCTTTGGATGGAGTCAGATGGCAAACTGCACCTGGAAATGGCCCCGAGCAGTGCTGTGATGTCCAAAACAAAGTACCATATGTACAGCTTTCTAAAATGATGTGGTACATTGTCATCATGGATCAAATACCTTTCATCATTTGTCAGTTTGAACAGCTCCAGAACTGACCCAGTTAAGCTAGTTCATCCTCTGATTGTGTGCTAACAACTGAAAAAGAAAACAAGACCCTAGCCTTAGTTGCCATCCTGAAGACCTGGTGAATACTTACATCCAGAACATTTTATCATGTTATTTTGTTGTTTCTTTATTTGTCATTTCTACCAGATTGTGGGGATGGAGGAAGGCATTCATATTCCCCATCTTGTTTTCAAGAACCATGCTTCTCAAATTGGGGTACGGTGGGTCTGGAAATGTTTAGTGCCAAGGTATATGGCAAAATGAGAGTCCCATTTTATGCAGAGATTTCAGAAACCAAGCATTTCTAAATTAGAATGGGTGGATAAATTACAGAGTGACTGATCATATTTCATAGCAAACTGAAGTGAAATAGATTCTTTTGAGCAATTTTTTGCCTGGGTTGTGCTTCCTTGGTTGAAGCCCTTAGTTCTGGCTGGGATGAGTTGAAGGTGATGGGATAGACAATTTATGTGTAGAACTCTCTAAAACATTCATACCCTCTGTTATAGAGAGTTCTTCCATAGCTCTAGAAGCAGGCATCATTGGCTTAGTATTTGTTTGCGAAAGGATAGAAGTAAGGTGGGAGAGTTTGGTCGTATCTAGTGCCTCTCGCGTAGTCATGACTATACTTATATGTGAACGTGCCAGTGATGCAAAGTCAATCATCAGGCAAGTGTCTAGATGGTCCAGTTGTACACAAAAATTTTAGTGCCAGAAGTTCTACCTGAATGCTGGCAAGCTAGCTCTAAATATGGGCCAATGGGACTGAGTAGGAAGTATGGGTGGAGAGGCAAATCATCAAATGTCACTTGATGATTACCTTAGGAATTGTGCATACTTCCTGGTGGAGAAACGCTGCTCCTCTACCTTCTCATACTATTTAGTTCTTCGGTAGGATATTTCCCTTCTAATGTGGATTTTTCATTTGTTCCCTATAAACACCAAATCCCTGACCACCCACTCACAGCTCACCTGGACTTCTCCTTTGGAGGACTGATATTGGATAGTATGCTGAAGCTAAGAAACTGTCTTCTGCACACTGCAAATACTGATTGTTAATTTCTTCCCCACCCACATACATACTTTGAGCCCAGAAGAAGATAAATACTGTTGGTGAGTTTTTATATATCAACTTATTCACTTAATAAAGATTTGCTGAGTAAGTACTATACACTACCAAATAGATACACAATTACAATCTTCAAAATACATATGACTCAAATATAGTAGTCAAAAATGCTTAGCTAAGAATGATGAGTTTCTTGTTTAGTGCATCTATTTTGCGTTATTCTCTAGGGGACCAAATAACTCCTAACTGTTAAGGATAGATCCTTTCATTCATCTATTCTCATCTCTGAAATAGTCAAATGCTCTGAGCCAGAGGAAACAGAAATGAAGAAAAGGGAAACACATTCATGTCCCCAACACTACCAAAATTCCTGTAGATAGATTTCCTCCTATTTTTCTCTTCTCTCTCTTTCCTTTCTTACTTACTTCTTCCTTTGATGTCAGACTAGAACTGATTATAATACTTATTTGCTGGGTAAGAATAAAAACCAGTCTTTCAGTGTGGTTGTGGGTTTTAAGTGAAATAGTGGGATATGTGCAAATCCTCAGATCACGACTTGCCTAGAGTTGATGTGGACATCCCTTATTCACAAGGGAAGTCCTCCATGGAACTGGTCTTGGCCCACTTTGCTCCCTTCTTTCTGTATTTACCCTTGACCATTTCTCTCCTGCTTCAGATATCAAACACCATACCTGGGTCCCCTGTCATTACCACTCTTTGGAGCTTAAACTCCTGATTTTGATCTGTTGTGAACCAGAGCAGCTGCCACTGGCACTGTTTGGTGAGGGAAGACAGTTATCTTCTTTGTCAGATCTGCTCTTCCTTCCTTTCAAGTCTTCCTTGTGGATGGCACCAACTCTCCTCCACGGCAGCCAGGCTCAAGGACAGGAGTGATCTATACCTTCCTCTTCATCCACTGCATCCAAATCAGAGGACAAGTCCTGTCAAGGGCAACCACCCTTCCTTCTCTCCATCTCTATATTTCTAACCTTAGCACAGCTCCTTCTCATGAAGAGTTCACTTGGATGACCATTAAAGCCCTTCTATTGGTCAACCTACTCCCAGTCCATTAACAATTTCTGGCAAGTTACTGTTCCTAAAGCAAGTCTGTTCTTCCAAACCCTCCCAATTCTAACATAGGCCATAGATTATGTCCAATACCTTTGATGTGGCAGTAAAGGCTCTTCATGGACTGCCCCCAAGCTGTCTTGCTAACCATGTTTCTGCAACTTGGCCTCTCAGAGAAGATGGTCCTTGTTCTCAGTGTCTTAGTCCAGTTTCTGCTGCTCTTATAGGATACTAGAGACTGGGTAAATCATATAGAAAAGAAGTTTACTTGGTTCAGAGTTCAGGGGGCAGGGAAACCAAGATCAAGGGGCCATAGCTGGTGTGGGTGTTTCTGATGGTATGAAAGAGAGTGCACACAAGTTAAATTTGTCATTTTATAACAACCTAAGGATAGTTATAACCATTATCTCTTTATAATGGCCTTAATCCACTTTTGAGGGGGGTGCCCCATGACCTAACTACCGCCCTGAAAGGTTTTACCTCTTAATACCATTAAACTGCAATGTGAGTTTTGGAGGGGATAGTGAAATGACAGCCACTAGCCACTGTGTTCCTTTCACCATAATTTGTTCACCATAATTTCTTTTCTCCCCATGAAATGCCCATTCCCCTTGCCTCTCTGGGCATCCTTCCTGTCTTCAACAGCCCCTGAGATGCCACCTCCTTCACTATTTCCACTTGATCCCCAAGCCAAAGCACACTCTGCTCCTCCTCTGAGTGCACCTCACAGATACTTAGGAAACATCAAGTAAATGAATAAACAAGTGAATTAGTGAATGAACGAATGACCAAGTGGAGGACAATCTCATTATGCATCACAGTCCACAAAGGTAATCAACATGTTATCATTCCAGATGTTCCTTGCTGGAAAAACAGACAAAAAAAATAGCAATACAGGAGCAGTATCAGAAAATCACCATTTAGCAACCATGGCAAACACAGGAACAAAAATCCATTGCTCTGATATTGACCTCTTGGAATTGTATTTAAAGTCTGGAAATTCATTCATAAAAGGATTTTATTTATTTAATGTGGCAGTATTATTCTGCTGCATTAGTGTTTATGTCTGACCTTAATGTCAATATGCAACTGTCTTGGTTAATGGGGCTTCAGGATAAGTGTTAAGATCAGCAAGTGATTTGTTCTTTTCCCCAAATTATTTTAGCTCTCTAGTGGTTACATTTATTTTAATTTCTAATACCATAATAAACTGCACTTTTAGAGTGTGGGAATGAAGAATTAGTAGACTCAGTTAACGATGAGATGAATGGCCGTAGAAGAAGTGTCTAAATTCATGAGTTTATTGACACAAGCTGTTATTTTTCACTAGGATGTACATATTGCATGCATGAGTGCAGATACATATTATCGATAGGTATTTACTTTTTAAAAAGTGGAATCCTCTACTTCTTTGCAAATTGGTGGCAGTGCTCAAGATTGTGTGCAATGACTGTTTTGTCCCAACCCCGGGCTGCTCTCCATGAGCTGGCCCCCATCACTGCTGGTAGGTAACTATGTGATATATAACTTGCAAGCAGCCCTGCTGTTTGTTACTGGCAATTAATCTCTCTGGTGCCTTTCTTCCATTCAGACTAAGCCTTTATGTTCTAAATCCAGCTATTCTACTGCTCCCCACTTGTGCTGTGTAGAAAAGACTCAGACTGACAGATTATCGCAGGGCAGTTAAGCATGTAATTGCTCAAATGAGTTAAAATCCCTTCAAATATCTGTCTTTGTACCTCATCACACCACTTCACGGACTCAAATATTTGACAATTGATGAAGATAAACTAAAGGGGCCTTCATTAGCTACCAACCACCGTGACAAGCTTCTTTCAGCGAAAGGCTGGTGAATTTTGGAACTATTATCTACTTAAAAACTGCAGGAAAGCAGAAAAATACTTTAGTGAACTTTAGAATAGAGAAAGCTAGAAGCTTCGTATGGAAGCTGGGGTCAGGAAAAAACCCCATAGTTTGCTAATCTAAGGCTACACTTGTTAAAAATGCAGGGGAAGACAGGCTGATACACTTATCCAATAAAGGAAGGGAAACATTACCACGTTCTCATAGGCACCATCATTAATGACTGTGTGTTAAATTTAGAGGTAATTACAGAAATGGAGAGAGGGTGGCAGAAATCCAGCGTTGTGCAGAGACTGATCTTAGTGTGGGGTTGCCTGATTGCCAGGAGCCACAACCCGCTACACGAAGTCAGGTGCTGCTCTGAGCAAGTATCTTGAGAAATGCATGGAACTTTGCTCTGGCATAAACCCCAGCAAATCCTCTGACTTTCAGGGAACTCATAGTGCTCTTATTAAGCTGAATCAGATGCAAAAAAAAAAAAAGGTGTTGTTCCTCAGGCATCAGGGTAGAGTAGATATATAGACAGATGCGGACTTGAAGCATGATGGCTTGTGAAGTGGTGGGCAGTGTATCTCTCCATTTCCTTACCTATGAAATGCAATGACTAACTTGAGTTGCATTCTATTTTTTCTGGAAGGTCTGAAAAATCTACTTGGTACAAATACTGGTAATTATTTCAAAAAATGGCATATCTAGAATTTTCCTCTGTATACTTCATACTTAATGCAAACCTGAAACCCATTCCCTTGTAGGAACACCAAAATAAACATAAAAAAATGAAGAAAAATTTTGAAGAATTTCATTTTCTTCTCTTGGGACTTAGGTTTCCATGAGATTAGTTTGGCTGGGCTGTTCTGATAGTGAAGACAATGCAACTCAGTTTCCAAACAGTGTCCATGGTACAGAACCCCTCAAACTGGCTCTTGACCATGCGAGGCCCTGCAGACATTTCTGTCCTCGTTGGTTAGATAATGTGACTGGTCAAATCACAATAGTGAGTGAACATCTCTGAGTGGTACATCTCTGAGTGGAATATTCCCCTGACTTTATTGGGAATCCTAGCATCTTATTGAACATGATGTAGGTTTTTGTTTAAACATAATTGGTCAAACTAAACATTTAAGCAAGATGTTCAAAGAAGAAATGACCTTCAATTATGTTTACCTCTAAAGATTATGCCATTTTTCTTTTAACCTATCATATATCTTTTGTCATACTCTCTCTCTCACACACACCTCACACGTTTACATGTATTCTGGCTGCTCAAAAGTTCAGCCATGGTTCTGATGGTCTTATGATTTGGTTTTGCTTTGACATCACCTCTGGAAAACTCAGTATCTGAATAACCCCTTTTTTGTTTTAGTGTGTAATCAATGGCCAAATGATTGTGTGGGTTACTATGACATTTCCTAAGCATAGCAATGTTAGTAATACAGGCAATATACATCCTTTGAATATACTGCAATGCCTTAATATTTTCTTTTTTGTAAATAAAAGTGTGTGATATGTAACTGAACAAACCTCATTTACTTTATGTGTAAAATACTTTGTCAAATATAAAGTAGATGCTTCCCAAGTCTTATCACAGTATAATTAATAAAATTATGTTTATTTAAGGTATACCACTTGATCTCTCTCTCTCTCTCTATATATATATATATATATACGTATATGTATATGAATATTAAAAAGAGTGGATTAACTAAATTGGAACCATTTGGACTGACACAAAAAGTTAAAGTTCTAATAAATATGCAACAGAAATATTAAGCATAAGATAATGTCATAATTCCAAACACCACAGATTTCTTTGTAGCTAACATAACATCAATCAAAATAACCTTTAGGAGCTGTACTTCTCCTTAGCTATTTGAACCCATTTAGGATAAAAGTCTTCAGAATAAAGGCATACTTAGGCAGTTTGTCACATCTTGTGAAACTGAAAATATCAATTTAGCCAGCTTAAAATTTCACATGTAAGAAAAACTCAAAATCATCAACAACAGCATTGATGATGAATCATCTTTATTCCAGACTAAGAACATAAGAGTATAAGAGAAGGAAATGAAAATGAAGATACTGCCCCAAGTACCTCTAATGAACTCAGGTGCAAAAATTCCTGTGAAAGTAAAGGGCTCAATATCTTTTCCTAATTCTAGAATAGCCTTGGTTAAAATTATGTACTGCAAGGGCCATAGGTGTGATCTGGCTGTTGACACAAGGTCATATTTAAAACAACTCTAACAGCATTTAAAACATTTGAAATAAACAGATTTCCACAATCATTCTGTAGCCTACTAACTTAATTTTAGCATCAAGCTTCAACCTGAAATTCACCTCCCTATACATTTAAACAAATATACACCCTGCTGTGGAATATCCACCTGTTCCTCTTATATCAAGTTTTATTCATTTGCTTTAAATCAGAAAGGGATCTAGCTTTAATTGCTTTGTGAGCATTTATTTAGGACTTCATATAGCTTTTATCCTTTGGTCTCTTAGTATACTCCCCAGTCCTATACTTTGAACTTGAATATTATTTTTTTTAATTCTATTTTTAATTTGTACTATCTTAATTGTGAGATGGGCCCTTAATTTGCTGCCCTGTGCTATTTGGTAATTTGAGCCGAGGTTATTCTAGAATTAGAAAAAGATATTAAGCACTTTCTTTTCACAGTCTGGAAGAGTACAGACCGGATTGTTTTCAGGAAAGATTGTTACTGTTTACTTCAAAAAGTTACTTCACAACTCTTGCCAAAGCAGTCTTGAGCACTTTTGTCCCTCAAGGCCTTGTGCATTTCTGCTTGCTGGCAAAGTCACCATCTTTGGCCCAGCTTCCATTGGCCACTCTGCTCTCAATGTATATTCTCTATTTCATGGAACTGATATTCAAATCGAATCCACACATGTGTCTTTAATGTTATTTCCAGTGTTCTGGAAGACTTTTATTTCAGTGTTTACATATTACAATTTTAGTTACCCTTCAATACCTAATTCAAATATTCCTTACCCTATGCAAGTCTAATATCCAGAGTCTATCTTACAAACCCAGGAGAGAAAGATGAATTAGATGCTCTGGTAACACATCCTACTTCTGCTAAGGCATGTTCTTGATGTCTCAAGTGATGTTGAAAACAGAATTGTAGAGTGCACTAGGATTTTGCACATCTGCCATTTCTAAACCACAGAACAAAAAGATGGAACCAAAACTGTTTATAAACAGAATAATCACACAAGAGCAAGGTCAGTGTCCTTATATGCTTCAGGTTCCTTGCTATATCCTTTGTGTGTGAAACAAAGTAGCCACTCAAAGCAGTATTTGCTAAGAGAAAGAACATATGTGAAAACATTGGTAAATAAATTATTGAAAGAATGGGCATGGGTCAAGTAGTCTATGAATGCATTGAAATCAGAGATTAAGCTTAAAAATGTAGCAAGATCAGCAAATGCTCATACACAGACACTAATTTTTCAGGCTATATTAGCCAATTCTTTCCCCTGCTGCTACTCTTTTTACTATTTTTAAGTTGCATGACAGAATAAATTGGTTCCTTGGAATATGGTGGAATGTAGGCTTCAAACTATCTTTTGAATTAAATGTAATGTTTATATTCTTAACACAATTAAAACTACTAAAAGTACTCTAATTATAAAATGTAAAAAATAAAGAAACAGAGGTGAATATCTGATCTTGGGTCAGTAATAAATCTTCAAATATAACAGCAAAGGAAGAAATCATGATTTGACTTATCTCTCCTAGACGGATTAATGGAACAAAATAGAGAAAATAAAAACAGACTCACACAAGTATACTCAATTGATTTTTGATGAAATGATTGAAAGGAAGGGTGGCAGTCCTTGCAATAAATTGTGCCAGGCCAGTGGGAATCCATGAAATGAGTATAAAGGAAAATAGAAAAAAAGAAAAAAGAAAACTGTCTTTCTAAGTCTTACACAAATTTAACTTATATTTGATCACAGACTTATATGTGAAAATACAAACTCTCTTGGAAAAAAATCTTTGACATTTAATACTGGGCAAAGAAATCTCTGACATAACACAAAGTGCAAACTCAAGAAAGCAGCAAGTGATCAACTTAGCTTCATCAACATTGATAAAATTTTGTTCTGCCAAAGATCCTGCTAAAAGACTTAAAGACAAACTACAAACTTAAAAGCATTTATCTTACAGTGGATTACAGTTCTAATATTGAGAACACATAAAACAATCTCAAAATTAATACTTAATCCAATTAGACTATAGACTTAGATGATATGAAGAGATATTTAACCAAAGAGCACATGTATAGGACAAATGAACATACGAAAAGATGTCCAGCATTATTCGTGATGAAAAAATTATGAATTAAGATCACACAATGAGATAATAAGTACACTTCAACCTGAATGATTAAAATGAAAAATAGTGATGCAACAATAAGTATTTTCAAAGATGTAGGAAAACTGGATCACTTATATATTCATTGTAAGAATATAAAATGCTACGGACACCCTGGAAAACAGTTTTGATCTATTTAAAAAATCTAGACATGAAACCATATGTCCCAGCAATTGGACTCCTGGGCATTTATTACAAAGAAATTAATGCACTCAAAAACTGTATGAGTGTTTGTAAAAATTTTGTTATGGACCCAAACTGAGCAATCCAGATTTCCATCAACCAGCAAAGTTTTAACCAGTGGTAATACATGTACAACACACGATACTACCCAACAAGCAAAAGAATAACTATATATTTGCAACAACCTAGATCAATCTGCAGAGACTTATGCTGAGGGAAGAAAGACACAGTGAGCATATTAGTAGTTGCCAGGAATTACAGAGGAATTTGGTGCAGTATAAAGAAGTAGTTATGGCTATAAAAAGGTAAGGTGGGACATGTGTGGAAGTGACGGAAGTATGGAAGTTCATGTCTCTTGATTTATCAATGCTGATATCCTCATTGAAATAGTCTACTATGGTTTTGCAAGATGATAACCATGGGAGAAGCTATAATATGTACACAACATTTTTATTATTTATTATAGCTGCATCTAAATCTTCAACTATCTCTAAATAAATTCATTAAGTAAAAGTTGAACATCTAAACAAAAATAACATTTTATTGCTCATAAAATTGAATGCATGACAAAATAGCACAGAGAATTAGGAGAGAGGAATTGGGAGTATATTGGGGTATAATTCTTTTAAAAGAAGGTAAACTGTTACAAGTTAAAAACATGTTATAAATCATAGGTCACCCAATAAAGAAAAGGTAGTAGTAGAATAAAAATAATGATTACTAAATTAACTCAAATGAAGGCAGAAAAAGGTAGGGGGCAAGGAAGGAATAAGAGGTTAATAATTCCAAAACACCTAAAACTATTACAGAGATTAGAAATCAATCATTTTAATAATTCCATTAAATGTAAGTGGTTTAATCATACCAATTAAAAGGACAGGGTTGTCACATTTTGCAAAACAGTCAGACACAACTCTGTATTATCTACAAAAAAAATCATCAATAAAGGTTAAAAATGAAATTGTGGCAAAATATAGCATAAAAATGTTATCAAAAGAAAGTTGGCAGGCTATTGTAATAGCAGGGAAAGGAGACTTCTCAAAAGGAAATATTGTCAGGGATGAAGGAGAAATTTGCATAATCATAAGTGTATTGACTCCAAGAAGATAAACAGTCTTAGTCATCAACTTTCAAAATACATGATAAGACCAAAAGAAAAACTATATCATATTCTGGGCAATTAAACAAATTTCTTTAAATTTAAAGTAATTAAAGTCAAGCAAAGCAATTTCATGACCATTAACTAGAAATCATAACAGAGAGGGGTCTGGAAAAATCTCTGAAAATTTGCAAATAAAGTCACGTGCTCATAAATAACCTATGGATAAAAGAGAAAGCTACAAGGAAAAACAGAAAATATTTTGGATGAAAATAAAAGAAACTAATTAAGGTCACAAAAAATCTGGACAGACATATCATCAAAGAAGAAATACAACTGGCAAATTAGCATAATATACTCAACATTATATATTAAGGAATTACAAAGAGAGAGAGAGACAGACAGACACACTACTACAAACCTATAAGAAAGATGACAACATAAAATGCTGGCAGGATTGTAGAGCAATGGGAACTTTCATGTATTACTGATGAGGATAAAAAATGGCACAGTCACTTTGGAAAATAGTTTGGCAGCATGTTACAAAAGCCAACACACTCTGACCTTGTTATGGTAAAAACCAAGCTTATTGGTTATTTATTGAAATGCATTGAGCTGGGAGCACTGATGCACACCTGTAATCCCAGTGGCTTGGGAAGCTGAGGCAGGAGGATCCTAAGTTCAAAGCCAGCCAGCCTTAGCAACTTAGTGAGGCTCTGTCTCTAAATAAAATATAAAAATGGCCTAGGGATGTGGTTCAGTAGTTAAGTGCCCTGGGTTCAATCTCTGGTACCAAAAAAAAAAAAAAAAAAAAGAATTAAAAACCTATGTATGCTATGCTCACATCTACACCACAACAAAAACTTTTGTAGAAATTTTCTTCATAATTACCAAAACTTTGAAGCCACTAAAGTGTCTTTTAAGAAGTGAATGGATCCACAATCTAGCTATTGTGAATTGAGCAGCTATGAACATTGATGTGACTGCATCGCTGTAGAAATCTGATTTTAAGTCCTTTGGGCTCAACCCCACTCCTCCCTTCCCTCTATGCTATCTATCCTTTCTCCATTCTTCCCATCCTTCTACCCCGCATTATGCATCATCATTCACTTATCAGAGAGACCATTCAGCCTTTGGATTTTTGGGATTGGCTAATCTCACTTAGCATAAGAGTCTCCAACATCATCCATTTACCTACAAATGCCATAATTTTATTCTTCTTTATGGCTGAGTAATATTCCATTGTCTATATATACCACAGTTCCTTTATCCATTTATCTATTGAAGACATCATTGCCCTGTGTACATGTATGAATGCACAGATGGTGTGACTCTACTTTGTGTACAACCAGTGAAACAATAGCTGTACTCCATTTGTGTTCAATGAATCAAAAAATTAAATAAAAAAAAAGAAATTTAAAAAAAGAAGTGAATGGATAAACAGACTCCGGAAGCACATACAATGCAGTAACAGTGATGAAAAACAATAAACTCTCAAGTTATGAAAAGACATGAAACAATATTATTCCAAAAGAAAGGTTACTTGCTGTATGTTCTAATGGTATGACATTCTGGAGAAGGCAAAACTATGAGCACAGGGTAGTTGTAGGGCAGTAAAACAATTTTGTAAGATAATGCATTATACAATTTTCAAAATTCACAGAATATAGAAAACAAAGAGTGAACCCTAAAACAAATTATGGAAATTAGTGGGCCTTAGTTAACAATAATGTGTTAATACTGACTCACCAATTGTAACAAATGACCCTCACTAATAGAAGGCTTCATAAAATAGACGAAACTGGGGATATGGAAGGAGGGAGCATAAAGGAAGTATCTCTACCCTTTTCACTCAATTATTTTGTAAACCAAAAGCTGCTCAAAAAATAAAGTCAGTCACAAAAACTGTGAAATGAAATTAAAACATTTACAGAAAAATGTATATAATAGAAAGTCTATATTAGGAAAAAATAAAATAAGAGGGGAAATTACACAATTATCAGCAAACTAAATCCAGTATCATCTAAAAAGTATAACGTGTCAGGGCCAAGCAGGGTTTGTGCCAGCAATGAACAGCTGATTCAAAATCAACCAATGCAATTAATCATATGAATAGATTACAAAAGAAGCATAAAATTATTTTGATACAAAAAGTCACGTGAAGAAATTCAGCATTCTTTCATGAAAATAACCTGATACACTAAAGTTAGAAGGGAACTTCTTCAGTCTGATAAAACATCAATGAAAAACCTACAGCTGGCCCCACTCTAATCATGAGTGACTGAATGCTTTCCCCCTAGATGGGGAAGGCATCAAGGTATATATTCTCATTATTCTATTTCAATATTATTAGAGGCCCTTTCTAAATAGTGCATTAAGACAAGAGAAAGAACAATAAATGCATACAGAATTTTAAAAAGAAGTAGAAATGAAACTATCATTACTCACAGATTGACATGATTGACATAGAAAACCCTAAGGAATCTGTAATTGAGTTACTGGAATTAATAACGACTTTAGCTAAGACTCAAGATATAAGTCAATACATAAAAATCAATTGCACTTCTGCATGTTACTAGCAAAGTAGAGATAAGAATTTTAAAACTAGGACCATTTACAATAAAATTTTAAATTAATTAAATTCTTAGGGACATATATAATAAAATAAACTCAGAATTTGTATGCTGAAAAGTATAAAATATTGATAAGAAAAATCAAGGAAGACCAAAGTAAGAAGACATACCATTTTATCAATAAGAAGTCTCAATTCAAGATGTCAATTCTTTCTAAACTGCTCTTTAGATTCTGTGCAATCAAAATCAAAATCCCAGCAAGGCTTTTGATGTTGTTATTTTTGTCTTTGATAGGAATTGACAAATTAGTTTTACAAATTTATTTGAAGTAAGAAAAAGCCTAGAGCATCAAAATGTTTTTGAAAAAGAGCTATGAACTTGGGGGGTTCACACTGCTTGATTTCAAAATTAACAATAAAGTTAATAATAATAATAATCAAGACAACATAAGTATTGGTGAAAGGATTGATATGAATGAAACAGAATGAAGTCCAGAAATGGACCTATACTTACGTTTTTCAGCAAAGGGGCCAAGGCAATATAACAAATAAAGGGCAATATTTTGAGGAAACTAGCTATCATCTGTGCATTCATGAACCTTGACTCATGCCTTGTATCATAAAAAAACAGCCAAAATATATCATATCCATGAATGCAAAACCTCAAACTATAAAATCTGTGGTAAAAATATGGAAGAAAATCTTTGTAATTCACTAGACAAAGAATCTTAACATTAAAAGCATGAATCACACAAGAAAAAAATTGGTAGTTTACACCTGATTAAATTTTATCTTTGCCTTTTCAGAATCCACTGTTGTAAAAATGAAAACGCAGACCACAGAGTGGGAAAAATGTGTTTGTAAACACTTATCTGATAAGAGATTTATATCCAGAATGTATAAAGAACTGTAAAAGCACAATATATAAAGAACAAAAATCCCTAAAATAAAAATTGGGTGGAAGATTTGAAAAAAATGTCACCTTTTCCTTTTCTTTAACAAAGAAGAGATGTGGATAATGCATAAGACTGGAGAAGCTGCTCAGCATCACTACTCATTGCAAAACAAGGCTGCTAAGATACCACCACACAGCTATCAGAATAACAAGCTGGCAACCCCAAAAACCTCAGCAATACTAAGTGTTGACAAGCAGCTGAATAAGGGTACTTTCATAAATGCCCCCTCTGTGTGATCATTGCAATGCAACTTTCTAAGCAGTAACAATACTGGAGGAAATGATGGTAGAATGGCTATGACAAATTTCATAATCACCAAATCTGGAAATAGCCCACCCATGTTATAAGTGAATACATGAATTACATATAAAGAGTGGAATACTACTTGGCAATTAAAAAGAATAAATGACTGATGCATAACATATGAATCAATTCCAAAATCACAGAGTTAAGTGAAACATCAGACCAAGAAGGTTAAGTGACCATTATCAGACATATCTGTTTCAGAAGAATTTTCTGTGCAGTCACAACACATTTATGTGTGGACCCTTTGGATCAAACCTCACATTCATGCTTGCTTCTTGAGAAAAACACTACTTTGGAGTAAATAAGATGAATAAAGTTTTATTATCCTGCATTTAGAAATGGAGCAAAATATTTTTCAAAGAAAGAACTTGTGACGCTTTCTCTCTACTTAGAATAACTTGAACTTTAGCCTCTTCCTGAAGTTAATCACACTTGATCTCTTGAGAAAAAATATTTTTGACGTGAAACAATACTCCACTGAGACTTAACAAACTCTATTTTAATTGTAATCGATTTATACCAAAAGATAAAATGAGTTAATTAGAGCGTGCTATTAGAGTTATTGTCAGGGGAATATATTTGATATGGCTAGCAATGAGTGGGCATGAGATAGAAGATTATTTTAAAGTCTGAAAAAAAATAAAATTTAATTCCCAAGATTATTAATTTAAAAAAATCCACATAGGTCTGTAGATTAGCATTTTATTCTTTTACAAAATATTTTTCACATCCAGAACACATGAAGTGAATTTCTATTGAAAATACAATGCCACCTGTTGGGTCAATGGCGATTGTTTCACAGAAAATTCTGCTCAGAGTCAACCATGTCTCTGTGCACATGAGAACCTCCTTGCTGACAGTTGTTACCCAACTACTAAGGCTGCAGGAAGGGTGCCTTTGTCTTTGTTGTCCTTATTTCTTGGGGTTTTCACTCTTAATTATTTCCTATACACTTATTTTCACACCCCAAGGACCATGAGCTAAGAGGGGGCAAAAGCCAAAGCTACAGTTTTAGGGGTGGAGTAAGAAAGGGCTTCATTTTATTCTTCAGAAAATTTCAGAAAATTCCCATTTGGCAATCAGAGCTATGCCGCATCTTGCTTTCCCCCACAGCACCCTGAGATAAATAAGGAGACTTACTAGAAAAATGACTCTTAAAAAGTAGATATGTAGGAGGAGGAGTTGGGGATATTACTTACAAAACACTATGTAGATAATACTGGTCAAATAACAAAATGGATCCAGTCAAGAACATAAATTAGGGATCGGATGCATCAGAGATTATTTAATGGAATAAAGAAAATTTAAGAGGAATTGAGAAGAGGATTAAAAAGAGCAACAAAAAATGAGGATTAGGAACTACTTAAGAAATAATTAAGATTCAGGTATAGACACAGATATCAGGGGATCATGTCCATATCCAGGTATTTTGAGTGGATTTTGAGGTTGAAGAGAAAGCCATAAAACCACTGAGAAAGAAAAAGTGGAATGCCTACAATGGAATTAGGGAAAGGTTGAAATCATATATTACAAGAGTTATCCTGGAGGTCAGAACATAAGACATCAGGATCCAAAAATTGAGACTTCCAATTTTAAATTCAGTTTTTTTATGTTCATTTGTAACATTTAAACATAAGAACAAATATTTCAAGAAATAAACCTACTTTAAGAGGTAAAACATTTGATGAAGTTTGGCACACATCAACTGCCTTCAAGAGAACCCCTGGGAATGCACTTCAGCAAGATGAGAAGTGGATTCAGGGAGAGGCAATGACAAGATCATGGAAGATCTAAAAATGTAATTAATCATACTGTTGTCTAAGTAACAAGAGAAACATGTCCTTAACAACATGGGACTAAAAGTCCAGGAAATACCAATCTGTAAGATGGGGATTGAATGGAGGAGTAGGAGAATGAAGGAAGTGAAAAAGACATTTTCTGTTTTTCACTTAACAGGGAAGACATAGCTCAAAATTGATGAGAAAAAGGCATCAGCGCAAGTTCCAAAATATCAATGATAAGTAATAGATGAATGAAATACAATTTAAAGGTAGGCTCGAAAATTTCAGAAAACAGAAAACCTTCCCTTATACATGTTGTTGCATGATAGAAAAAGTAAAACATCTGTCCCACTCATTATTTTGCAGCTTGCATTAGCTAAAGGTAGATCAAGTCAATATCAGAAAAGAAAATGATTGGCTTCATAAAATAATCTGAATATACCATGGACAAGTTAAGAATTAACCAAGAAACGTGAGAATACTTGGAACAAAAAATAATTTAAAAATGTTAAGGAAATCTGGTCCTAGGCCAACATGATGAAAATTTGGACCTATTTTCTCTTCTATTAGGTGCAGGGTCTCTGGTCTAATTCCTAGGTCCTCGATCCATTTTGAGTTGAGTTTTGTACAGGGTGAGAGATAGGGGTTTAGTTTAATTTTGCTGCATATGGATTTCCAGTTTTCCCAGCACCATTTGTTGAAGAGGCTATCTTTTCTCCATTGTATGTTTTTGGCTCCTTTGTGAATTATGAGATATCTGTATTTATGTGGGTTTGTCTCTGTGTCCTCTATTCTGTACCATTGATCTACCTGTCTATTTTGGTGCCAATACCATGCTGTTTTTGTTATTATTGCTCTGTAGTATATTTGAATGCCTGGTATTGTGCTATCCCCTGCTTTGCTCTTCTTGCTAAGAATTGTTTTGGCTATTCTGGGTCTCTTATTCCTCCAAATGAATTTCATGATTGCTTGCTCTAATTCTATGAGGTTCGTCATTGGGATTTTAATTGGAATTGCATTGAATTTGTTTAGTGCTTTTGGTAGTATGGCCATTTTGACTATATTAATTCTGTCTATCCAAGAACATGGGAGATCTTTCCATCTTCTCAGACTTTCTTTAATTTCATTCTTTATTGTTCCATAGTTCTCATTGTAGAGGTCTTTCACCTCTTTTGTTAGATTGACTCCCAAAGCGCAAGAAATAAAAGCAGGAATCAATGATTGGGATAGACTCAAACTAAAAAGCTTTTTCTCAGCAAAGGAAACAATCAGGAATGTGATGAGAGAGCCTTCAGAGTGGGAGAAAATCTTTGCCACACACACTTCGGACAGAGCACTAATCTCCAGAATCTACCAAGTACTCAAAAATCTTTACACCAAGAATACTAATAACCCAATCAATAAAGGGGCCAAAGAAATGAACAGGCCCTTTACAGAGGAAGATCTTCAAGCAATCAACAGATTTATGAAAAAATGTTCAAAATCCCTAGTTATAAGAGAAATGCAAATCAAAACCACCTTAAGATTTCATCTTACCCCAATTAGAATGTCTTTTATTAAGAATACAGGCAACAACAGGTGTTGGCGAGGATGTGGGGAAAAGGGTACACTCATACATTGCTGGTGGGAGTGCAAGTTGGTGCAGCCACTCTGGAAAGCAGTGTGGAGATTCCTTAGAAAACTTGGAATGGATCCACCATTTGACCAGCTATTCCGCTCCTTGGCCTATACCCAAAGGACTTAAAATCAGATTACTACAGTGATGCACCCACATCAATGTTCATAGCTGCCCAGTTCACAATAGCTAGATTGTGGAACCAACCTAGATGCCCTTCAATAGATGAATGGATAAAGAAACGGTGGTATATATATACAATGGAATATTACTCCGCCATAAAGAAAAATAAAATTATGGCATTTGTAGGTAAATGGATGATGTTGGAGACTCTTATGCTAAGTGAGATTAGCCAATCCCAAAAATCCAAGGCCTGAATGGTCTCTCTGATAAGTGAATGATGTTGCACAATGTGGGGTGGAAGGTGGCAAGAATGGAGGAAGGATAGATAGCACAGAGGGAAGGGAGGAGTGGGGTCAGAGTAGGGGGGTAATAATAACAGAATGTGTGACAGACATCATTGCCCTGTGTACATGTATGAATGCACAGATGGTGTGACTCTACTTTTTTGTACAACCAGAGAAACAATAGCTGTACTCCATTTTTGTTCAATGAATCAAAATTAAATTAAAAAGAAAATTTAAAAAACAAAGAGTTAATGAGTTTCTCCCCCATGTGTGGTGCTTTAACAGGTGTGTGGAATGAGAAGACACAATTACAGGTCCCACTTGTAGAAATATGGTATAGTGGAGGAGAAAAATATGTAAATAAATTATTATAAAAAATGTTATTCATTAATGTTCTAAGGGAAAAGCATATAGTTAAAAAATGAAAAAAAATATGTGCTGAAAGGTCTATTTAACAAAAACCTAGAAAAACTTTATTTTTAAGAAACTCTAGAAAGGTTTTCTTAAAAGGCTGAAACGAGATGAACATTCTCACTATAACTACTATATTTCATCCTAGCATTAGAGGTACTAGATATGAACACTGTTGGTGGGAATGTATGAAGTTTTCCCGAAAGACTATGAGTGGATTCCCCATATAATAGAGCTATACTACTTCTCAGTATTTATCCAAAAGAATTAATGTCAGCACACTATGAGATATATGCATACCCAATGTTTCTATCCAAGAGCCAAATCCTGGAGTCAGTCTAGTCAGTCTAGCCCACCTGCCTAGAGATGAATAGACAAAGAAATGTGGCATATATACATAATGGAATTTTATTCTGTCATAAAGAATGAAATTATGTCATTGCAGAAAAATGAATGGAACTGGAAAACATCATGTTATGCAAAATAAGCCAGACTAAGAGTGAAGTGCTGTAGAGAATGAAAGGGCAAGGGGAAGAACTGGGGAATGAAATGGATGAAATTATGTTATGTGGACGTATGAATATGCCACAACGAAATCTGCCATTGTGTGTAATTATTAAGCTCCAATAAAAATAAAAAGAAAATAAGTACAGAAATGAAAGGAAACTGTTTAAAACAGGAAAAAAAATAATTTTTGAAATTATATTTATGTATAAAATTCAAAAGAATAAACTGAAAAATTATTGGAAGTAATAAGTTTTTAACTAGTTATGTTGATTTAGGATCTATACACAATACTCAATATTTTTTATTTTATGTTAGAAATAAGAGATCAAAAAAGTTATAGTAAACTTGATACTATGTAAATTGTTAAGAAAGATAGGAATCACTACTGACATAAGAATTAATTATACAAGTAATGTGCAAGATTTTTTATGGGGAGAAATATGAAATTTCAGCAGAGGGCACAGAATAAGCACCATATAAGTGGAGATATATATCATTTCTCTGGAAGAGATGGCAAGGTTATAAGTGTGTTAATATTTCCAGATTAAATTACAAATTTAATACAGTCTGAAAAGGAATTTTTAGGAAACCTTCAACATTTATATCAGATTTACAGAAAATTACAAAACTTTAGGAAACTTTGAAGTCTAAGAAAGAAGAGCAAGGATGTGGTGGCTGATGTGGAAGGTAGAACTAGTGACCCTAGGTGTTATTGCATAGTCCAAACGATGCAAGTGCATTTCTTTCAAAGAAAAGATGTAGAAAGAATGCAGGTGTACAAAACTGAATTACTGAACACAGTTCAAAAGCAGATCCATGCACATGGGAATTTGGCAACTGAACTTTTTCAGGTTTCAAAAACCAGTGAGATCAATAAAAAAAAATCACTTTATTCTGACTTTACACTATATATGCAAATGAACTCTAGGTGGATTAAGAAGCCTATATATTTTTATAAAGGAATATAAGAAATTATTTCATTATCTCTTCTTTTAAATAAGATTCAAGCAAATTATAAACCATCAAAGAAAAATTAATGGAGTTGGCTAAATTCCAAATATTTTTATTCAATGAAGGCTATCACAAAGATTAACAGATGGATACATGACTGGGAACAATATTTTTTTTCAACATTTGTCAAATGATAAATAACTCTAACATGAAAATATACTTTAAATTCATAAGGAGAAAATAGGCACTGGACAGTAATGGGAAATATACAAAGATAAATCCCAAAGCTAATGAATGTGTGAAACACAATACTTAAATTTACTAGTAACAGATGAACTCAAAGCAACTTTGATGTGCCATGTGTCCAGTGTGAAAGTTTGATGTCCTCAAATGTTGATGGAGTATGGCTCTCACAGTGCTGCTCGTGGGAATGCAGATTCTCATTTTAGATGGCAATTGGAAGTATATATTGAAATTGGAATGTATGTTTTATGATTCAGGTGTCCTATTCTTGGTTAAATATACTTTTTTAATTTTTAAATTTATTTTTATTGTAGTTATACATGACAGTAGAATGTATTTTGGTAGAATATACATACATAAAGTATAACTTATTCTATTAAGTTTCCACTCTTGTGGTGGTAGGTGACATGGAGTTACCCTGTTTGTGTATACAGTACAGGGCTAGGACACTTATGACCAATTAGTTCTACTGCATTTGCTATTCCCTTCCCCCTGCCTTCCCTTCATTACCCGATCTATATCTATTATCCCCTTCCTCAACTTCCCCTGTTTTGGATTAGCATCCACAAGTAAGAGAAAACATGCTACATTTGGATTTTTGGGATTGGCTTATTTCACTTAGCATGATATTCTGTAGTTCCATTCAGGTTAAATACTCTTAAGAAACCTCACATAAAATCACAAGATGATATGTATGGGTATGTTGTCCCAGTATTTATTTCTTAAGGGAAAAAGAAGAAACTAAGGTTTCCATCAATAACAGAAATGATAAAACAATGAATGTGGAATATGCATGTGATGCAAAACTACACTGCAGACAGGATGAAATTGGCATGTAATAACATGCAGGGACCCCAAATACATAATTGTCTGAAAAGGTAGGAAATAGAACAAAGTGTCTTTTGAAATAGCACGTTTAAAATGATGCAAGCAACAAACAATGCTTTTCACTCAGGAATACAGTGTAAGAAAGGGGGTGTGGAAGGGGATATATTAAGTACACTAGAAAGCATTCTCACAGGGGTATTTGACTGGCACGGAGAATGCTTGGGAATTCACATGCCAATCAATTCTTCAGACACTAAGGTCGTGGGCCTTGGTACTATGCCTGTTTCTGGTCTGGACCAAAACTTCTTCCACATGACAACTCAGTGTTCTTTGCCCCATTCTATGAGCAAAATGAGGACAGAGAAAAAGTGGCTCAATTTATCTCAAGAAAACACAGTTACTGAATATTCTCAGCAAGGAACATGGCTGGGATCACAGGCAAGCACCACCATGCCTGGAGACACTTGATTGGTTTTAAAAACATTTTTGTCTTTTATCTTTTATTGAATGTATTAGACATTCAATAAACATGCCAGACACTTCATGCACATTATCTTATTCCATCAGGTGGGTATCATCATGTTCATTTTACTGGAAGCATTATGGAGGCTTCTGTAGATTTTTTAGTTAAGTTCCATAGCAGGAGATTACATTTATTTAACAAATATTTTTGAATGCTAGCACTAAGGATATGACTATTTTGTGCCTAAGTTTTTTATCCATGCATATATGCATTTTATTTTATGTCAAACTATTTTATCCTGATATATGCACTGGGAGCAAGAAGATGTATGCTCAGATTCAACAAATTTACTCAAGAAAACTAGGAGGCCAGTTTTTAATTCTCAAATAATTGGCATTTCTGTTGTTTTTCTTAGGGTTCCTTTCTGTCCCTCCTTTCCCTATTCCCTATTCCCTTTACCAATACAGACCTCTCTCTGGGACACTTTCCAAATCTGATTATTTTAGAACTAGCACTCAGCCTTCCCTTCACATGATGTCTCTCTTCATGATTATCCCATGTGAGACTTAAGAGCCCTAGCTTCCTCAGTGCATTGATGCACATCTTCATGCCAATTCATATGAGCCTGGTTTTGTTCTACCACTTCTAAATCTGAAGTCCAGAATGTTCCCCTTCTGATGATATCTTTGTATGTTACTTTGCCTATTGTCTTCTGTCAACTGAATCCAGTCTTAAGACAACTGAAAAGCAACTACCATTTAATTAATGATATATATATATATATATATATATATATATTTTTTTTTTTTTTTTGCTGGGGACTGGTCTAGGCTCTTAGAAATCTCTTAGTGCATCTCCACAGCAGCCTGTCCCATCTGGATCAGAGCTGGAGAGAAATGATATTTGACTCAAGATTAATGTAACTCCAAATACAGATTTCTAATCCATGTTTCAGCACATCATGCCATCCTAATTCATAGTCCTGTTTTCTTCTTTATTTGCCTCTTCCTCGCCAGTAGACACTCCAACTGCGTTCTTGCTGGTTTTCCAGAGTTCCTTCCTTCTTGGCTTCCCAGTGATGATGCTGGCACTCCTCAGTTCTGAATAAACCACTTTTGCTGAATAAACCACTCTTGCAGGTAGCTATTGCTGTAAAATACCAATTTTTAGATTGCATTCCAAATCTGGGTTCTAAAATGAATTGACTAGTTGGGAAGAAGCCCTCACAAAGTGATAATAGAACATAGTCCTTACCATATGTAGTAGGGCTGATTGTTATTTGGAAGAATTTGTTCTATATGATTTTTGTTGCACATTTGGGGAGCATAATGTATGAATGGGTGATGGTATAATATGCACTTATGGGCTAACTCTACATTTATTTATTATTTATTTTATAAGTCAATGTATAATTTGTACATAAGTTATGTAATTGTTTAAATACAACATTCATATATTAAAACCAAACAGATAAGAAACTTATGTTGCCAAAACTCAGTGAAGTTTCCTGACATCTTTAACTGTGACAGAGAACAATCACTTTATTTAAACACAACTTCTCTTTTTCTCTACACTCACTGTTCAGAAACTAAAACAGTTCCTTTTTGCCCCATGCTCCTTTGCTAACCTTTCCAAATGAATGTTTAGTTATGTTTTGTATTAATGAAACTCAAATTGCTCTTAGTGTGTTCAATATAACCATTCGCATGAATAATACAAATCAGTCCTGTTATCAGTTAATAACAGAACCATACATGAAATGGACAGAAAATTGCATGCATATTTTTATACACACACGGGTTCTTTACAGAAACATACATTTATGTTAGTTTGAATATTCTTTTTATTTGTTCAGGCAAAGTTTAATTGTTTAGATTTTTTAATTTATTTTGATTCATCATACACAAGTGTTTCTCTGGTTGTACATGAAGTAGAGTCACACCATTCGCATAATCATACATGTACATAGGGTAATGATGTTTGTCTCATTCTGCTATTTTTCTCTCCCTCCACCCTGTCTCCTCCCCTTTTTCTCCTCTATGTAATCCATCCTTCCTCCATTCTTGCCTCACTCCCACCCTGCATTATATATCATCATCCACTTATCAGAGAGATCATTCGGCCTTTGGTTTTCTGGAATTGGCTTATCTCACTTAGCATGATATTCTAAAACTGCATCCATTTACCTGCAATGCCCCAATTTTATTCTTCTTTATGGCTGAGTAATATTCCATTGTGTATATATACACCAGTTTCTTTACCCACTCATCTATTGAAGGGCATCTAGGTTGGTTCCACAATCTAGCTATTGTGAATTGAGCAGCTATGAACATTGATGTGACTGCATCACTGTAGTAATCTGATTTTAAGTCCTTGGGGTATATGCCAAGGAGTGGGATAGCTGGGTGAAATGGTGGATCCATTCCAAGTTTCCCAAGAAATCTCCACACTGCTTTCCAGAGTGGTTGCACTAATTTGCAACCCTACCAGCAATGTATGAGTGCACCTTTTACCCACATCCTCACCAATACCTGTTGTTGCTTGTATTCGTGTTAATAGACATTCTAATTGGGGTGAGATGAAATCTTAGGGTAGTTTTGATTTGCATTTCTCTTATTACTAAGGATGTTGAACATTTTTTCATGTATCTGTTGATTGCTTGTAGATCTTCTTCTGTGAAGTGTCTGCTCATTTCCTAAGCCCACATATTGATTGGGTTATTTATATTCTTGGGGTAAAGATTTTTGAGTTCTTTATAGATTCTGGAGATTAGTGCTCTATCTGAAGTGTGTGTGGCAAAGATTTTCTCCCCCTTTGTAGGCTCTCTCTTCACATTGCTGATTGTTTCCTTTGCTGAGAAAAAGCTTTTTAGTTTGAATCCATCCCAATTATTGATTCCTGCTTTTATTTCTTGTGCTTTGGAAGACATGTTAAGGAAGTCTGGTCCTAAGCTGACAGATGCAGATTAGGACCTACTTTTTATTCTATTATGTGCAGGGTCTCTGGTATAATTCCTAGGTCCTTGATCCATTTTGAGTTGAACTTTGTCTAGGGTGAGAGATAGGGGGTTAGTTTAATTTTGCGGCATATGGATTTCCAGTTTTCCCAGCACCATTTGTTAAAGAGGCTATCTTTCCTCCATTGTATGTTTTTAGCACCTTTGTCTAATATGAGATACCTGTATTTATGTGGGTTTGTCTCTGTGTCCTCTATTCTGTACCATTGATCTACCTGTCTATTTTGGTGCCAATACCATGCTGTTTTTGTTACTATTGCTCTGTAGTATATTTGAAGGTCTGGTATTGTGCTATCCCCTGCTTTGCTCTTCTTGCTAAGAATTGTTTTGGCTATTCTGGGTCTCTTATTCCTCCAAATGAATTTCATGATTGCTTGCTCTAATTCTATGAGGTACATCATTGTAATTTTAATTGGAATCACATTGAATTTGTATAGCCCTTTCGGTAGTATGACCATTTTGACAATATTAATTCCGCCTACTTAAGAACATGGGACATCTTTCCATCTTCTAAGGTTTTCTTTGATTTCTTTCTTTTTTTATTTAATGTTTTGATTCATTGAACACAAATGGAGTATAGCAATTGTTTTTCTCGTTGTACACAAAGTAGAGTCACCCCATCTGTGCATTCATACATGTACACAGGGCAATGATGTCTGTCACACATACTGTTATTCTTACCCCCCCAACCTCAACCCCACCCCTCCCTTCCCTCTATGCTATCTATCCTTCCTCCATTCTTGCCATCATTCCACCACACATTATGCATCATCATTCACTTATCAGAGAGACCATTCGGCCTTTGGATTTTGGGGATTGGCTAATCTCACTTAGCATAAGAGTCTCCAACATCATCCATTTACCTACAAATGCCATAATTTTATTTTTCTTTATGGTTGAGTAATATTCCATTGTGTATATATACCACTGTTTCTTTATCCATTCATCTATTGAAGGGCATCTAGGTTGGTTCCACAATCTAGCTATTGTGAATTGAGCAGCTGTGAACATTGATGTGGCTGCATCACTGTAGTAATCTGATTTTAAGTCCTTTGGGTATAGGCCAAGGAGTGGGATAGCTGGGTCAAATGGAGGATCCATTCCAAGTTTTCTAAGGAATCTCCACACTGCTTTCCAGAGTGGCTGCACCAACTTGCAATCCCACCAGCAATGGATGAGTGTACACTTTTCCCCACATCCTGGCCAACACCTGTTGTTGCCTGTATTCTTAATAAAAGACATTCTAGTTGGGGTAAGATGAAATCTTAAGGTGGTTTTGATTTGCATTTCTCTTATAACAAGGGATGTTGAACATTTTTTCATAAATCTGTTGATTGCTTGTAGATCTTCCTCTGTAAAGTGTCTGTTCATTTCCTTGGCCCATTTATTGATTGGGTTATTAGTATTCTTGGTGTAAAGATTTTTGAGTACTTTGTAGATTCTGTTATTGAGTTCTATGGTTTCTTTGTTCAGTTTTGTTTGGAAAATCTGTCCAGTGGTGAGAGGGGTGTTAAAGTCACCTAGTATTATTGTGTTTTGGTCTATTTGGTTTCTGGAATTGAGAAGGATTTGTTTGATGTTTATGGATATGCCATTGTTTGGGGCATAAATATTGAGAAAAGTAAGGGGAAGGGGTGGGGAAGGAAAGATAATAGAATGTGACAAACATCTTTATACTATGCATATGTATGAATATGCAAATGGTGTGATTCTACTTTGTATACAACCAGAAAAACGAGAATTGTACTCCATTTGTGTACATTGAACCAAAAATAAATAAATAAATTTAAAAAAAAAGAAATTCCCTGCAAAGGGGTTGATAATCCTGGTCCTCCATGCTCTGTGATTCCATCCATGGTGCATCCTCCTCAGCTTCATCCTCACGATTTCTGTCCACTGACCTTCTTGCCTCTGCTCCGTGTAGCCTCTGGTTGGAACGCTTTGCCCTCTTACTTGTGCTGCTCCTACCTGGTATCAATGTCGCGTTATAGCAGACACTTTGATCTCTTTTCTTACTTCAGGAATAATTTCTGTGTTCTTATGGCCTAAAGTCTGTGCTTTGGGTTAGTTTTAGCCCTCAAATAGCACTTTCTTCCTGTCATAGAGTTAAGTCAGCTTTCATATATATTTGCAGTTTCATAGAATACAGTTTACTAAGACTTTCCTTGATGGTATCTTCAATTTCTTTGTGCAAGAACAAGACTCTTCCAATGGAAAGTCACATAGCCACCAACATTTTCTTGTACTCTATTAAAAATTATACTCTGTAAATAATCCGGTCAGTTAAAACATGGAAGTTTTCTAAAAGTATATTCTAATTAACTTTCTACCACAACAATAATTCAAATTTGTAAGCAACCAACTTGTGCTACTTCAGACATTTATACAGACATCCATGGATAACTGAGGTCCTAATTGATCTACCTCTACAATTGACATAATGTGGTCAATGGGAGTCCCGGAAAAGATTATTGGATATGCAAATAACAAGTCAATATCTGACATTATGGCAAGCTCAGATTTGACTATATGCTAATTCAATACAAGTTTACTTCAGTTCCTGCTGTGTGGCTGTACTGAAATCCTGTGCATGGTGCGAACACGGCAAAGACAACCAAGACACAGTGCTTACTCTCAAGATATTCATTGTCCAATAAGATAGATGTGTGATAAGTATGATTTTTAGAAAAATCTTCTAACAAAATTCTATTTATCCTGTTTTATGGAGACACAAAATATATGGCTGAAAGCCTGCTTTCATCCTATTACCTGCAGTTATTTTCATCCTGATATAAGCTAAAAGTCGCATGTTTATCTTGATATCAGGAAAGGAGTCAACATTTCCCTCATTTGTAGTCTTCTAATCATGTAAGTGTCAATTCAGAAGAAGAACAATTCAAAATTCTGAATAGGGATGAGGCATTTCCTAAATGTCCTGCTGTATTTTTCTTCTTAAGTTTGGAGTCCCAGTGAAACTTCCTGGGCTTCTGCAATGTGTGAGGAGAGCCTGAGCACAGCTCTGGAAGACTTTAGCCTAGTGAGCACAATCTCTCCTTCACATGATGACCCATCACAGTGTTGCTTAGGCACAGTGCAAATTCCTGATGAGCAAAGGATGCTTAATTCTCTTCCACTGACCAGACCTGTTTTCAAAAATCAAAGGTTTAAAAGGATTGCTTTTTAAAAAAAGCCATGAGTTGACATCATGCACAGCAGCCAGAATTGTACCCACATTTTCAGACCCCCTGGACTTGGCAAGAGAAGCCTTTACTTCTCAATATGCCCTCTGCTCCAGGTTCTGGCCAGATTCTCGGGAGAGATATTCATCAAACACAAAATCTGCTCTTGACATTTCTTGCAACACATGTAGTGTGTGTTGCAGGTGTTCTAGAAGACCCACCTCAGTGTTCATTTAGGATAGAAAAATACCTGATAGGGTATTTGCAACTGGGAAACTGAGTCCCATGAAGCTCACATACTGTGCGTGCACTGCTTAAGACACAACTCCTTATTAATGGGAGAATGAAGTCACTTTCTTTTCCCTCCCCTTAATATTTATCATCTATGTGTTCCTAAGATAATGTGAAGCAAAATTTGACCCAGCTTGGGAAGAGCTACAAAGCACTTGGTAAATTCTTTTAGAATTTTAGACTCTTTCTACTTGTTAAATTTTCTAGAAGTCTGGTTAAATATTCACTTTGACTATACTTAGTGATCAATAGTTTTTTATTTCTTTTAATTGTAAATGGACACAATACCTTTGTTTTATTTTTATGTGGTGCTGAGGATTGAACCCAGTGTCTCACACGCCCTAGGCATTTTCATTACCACTGAGTAACAACCCCAATTCCTAATCAATAGGTTTTTAAACATTATTCACAAAATACATTTCTCAATTTTTAAACAATTTGAATAACATATCTTTTCAATATATTTTCTTATGATTGTGAAAAATATTTGGGATTGGGGGTTTGTGTAAATTAGTTTTTAAATTACTAAAACTTTGAAGAAATGATTTCTTAATTTTTTTTTTTTTGATGGGGAGGATACCGGGGATTAAACACAAGGACACTTGGCCACTGAGCCACATCCCCAGTCCTATTTTTTATTTTATTTAGAGACAGGGTCTCACTGAGTTGCTTAGCACCTTGCTTTTGCTGAGGCTGGTTTTGAACTGGTGACCCTTCTGCCTCAGCCTCCCAAGCTGCTGGGATTACAGGCATGCACCACCATGCCTGGCCTCAAACAGTTTTAAGGGAAGAAAAGATAACCTAAAATATGTGAATGCTGGATTTTAATTTAGTTATGTTTTGCACTTCATCAGTATTATATAAAAATCCTTTGTGCATTTTTATCAAATTTCATTTTACACTGTATTAACCATCTGTCAGATGTCTATTTTGATGCATAGCTTTTTCCAAATTCATCATTTAAGAATGTCTCCAAATTGAAAATTTGCAATGGCAATTAGAAAATGACTGAATGAAATGCATCGTGGAAATAGGGAAATTTGAATTTTGGCCAGAGGATGGTGAAAATGGAACCCTCGTCCAACGTACTTCTGGTCTGTGTTCTGGGTTCCTAGCAAGAACTAACACCCTGGAAACCTTGATTAAACAGAACAGGACTAAAATATTTCACCAAGGAAGTATGATTATGTATGATTGAATGGAGCCTCACAACCACCAAGTTTATAGCTTTGAGAAGTCACTTCAGTGTACATGAAATAGAATACTCTTGACATTGCTGAACACTTCTGGCCTATTTCCCCTTGAATACCATCAAAGGATATTTCTTTTGGGTCTCATATACAGATGGTGCCCCTCAGTTCTCTGCAGAGCTTATTGAGAGATTCATTGGAGGTTTTTGTTTGTTTTATTACTACTGCCTTTGGGACTTTGGTTCATGTTCAGTGTGGCAAGTGTCTTGCTGTTAGGGTGTCTACTAGTGGCCATAACTACTTTTGTTTCCTCCAAATGCTGCCAGTGAGCAGTTCTTTGCTTGTTAGAAACTCTTCCTGAACTTACTGCACCAATGCTTCATTGAAATGCTTATTAGCAGCTACAACATTTTTTTTCCAGTTAATACACTACAAATGTCATCTTTTAAATTCTGTGTCAGGACCTCCATCCAAATTTTCAGAGTATCTATGGTTTTGTCCCTGATGTGCTACCCTGCTTACTGAGTCCTCTTGCATAGTCTTGACTCAAGTACAGAAGTCTGCAGAGGTTCCCGAGTCAGACTGATCTTGGTGCTTTATCTCCTCAGCTGTGCTGAATAAACATTTTTTCATATTCATTTCTTAAAATCCAAGTGCAATTACTCACTAAAGACATTGCAAAGTGCAGTGGGCTTAAGTTACAATTTTTCACTTCATAAAAAAATAAGTCCTGGGGATGCAACACCATTTACTTGCTTTCTTCTTCCTTTTTCTGTTCTTTCTTTTAGTGTTTCAAAATGAAATATGCTTTCATTTTCCATCCATTTGGCTTACACAAAATTTATCATGTCTTATTTAGAAGTTCCTTTTTCTTGTGCCTCCTGTACAAATGTCCCAGGAACTCTTTTTGCATGCTCTGGAATCTGTGTCACAGTGAATACTAAGATCAGCACTGTTGGTTGATGGTGGCATAGAGACCTGGGGCCTGAACTTCTGGGTTTGGTTCTCTGCCCCATCCCAAAGTGCCCAGGTGGCAATGGACCCAGGCTACTTCTTCTCAAGTTTGGGGATGGCCACCCAAGTTTTCCTCTGCTTTAGTCCTTTTATTCCTGCCTCTCCCTTTTGTAGATAATCCATTCCATCTACCCTCAGCACACCTTTAAAAACAAATCTTGCCTCACGTTCTTGAGCAGGGCTTAAGGAATTATGCTTAACCATTTCTTTTTTCCCTTTACTTGCACCTTGTTGAACAGTTTTTGCCCCGAACATCTTCATGTATAATATGCCAGCTGCTCCTAGACCCGAGACTCAGAAGCCTTCTCCAGCCACCCCTATGTCAACTTCGTGGTGTTCCCTCCGTTTTATCTTTACTAAGGCTTCAGAAGGAAAAACAACAAAACAAAACAAAACAAAAAACAAAACAGGCCTAATTCTTCTCCATATTAGTTTTCTCTATTTTTAATGTCCTCCATCTTGTTTCCTCTTGTTTTGCTTATTCTTCAAAATAAATGACTTTCAAGTCACACATATTGAAATTGAAATACTTGTGGTTGATTCCCACAGTAATTGGAAGTTGATAGCAGACTGAAAAATGTGCATGTGTTGTGAGCATGTCCATTTGTGGATTTGACAAACTTTAACTTAGTATCTACAATGTGCACAAAGTTTTCTAAACCCTGGGAATATAAGAGTAAAGAAGATAGAGCTCCTGCTCTCAAGGAATTTACAGTATTTTGGGAAAGATCAAGGACAAGATAATAGACAACTATGACATTGACTTCCAAGCCTCAGAGATAAGCAGAGGTGCCAGTCAAGCTTTGGAGTGAGCTGCTCTCTTCACCTGGGGGCATTTCCAGAAGAGTAAGAAGGAAATCAAGTCTAAGGTGCATCTGAAAGATCTCCACGTGAGAGGAATGATGGAAGTGTCTTCCAGCAGAGCCAACAATTGGTGGCAAGGTCAAGGGAAAAGGGAAAATAATATCCCTTAGCAAAACCCAAGTGCTTCCCTCTGGATCTGGCCTAGAGGGAAAGTTGTGAGAACCAAAGTCAGGGTAGGAGTGAGGAAAGTTCCCATAGCCACTTTCAAGGCCCAGGGGTCACACAATTCAGGAAAGACAGACTGCAAACCTACCATTGCAGGCCAGTTCCATATTTTTTCCAGAAACTCTCATGTAAACCAAGCCTCAAGTCAGTCTTAGTTCTAAGGCATATATTTTTCAGTAGTCAAAATATTCCGTCCTGTGTAACTGTCAAAATTGTGAGTTCCATGGAAAACCTTTCCTCTCTCAGTAGTAACTGGAGCCAGTAGCCATGGCTGGAGAGGAGGGTATGGTTCCCTTCCCTTTAATTCCAGCCCTAAGCTTTTCTTCTTCCTTCCCATCCCTGCTGGTCCTGCTTTTGATCTGACTCCAACATTGCAGAACAGAGAAGTGGATTGGTTTGCACCAGATCTGGTGACAGCATGCATGGGGCTTGGTACATACTCAGGATTGACATTTCTTGGGGGTGCTATTGAGCTCCTCCTGGCTGACCCAACTAGGCACAGCTAATTCCATCTCCCAACTGTGTGCAAAAGTAGGTCAGCAATTGCCCTTTCCTTTTTTAGTCAAATACTCTTCTCCCATCATTACTACTTCCCTCCTAGAGACTCTACTGGATATGGTTTAAACATGGCTCCAGGATACCCCACTACTGTACTCAATCCACACCTCAATGTGAGTGACATATCTGGTCAACACCACAGTGAACTATCCTGTCTCCACTCCCTTTCCTGGATGTGTGGCCAGTGCCCAAGAAAGCTGAGCCTCTTGCCCTGCTGTCTCAGTCTGAACTTCTGCCTCTTCACCTCAGGATCAGATGCCAGGGCACTGGACTTTGCAACCTCCAAGGGACCCTCACCTACCAAGTGCTCTGTTTCCTTCAGTTTAGGGCAACTGGGAACATGTTTGCTCCAAAGAAGAGAGGCAAAAATGTCACATCACCACCAAGAAACTTCTCCAAAATTCCTTCTCTGGGCCTGTGATGCCTGTATGCCCCTCACATGGGTGATGAACTAAGGTTCAAAAATGGCTATGAATGCTTTTTAAGCCTTCTCTCCTTATGAACTGTTAGGAGACATTTTCACCTCCTATTTTTTGGTGGCTTTTTACTACCTCAGTAAATCTATCCTGTTTTGGTATCTTATTATTTACATGATGAGTTTAGGCTTTATCTTGGTGAGGTGGACAGGGAAACTTAAATTTGCTTACTGGTCCTGAAAGTGAGACAAAGGCATAAAACCTGAGTCCACCAGGGACATCTTTGGTACTCCCAACCACTCACTGCAACTGTCCTGAAGGGGAAAGGATGGGCTTCTGGTTGTCAGCTTCCCCAAGGCAGTCTGAGAATAAGGGGCAGTGAAAATGAATCTAGGTAGGCCTGGATGAGGCAGTTGAAGTTTCCAAACAAAGGGCCACAATCTCAGCCCTCCCTTATACCAACATTCTTCCTTCTCTCTTACTTCCAGATAACATGGGTCAGGAAGATGACTTATCTATCTACAGGTGGGATGGGAGTACAGAATTGGGTTGGAAGTTAGGCAGGGTAGAAAGGGGAAAGTATTCTTTGGAACCTCAGATTTTTCTATGGTATTGGCAGAGTTTCCTCAGCTGCCTCTGACACATCCTCAATTGTACCTTTTCCATAAAATCACACTCTTCCCTCATTTCAGGAGCAAGGGAATAAAACTGCCCAGAGCACAGAACCACAGGGAAGAGAATGTCCTGGTGTGGTTGATGGCAGCCACCAGTGTGTCCCTTCTTCCTGCATCTATCTGTGATTCTCCCTCCTTGGGCTTCAGATAACATTTCCATCACTGCAGGTTTTCCTGCTCCATTTCTAGTTTTCTTCCTCTAAGTGGCTATCTCTTAGCCATTATCTATATTTGTCTTTCTAGACATTTTAAAGCATTTTTCCTTGTGGATTTCTCCATTTCTTTCTTACTAGTTTGCCAGAGTCAGGATTTGTCTCTTACCTTAATCACCTATTTTCTAGACAAGCAGGGATAGATGTGGCCTGAATTGGCCAAAGGGGCAATATGGGAACTGAAGAGGGCATCATTTTCCCCATCCAAGGGACAACTGAATCACTCTGCCCTTGACAATCATCCGAGGATCCTGCTCCCACACTTAGCTGCCCCTGCATCCCTGAACCTCTGCAATTATGAGCCATGACAAGAATGGCCCTTGAAGGAACCAAGGTTCTTGGCTCATCCTCCTCACCAGCTGGTTTTTCTTTCTCCAGCTGGTAACAACAAAAGATCACCCACTGTCTTTCCCATGAATCCCAGAGTTATTATTAAATTCCCCTAGAAATGCTCTTTAAAGGACACACTCCCTGCCCACCTGACTCCAGAAGCCCCATCCCTCATCTTTTCTTCAGTCCTTCCTTCCCTTCTCAATAGTGATTTTCTCAGTTGGAGAAAACAGAACTCTGTTGACTTTGAATTCCTACCACCACCAGAAATTTGGCATAAAATAAAGCTCAATAAATGTTCAATAAAGTGATTTTCACTGATGATGTAGGACAAAAAAATTCTTAAGTGTTTTTATGTGTCTATTAAGTCAGAGAGGAAAACTGACTAAAGCGTGATGGAGCTGAATGTACAGGTGAGAAAAAAGCAAATGCATACTTGGCTTTTTATCTCAAGGCATGAATAAAGTAGTGTCTTGAAAACCCTGAGTCTGCTCTGAGTTCTCTACAATTCCATGGTTCACTGCAAGAAGCTCCACAAAGGAAAAGAACTCCTATAATGAACAAATCAAAGCCAACTTCAGCCCCCAGTTAATGGGCAACAGGGCACAGCTTTTATATAGAGCTCCCTGGTTGGTGGCCTGAATTGCCAAGGGACCCTTTTCAAGCAATGTAAGAACTTTTGTGGCTCCCTTGTCCCCGATCCCTAGCTTGTCATGAGGAAATCCAGATGGACCTGCCATTGAAGTTATCCACAATTGGATTAAACAAGAAAAAGCAGACATTCCAGTGTGATTCACCAAGTGCTCAATGGATACTCATGAAAATAGGAAGAAGACTATATTCCAGAACAATCGCTCTTGAGAAACTTTTTTTTTTTTAATAGTCATTGCATCATGGCAAAAAAGTAGAGGAGAAACAGCCCCCAACATTTGGGTGTCCTTGTTTTGAAGACCTGATCAACATCCACAAGTATCATCCAATTTCAACTCTCTCTCCTACCTACTATTACCCTTGGGAGCCCATCAGATGGAATGATCACAGATGCCTGGGCCTCCACAACAGTCCAAAGGTCAGGGACTGTATGGGATGGCTCAATGCTCCCTTCTTGTACTGAGCTGAGATAGTTCTCTGATTTCAAGAGTATATGGCTGATATTCTTTGCACACCTCCTTTTCCCCTAAGTTGGGAAACTCTGATAAGGTCTTGGGTGGCACCTAAACACACCTGGAAAAGCATCAGCAATGAGTTTGGGTCCTTTCAAATTTGAGGTTGTAGAGTAACTGGGGAAGTTTGGTGGTCCGAAGCTATCTGACTCTCATTCAACCACATTCCTCCTCCTCCACCTTTGCTTCCATGCATATCAGGAACTTACCAGGGAGTGGGGGTGGGGAGGCTGTGAGGCTTGTGGGCTGTGTTTCAGGTATCCTTTTTCCAGATATCTTTCTGACCCATCAAAGCTCAGATCTCTTTCTATCTTCCTCCTTCTCTCATTGATTTCTTCAAGTGCTTCCCTCATCTGTGTTTTCTTCCCATTCTCTCCTCCTGCTTCTTTCTCAATGTATCCCTCTTCTGCTTTGCCTTTGTACTGAAGGGAAAAGTGTGGGGAGGAGTCTGGAAGTGAGTAGAGTACTGGCCTCAGTGGGACAGAACATTGTCTGTTAGAACTTTGATTCTGCCCTTTGGTCCTCTCCCAATCTTTCCAGGGCTCTGATATAGAAATCTTTGTCCCTGCTTTCTGCTGATATTCTTCATGTGTTGCTATCTCCAGCCTCTGTCCTGTGCTCTACATTTTCTCTCGGGGCTAATTCTTTTGTTATTATTTCTGTTATAAATCTGCTATTTTTTGTGTGTCTTATTCTTTTTCTTCATTTCTATGTATATCTCTTTATAGTTGCCTCTCTCTGTATCTACCATTCTTTGTTGAGGACATTATAGTTTATCTACTTGAACTTTTTCTTTCATAGGGTAGACAGGACAGAGATGGCTAAGATGGGGATGAAAAGCAAAGGATGGGGTTAGATACTTCTTGACTGTTCCCATGGATGTTCCAGTGAAACAGAGCAGGGGGAGGTGGGAGATCACTTAGTGTTCTGAACCTATGGTCCATCTTCATCTTGCCTATTTCCTGATTGCTCTTCTCTTTTCCAATTGCCAACATTTAGTGAACAGATATATTCATGAAACTCAGACTTCTGATGTTTTTACACTGGTTACAGATAGGAACTGTGACAATTTGACTTCCCTTTCCAACCATGGATCCCACTGTTAAGACCACATGCAGAAAGTGTGACTTAAAAATCCAGGGAGTATCCACTTTTTCATCTAGTTTCTTCTCAGGAGTTCCTCTGCCCATTGCTAGCTATGTATAGACTTGGTCTTCAAAAGTTTCTTCCCTATGCCATCCAAGAGATTCACTCCCTAAGTTAACTTACAGCCTCAATTTCACCTCTAATGTCTTGCAATGTACCAAAAGTTATTTTTGCAAGACTAAAAATGCTTATAGAAGAAAATGCACTGTTTCTCATTCATTGATGTATCCCTGGACCTTCATTAGAGTATCTGACTCTTCCTTGAGTTTTCATGGATGTGTTTTGAATAACATTAAAATATTTTTGTTCAATTCCTAAAATATTTTGTGCAGAGAAGTGATAAAGAGCTATGCAGAAGTCCTGGGAGGCAGAAATAATGAATAAACCAGGGTATAAAATCCTGGATATTAGTGGGAAGAAGGCAGGAATATAAGTTCATGTGTTATAGAAGAGATTGGGTGTGAGCTTGCCTGGGAAGGCAGGGCTTTTATATGTTAAGAGGATTTGAAACTGAGGAATCCCACCAGATCCCAGGCGCCTAGAAATCAGTAACTTAGGGATGGCAAGAGTTCATACCATGCTTTCCCAAGTTGGAAGTCAGTGACTGAGGAATGGCAGGAGTTCTCATACTGTGCTTTCCCAAGTAGGAAATTACAAATCAAGAAAAACTTCTGAGCCCTTGGCTGAAAAGAGTGTATTAGATTCACAGGTTTAATAAATGGTTGTGGAAAAGAATGGAGCCCACAAATGCTCCTTTCAAAATAGGCATGCTTATTTACAGAATAAGGTCACATCAACTAGAGATGCAGGATTTTCAGAGGACCATGGAGCAACTGGATGGTCCCCTGAAGCTCAATGGAAGGGAAGACCTTCATAAGAGCCATCTAAATGAGTCAGCTGGGAATGAATTGAAGATGATCAAAGCAAGGATACAGCTGAAAGGGAATGATCCTACACAAAGAGAAGAATGAGGTAACAGGAAAATTGCTGATGAAGACTACTGGAAAGCAACACATTTGGTGAACTACCTTGGACTTTTCTTTCACAACAGAGCTCCACATATGGGTATTTGATCATTTCCTATAGCACAGGAATAGGGTTAGGCTAAAAGTATGGTTGGAAAGCTATTCTTTGTCCCAGTCAGGAGCAGACATCTTCTGCTACTTCCTCTTGAATATATATCCTGTCCAGATGTGAAGAGAAATCATGTTTGGCCCTAATTATTATGGTACTCCAGGGGCAAGGGGGCCACAAGGCCCAGGTCCATTGATTTTGGGAATGCTAGTGTTGAAGGGAGAATTTGTGGGTCTAGGTCAATTTAATTTGTATTCAAAGACCAATTTGGGATAATGCATGGCTGAGAATGAAATAAGGATGAAGACCTCAGGGAACAGCCCAGAGAGGAAGTCCAGCAGCTGACTCAAGGGACATGCAGTGTTGCTCAAATCCCCACCTCCCCACCAACTGCAACACAGCTCTCCCTCTGCCTGTGCCTTTCCCTCAACCCCCACACATTCCTGAGTGTGAGCTGGCCTGAGCCTATTCTGGAACAAGCCCCAGTCCTTCCCTTAGGAAAAAAATGCCCTGTTTCTATTCCTCTCCTCTAGGGCAGCCTAACCATGGTTCATTCTATGTGGGTGTCTTTTCCTTCAGAAACTAGAGCTGAGAATTGGGATAATAGGCGATGTAGACAGTGATATGTTCACAAGTGCCTGACCATCATGGTCTTTCTCTTTCCAAAGCAAGATTGGAACACTGGATGTATTTGTTGAGAGAGGAGCCTTGACTCCCCACAGCCCAGTCCCAGCTCTGCTTGCTCTGCCTGGGCCCTCCCTCACTGGATCCCATCCAGGTCTGTTCTTTCTCCAGGGCTCTGCTCTGCTTCTTGTCTCTGAGGATCTGTCTTCCTCCCCTTCTGCTGTTCTTTGTTGTTCCTCTCTGTACTTTACATTGTTGCAAGATGTGGATTCTTCCTCTGTTGGTCATTATTAAAAATAATTTTAAGAAAAAATTATCTACATGGTAACAAAATAAGGACAAAAGATTAAAAAAAAAAAAAAAAAAAAAAAAAAAAAAGCAATGGACATTCCAGGGAGGATGAAATAGCCTCCTGCTCTGGACTCTTTATTGAAGAGTGAGTTCATCAGCAATATGTTCTCTTTTCCCCCTTTCCTTTATTTTGTTTTTTGTTTTTGTTATTTGTGGTGCTGGGGATTGAACCCAGGGCTTTGTGCTTGCAAGGCAGGCACTCTACCAACTGAGCTAGATCCCCAGCCCCCTTTCCTTCATTTTGAATGCCTCAAGTCTCACTCTATAGTCTGGTAAAGAGCATCCTGTAAGGAACAAGCTCATTTTGCATCACTCTCCTATTTTTTTGTTGTTGTTGTTGTTGTTTGTTTGTTTTCCTGGTCCTTAATTGGAAATAGCAAAGAATTTCTAATCCAACTATTTCAAATCCAACTACTGCACTTTAATCTTTAAAGTTAGGACCCTTGAAAAACCCCTCCTCCAACACCCAGTGAAAGCCTGTTTCATTGTTCCTGTGCTGGTGGGAGGATAGGCCAGTTCTCTCCAAATAGCATTTCCATGAAAGGAGGTACCAGATTTTGGAGTACATTGCTATGGCTAACTTGTTGAGTTTAGGATTCCTCTGGATATCAGGGCATGGGGGACACCATATTGCACTTAAAATCAGTTCATAGGATTCCTTGACTGTCTTGTACATCCTCCTCAGACTGTGAGCTCATTAAAGGCAGGAAATTACTGTAAGGCAGGACTTGCATTCTCTTCTAACTTACAGCAAATTTACCAATAGGATGTAGTGGATGTCCTAGGGAAAATGGATGGATTCAAAGGTCACTAGTTAAGGAAAATCCCCTGACAATAAGGTGGAACAGCAAGCCTAGGTCCAAGACCCAGGTCTGGGAATTTGTGATTTGGGAATTTCCTAAACAGTTCTCTGCTTCTCTGAACTCTTATCTGCAGGCTCAGCATTTTAGACTGTGCCTGATTCCTTTTTAGAAGGCTTCCTTAATATCTTGCTTCTTGCAGCCTCCTGGGTTTCTGGAGGCAGGGAATGAGAAACTTCCTGGGTGGGGCTTTGGTGGAATCCTGGGAATCACCTGACTCCTTGTGAATAACCACCTGCATTTTGAAAGATGTGCAGTCCTTGGCTCCACCTTCTCCCCCTTGTTACACAATGTCTGAGGCTAAGGTTGAACTTTTTCCATAGAAGAAACCTCTCTAAGTGCCATCATCCTTCTGCTTCTAAGAAAGAAGGTACTAGCACTACTTATCCAGAAATAGTGAAGATAGGCATATGTGGGTGGGGAGAAGGGAGGAAATGTTTTCTTAGGGCTCTTTGGGAAGCAGAGCCAGTCAACAGGAAGAAAAGAATGAAGGTAGGAGGGGGACCACCTAAATGGGCCTGGGTCTGGACACTAGGCAGGTCCAGAATGAGGAAGAGTTTTATGCAAAGCCAGTTGGGAGCCTGAGACCCAGGGTTGTGGGTCTTTGTGTCCAGTGGAACAGATCTTGAAAGCAGCAGCTGGACTTGGGCTTCCCTAAGGTCAAGTGCCTCTCCCGCATACTCTGTATGTGCTTCCATTTGCACCCCTCCTCCTTAAAGGATCCCTGCAGATGGTGCAAAAGAGTCAGCTAAGTTAGAGACTTGACATATCACTTGACTCGGAAGAGACCATGGCCAGGCCAAGGCAATGAGCCACTATGTTGGAGACAAGTACCTACCTACACATCTCTGAATCATAACAGAATCCTGTGGCTCCCATTCCAGGGAAAATTTGCCCAGACCTTTCCCCTTCTCCTCTGAAAATTTCTCATTTCTCATTTTCTATCTCTTTGAGCCACAAAATTCAGAAGGATTTGATTATTTGCTTGGCAAGCTGCCACCTGGGGGCAGAGTGTGGCCAGCTGCTTCCCATTTTTGGCCCTGTCCTCTCTTCTCCCTCATTTGACAGGCTCTCTGCTATTCTGGGGCCTTGTTCTACCCATACTGTTGTGACACTTGCTTCTGATCATATCTCCCAAAACTGTTCTTATTTCTTCTCTCTCTCAGTGTTGCTTTCTGTCCCCTTCTGTCTCTGGCTAGAGATAGAACCATGAGATATTTTTTATTTCTGACTCTCCAGTGTCCTGAGATCTCCAGGATTCTGTCAGATAGGATCGACCTCCTTTTGTATTCCTCCTCAGTAAATAACGGGTTAGATACTTGCCAAGATGGTGGCTGCCATAGGCCCCTGCTGACTGCCATCCACCCTCTAAGCTAAAGAAAGGATACCCTTCTTTCTTCCTCCTTGAGTTGAATCTTTTCTTTAAAAAATTGTTCTAAAATATACACAACATACAATTTACCATTGAATCATTTCCCATCTCAAAGAAGAACCATCCGGTGATACTCCAGCTTTACCTCCCACTTCCTACTCCTCCATGAGAGTCCCATAGACTCCTCACTGTTCATCATCTGGGATGTCACTATCTTCTTGTGAACAAGCCCCAACCCACTTCCCTTCACCTGGGGATACCACGGAGGCAGCTTCCAGACACAGTCCCAGCCCCTGTGATCACTGACACCCTCAAAAGCTTCAACCTTGAGGTCTTTACCCATCCCTGATACCCACACAGGTCTTAGGAAGCATGTAGCTCTTGTCCCATGTGGCATCCTCAGAACTCCTTTTTACCTTTTGGGTCTTTTATATTTTGGAATACATTTCACATTGAATATGCAGTCCCAAAGATTTTTCTTGTGACTTACATTACTAGTATAATACAAGGGAATTCAGACACCTTCATTAGCATGTCCATTAAGAGTATGAGGTCTTAATAAGAAGAGGCCTTGCTCTTTTCTTGCCTTCTCTCAAATATTTCCTAAGTGGTTTTCTAGTAACACTTTTGCTATCTGCACTTTTGCAAGTGGCTTTAGTCCTCTGGGAGGTGCAATATGGGAGAAAGATATGGGTCTTGATACCTGAGGCCTAACAAGGGCCTAGTGAATATTTATGACCATCACCATTTCCCCCAATATTAAGACCATGTCTTTCCCTGGGATGAGGTAAGCAATTTGAGGGCACTCACTATTATATCCCCAAAACCAAGTTCAAGTTAATGGCTACAGAGTGCTGTGGAATGAGAAAAGAAAAAGAGATCAGATAAGCAGCAGGGCTTTTTTGTGTCACATATTCAATTGGGACATTTGGTGCAAATTCTGGGGGACCTTCCCTTGAGGTCAAAGCCAAGGGGCATGTATGAATTCTACTCCAAGGCAACAGAAACTAGAGAACACAAAGTGGCATGTCTGCCTCCTATAGTTCAAATAGTCAAAGCAGCTGATCCAGAGAAAACCACCTTGGGATCCTGGCTGAAGAGGAATTCTAAACTGGACCCCTGATCTAGGATGCTATTTGCTTCTTGAACTGGATTATGATATGTCCTTTTCCAAGTGCTTAAATCTCATCTGGTAGCCCTTGTTCCAATCTCAACTTCCCCAACGGAGCTTGGAAGTGTCTCACAGCTCCAATCTCACAGCTCTGTAGTAAGCAGAGTTCTCTGACAAGAGAAGCTGGGGAGCTTCACTAGAAGGGTTCCCTAGATCCTACTCCCTGTGGAGTAGAGGAGATGAGGTGGAAGACAGACAGGGTCATGCAGTCAGGAACTGATTGTGGATTTCAAGAACAGCTTGGCAGGGGCTCCTGGCCCTCTCTGTTCATACACCGCCATGCTTATTCCATGTAGTATCTAGGTAAAGCGGAAGGGCTACTTCCTTCTCAGACTGATTTTCCTGTGGTGAGCCTGCATTCCTTTGAGCCTCATCAGAAATTACGTTATAGGGTTGCCCAAGCTTAAGAGAAGAGAGAATCTTCCAGAGGGTAAGAAGGATCTGTGAAATGGCCTTGTTCTCCTACCCCTTGGCTGGAAGAGTCCTTTGGTTTTGATTTTTGTTATCCACTGATGCTCCTCTCAGTGGGCCAAAAGGCTACCGTTAAAATGTGGATCTTTTCTGGTGAAAGAAAAATAAAGTTGTGGTCTGCTGGCCCTCTTTTCCTCATTGTTGTCAGTGCCTCCTTGGGACTGGGAAGCTGATGGGCTTCCTTTTATAGAGGGAAGGGAAGCTCAAACAACTCCACCAAGGGCATTTGGCTCTGACTGGGTGGGGGGAGGAAGGGAGGCTCTGAATGACACTCCCTGATTTCCCTCATGGAGGCTCAGGACTGGTTCAGAACAGGGATCCCAGGAGGCCCCAGAGGTGCCTTGAATGGGTTAATCTTTTCCTGTAGAAAGATCTGCAATACCACCCTTGTCCCTGGGCTTCTTGCTGTGGCATCCCCCTTTCCTCTTCATCTATGTTATCCAAGAGAAGCATGTCCTAAGGTTAGGAGCAGTGGGGAAAGACTAGATCACAGCTCTGCACCCTACCCATCCCTGTGTTCCTGCTCCCAAGAAGAAAACTTCTCTTGCCAGACCCACCCTCTGGTTCACTTGGCCACTCAGTCTCTCCCAGGCTGATGCCTTGATCCGAGATCTCTGATCTTCTCAAACTCTACAGTCTTTGGGCCAAACCCAAGTACTCATTCTGCACTTCTCTCCTTGTCTTAATGTCACTCTGACTCTTGTCCCTCCCTGGACGCTCTTTGCTCCCTTCTCCTCTCCCATCTCCTCTTGTGTACATGAGGACACTTCTCATCACAATTCTTTTGTCTTGCCACATTCTCTGCCCTCCTATTTTTTTTCTGCAGGTATTATCTCAGCATTCTTATTTTTTCTTCTCTAACTCTGTCACTCCAAAGTCTTCAGTCTTGTGGATACTTGAGAGTCATCAAACAACCCTCTGGGTCCATTTCTCAGCATAATTGGGATGAGCCAGTGCAGGACCAACAGAGAATGGGCAGATCCTTATCTTGCTCCCCACTTAGGTGTTTCCTCCTTTCTCCCCACACCCTTTGATTGTGAGAAAATACCATCTTGGTGACATTCCAATTTCATACCCCACCTTCCTGCTACTCTCTGAGCTCCCCAAGGATCCCCATTGACCATCATCTGGGATGTTGCCATCTTCTTGGGACCAACCTCTGGCCTTCTCCCTTTGCCCTTCATCTGGCGATACCAAGGAGGCAACTTCCAGACACAGTTCCAGCCCCTATGAGACTGATACCCCCAAAGACTCAATCCTGGGAGCTTCCCTGCTCCCCCTCCCTGATTCTTAGGCTGGTCTTTGGAATTCTGACCTTTGTCGCTGGTAAGCTCACATTGCATCTTCATAACTCCTCACAAACCTAGAGGTCCCAACATTTGTGGGCATTTCCAATGGCTACACTCCCATGGACCCAAACAGCCCAAGTAGTTTCCTTTTCCTCAATATCAGTTCTGCTCAAGGTGGTTAGGACCCTGTTAATAGGAGTATGTTTTCCTTTTAGACTATGAACTCCTGAGTGGACAAAGGACTAAGTTTCCAAATTCCTGTCTGTATAGTCACAGGGAAAATTCAGTATTTCCTGATTGCTATGACACTTATGGAGGATTTTTAGTTATTAAGATTCTCTTATAAGTTATAGTTTCTGTGGGGGTGAGAACTACCAGGTATGTATATCTGAACCATCAGTCTGGACTTCGTTTTTCTGTTTTCATTCTCAGCATGTCAATCTGCCCTTTCTCACTGTTGAGGAAGGTACTGGAATGCAGGGACTTTGTCTCATTCATCTTTGTATCTCCACTGCCCAGCAAAGCTCAACAAATATTTGATAAAGCAATGAGCTTATGGGTGGGTGAATTCTGAACAAACATCAGAGGAGAGTGGCAATAGGGAAATCAAAAGGGAAGTGAGAGACACCATGGCCAGGGTGCCATGGCTGCCAAGGTTCCTGACAGTTGAGCCTGTTGGAAGTTGCTTTACTGGGACAGTCTTCTGAAGAGACTTCCCCACAAAATCCTTTACTGCTGGTTCTCTACACATGTGAGCATGCTCCAGCAGCAATGCTGAATTAGATTCTTAAAATATCCTGCCCAAAGAGAAGGCCTACATCCAACTCTTCTGCATGGTTGATGATCACTGAGCAAAGTTGGTATTCTTGGATTATCTTCCATCAGACTACACCACTTTCCCCAGACATCTGATTTTAGTTTCTATTCCTGGCCATGTCCCTGTCTCCACTCAGAGCATCTGGCATTGAGGCAGCATAGTTGGCCAGGGGGAGCACTTGAGGGATTCTCTGGGTCCAGAAGACATAATCTCCTGGGTAATCAGGGAAAGAAAAAGTGGGAGTTGCTCCTACTGGAGTTTCCCAAGCAGGTACTTTGGGAGGAGGAGAGTATGCTTTGTACCCCCTGTCTACTGCCTATGCCCTGCTGTGTCTCAGCCCATAATTCTGCAGGCAGTCTTCCTTTTCGCCCTTGGGAGTCATTTCTTAGCATCCACTCCTCACCCCAACTCACGCCTGTTCCCCTTGGACTTCCCTGGAGGAAGGCTGACCTAGGTTGGAGTTTGAGGAGGTCAAAAAGGCCCCAAATTGCCCCCTTGCCTGGCTCCATAATGGATGCTTGACCTTCCACCATTAGAGGAATGTTTCCTGGCCACTGAACTGATTGCTGTTAAGCTACAATTTGTTTCTGGAAAGTAAGTCCTGTCCTCATCTTTCCACTCTATATAACCAGAGCCCCTTCCATCCCTTGTTTCCAGGGCTGGGAGGGCTGAGGGAAGAGGGATGAGAGTACAAAAGATGAAAAGGCATCTGGGCTTTCCATCCTACTTCTTTCCTGCCTCTACTGGCCTTTGGTGCTACCTGCCTCTGCCCTTTCTCCTCTGCAATGACCTGGAACAGGAGGACACTTTTCAGGGCCCATTGCCACACCCTGTCAGTCTAACCAGCTGCTATTTCTGATCTGACCTCCCCTAGACCTCTACCTCTCTGTGCTCCTTTTTCCTCCCTCACCTGCCCCTCCTCTTCTCTTTTTCCTATCATTTCCCCACCTTTTGAGGCTCCTTTCCCCTATCTTGCCACAGATTGTGTCCTTTCTATACTTATCTCTGTGATTTTCTCCATCCCTTCCATTCTCTCAGGACACTTTGACTTTGGGGGGCTCAAACCTCATGTGTATTCATCTCAATTTTTCTTTCATGAAAACTGAGATACAGAAAGGTTGGAGGTGGTCAGGATAGATCGTAGGGCATGATTTCACTGAAAAATCCTAGATATTCTTGCTGTTCTTGCTTCCACCCCATCCTCTCTGTCCTTTGGCCTCTTTCAACTGTTGCTGGGCTCAGGGTCAGAGCCCTGGCACCACCTTGGCAGGGCTTCAGAATCTACTATTGCTATGTCCAGTGCCCCACCCATTCCTTTCTAGCAAACCTGCTTCTGATAAACTGCAGTCACTCTTTATATTGTACCTGTATAACTGTATAGATTTGTAGGTCTACACAATTTCTTTTTAGGGAAATGTATTGGTGCAAGCTTCCAAGCCCCAAAACTATTTGGTGTTCTTTTGAACACTTGTTCCTTCTAGGAGAGTTGAGGAACATGAAGATCCCCCCTCTCTCTCTCCTGGTCCCAGAGCTGCTGCCTCTCCCAGGACAGGACAGTAAAGGAGAGGACCCTTCTTAGGCTGCCTCCCCTCCCCCACCTCTCTCAGTGGCAGTTGCTTCTGTTGGCTAGCCAGGCAGGGTTCTCACCATGTTCTGGCAGTTGGCCTGCAGAACATCCACTTCTCCCATGTAGATCCTGAGTGCAGAACTCTCCAGAATGGGCTTCTGAATGGCCATGCCCCAACCTGATCAGATCATGCAGTCACTTTTGTGCCTTCTTGGGATCCTAATTTCTTGCAGTACTCTGAGCACTGTGGAAGGAAAGGCATCAAGAGCTGCTTTGGATGGAGTTTTCACAGACATGGGAAAGGTCCTCCCTTTTCCATGAAACTACCCGTCATTCCAGATGATGCCCTGTTCCAGATGTCTGATGTCCTACCCTGAAAGATTCCTTCCTGGGATGAAGGTCTAGCTCCTGTTAAGTGATCTTTTCTTTGTGGAAAGACATTCCTCAAGCAGCCAGCATTCTTTTATCTCTTATTGTAAGTTGTCAGGGTCCTTTTCAGACCAGTCCTTGGAGTTGAGTGGGAAGAGCAGAGGAGTCATGCCTGGTGTATCTGAGTAAGCTGGAAGGGCTAGAGAAAGGATCTGAAAGCACCCCAAGCTTATCAAATGAGCTAGGAAGGATCCCAGACCAGAAGTGTCACTTCTTCAAAGCTGAGGATGAGCTATTCAAAATTCCAGGTCTCTGAAGCTGGGTCACTAGATTCTGCTCCGGGAGGGCTCCTAATACTGAGGGGACATCTTGACATCCCGTGTTATCTCCTGCAGATGTTCCAAACAACAGTTCCCAGAAGCCATGATGGGTCCCTGAAGTTGGAGGCCTTCCTGAACTCAGCAATACCTGGGAAGTAAGAAAGGTAGGTAGCAGGAATGAGTCAAATCTCAAAGGTCAACGCTCCAGTTTCTTTCCTTCTTTCCCATTCTATTTCCTAAACCTACAGGGCTGCTGCCTGAAGTGTGGAAAGGACAGAGGACACTACTTGTCACAGAGTATAGGGTGCAGCCTCACCAGTGCCTTGGTTTCTCCTGTCCTCACTCACAAGCACTGCTTCTGCATCCTTACTTATTCCTACTTTTTCCTGTTAGGAATTGTAAATTAGAAGAGACTCTTTGGGTGTGACCACAAGGCATAATTTCCTGTCCACTTCTGTGCCTCCTCCCTCTCTCTGGACTTGGCTGTCAGGAAGTTCACTCTGGCCCTGCTTGTGTTAGGTAGTCTCCCTGCCTTTTGTTCCTATTTGCTTCTGAATACAGCTTCTCTCCTGTGGTCTCAGTTGATTGACACCATCTCTCCATAGCTTCCCTGTTGGTATAGGTTACAGGTGTCTGAGCATGATGACACAGGCCATTCCCAGAGCAACTGGGTGAGCCTCTCAGCTAATCACCCAAATGTGTCCTACACATACTCTTTTCTAGGTGTACCACAAAGTGAGCAAGTAGAGGACTTGCCACTTCTCACACATAGTTTTTCATATCCCACATCAGGATGCCTTTCAACTGTTATGCTTATTATCTTTTTCTTTTGTTCACAGATAAGTTTGAAGAACAGGTCAAGAAAGAAGTCAAAAGAATCAAAGAGGAGGGCATGTCTGATAGCCCACAGGTGCATCCACTGCCTCTCATGGAAGCAAGACACACACTCATACACTGCTACCACAGAGTTTCAGGGATCTCAGTTGCAAAAGCAACCCTTCCCAAAGCTCTTCCATTGACCGTCATGAAGGGAGTTGATAGCACAGGGCATGAGTCTCTGATCCTTTCCCCCTACTATCTGGCCCTCAACTGGAAATAGCAAGGAGATGGTTCCTCATCAGACTCCATTACTTGGTTCCTGAAATTTTCTATCATTTCCACAGCCCCTTCCTCCACTGCTAAGCTACTCTCAGGAGAGACCACTTCTTACCAGCTGCGTGGTGTGTAATGCTAGTCTAGAATACTGCATTTATGAGATTTACTCAAGGCCACGCCCTGATACTTACTTGTGTCTCAATTCCAGGCTAAGATTATGCCAACTTGATCATCTCCATATCTTTTTAAGCTCCTGGAGGGCATGACACTGTTTCTCATGCATTTGTGAACCCTTCCTGCTTTACTTCAGAAATTGGCATACATGCCTAGCACAGGATTTTCTGAATCAAGTAATTTCAAGATGCCGTGCTTCAATTAATTGAATCTCTTTTCTGAAATTAGAGACAATTAAAAAGCTAAAAGAAAGCTTAGAACAATTCTGGTGTGCTCAGGGAGAAAGAGGAGACAGTGGAACAGACATGCCCATTCATGTTCAGCTGGGGATTTAAGTCTCAAGTTTGTCTACCAAAGCAGAATTATTGGGACTCAAGGCTGACTTTGAGGGAGTATCGTGAATTTTAGATTCAAGGACTCTTAGAGATCCTTAAACAAGTGACTGTAAGTGATTTTTGTTATAAAAACACTGGGAAAAGGACAAATTCCATCAGACTTTGATCAAAGATTAATTTCATTCTCTTCCTTTGTAGGACTCTAGGAATTGTTGTGGACATGAAACTGGGATTTAATATCTTTCTCAACCTAGTATCTCAGTGCACTCTCATGCTATATTCCTCCATTTCAGTTTTGTGCAGAGATATATCCATGATTGGTTCCTAGACTTGGCTTCAAAAGATAGAATCTTAAAAGCTATTTCGAGGTCTCCAACTGCTCAAGTTTAGGGGTAAGATTAAAATGTGAGGGAATTAGCTTGGCAGCAAATGATTGTGTGTGGGCTCACAGGTGTGTGTGTGTGTGTGTGTGTGTGTTCACAAGTATAATGGTTTGATCTGGGATGTGCTTGTGTGTTGGATCCAATGCTGTCTTCACGATCATGGCCATAATGCCCTTACATCTATTGCCTCGCCTACTAGACATGGGCAGGGATTCCTTGCATTATGAGTGGCTAACCAGAGAGTAGTGTTGAAAAGATGTTAACACTGAACCTAAGCAGAGGACAGAGCAGTAGAAATGAATGCACAGTTACTGAAATGGAGAGTCACTGTGACCTTTAAAGTCTGCATCTCCCCTCTTTTTCCTAAAGCATTGCTCTTCTCTATCCTCACTAACCGTGTTTGGAATCAGAACACCACCAATTCCCTTCCACATCTACTACCATCACTCTCCACACAGTCCTCCAACTTCTCTCTCCAGAACTTGCACATGATCAAGTTATTCAGGAGCTAAAGCTTCATGGGACCTTTCATCACCTTGAGTCATAGGTGCACCTGTCTCTATGTTGTCTCAGTCCATCTCCACCCTTCCTCCTTAGTTCCAGTCCCACAAAATTCTCAAAGCCAGCCTCATGCACACCAGGCCATTTCTCCTCCTTTATCTGATGGACTTCTAATCAGCCTTCAGGGTACAGGTCAAGTCTTCCCATTCCTAGAGGAGAGTTAGCTTTATGTGTCAATTTGGATAAGCTCTAGTGACAAATCATTCAGCAGGAACCTAGGTAGGTTTTGCTGTGTGGTTATTTTGCAAGTGTGTTTCACATCAATAAATTGAATTAAGGTAAAGGAAATTACCTTTGATAATAAAGGTAAACCTCACATATGATCAGTTGAAGATTCTTAAAAGCAAAAATGAGGTGTTCTGGAAGAAGAAGAAACTATGTCTTGTCTGCATTATCAACTCCAGCCTGAGAGTTTCCACCCTACTGACCAGCTACTCTACAGATTTAGGATTTACCTAATAGACCATGTAATCCATGTAATCCAGTTCCTTCTAATAACTCTGTCTCCATCTATTTCCTGATTCTGGTTTTCTGGAGAATTTTAAGTGATATATTGTCAATTGAAAACCTGAGAATCTTCAGACTTCATTGAACACTTGGCATAAGTAATTCTTAAATAATATATATTTGTCAATAAAGTATAAGCAAAGAGATTCTGCCTTATTTGTCTTTGTGTCCCTTAAGTTGACCAGAGGGCTGTTGTATCATATTGTCTAAATTTGCAAAGATGGAGAAACTAGCATGGATATCATGGCTCTTAGTCCCAAAAGCCAGGTGTGCCAGAAGTGTCACAGTATTTTCCTCCAGCCTTCCTCTGAGCACTTCTGCTGCTAGTATGGCAAGAAATTTCATCTCAGTCATGGCTAGAGCTCTCTTCCAAGTGGCGCAAGGATCCCTGGACCTCCAAGGGCCCCAGTGCATTGGTTGTGGGGCACTGATGCTTCTGTTGTGGGGCACTGATGCTTCTCCAATGCCCATATCCTAATGCACATGAACTTTTGGTAACTTAGATGCAGAAATACTACTTCTTTTGTGCTGTGCATAGAGTCTAGCCTCACTGGTAAACCACACTGCTTTCCCTCTCTGAGGGCTCTTAACCTCCACCTCCATGAAGACTGGTTTTACTCTGCATGTGGCATTCACCCACATTTACCTCTTAACTACCTAGGTGGAGCTTCAAGTCCTTTTGATCAGTTAAAATAATCCCTTCCATTCCTTCTTTGGGACAAGGGATTATAATCCCTTTTATGAGTTTAGGTTTTAAGTAGCTTCCTACAAAAATCCCCTGGAGTCCCAAACTCCAAAAGGGCTACAACATTGCTTAATAAACTTTGCTCACATGATGATTAACCAGCCATGTGCCCATGAAATAGCTATAACTCTCTAGAATGATAATTATTAAAAAATGGTTGTGAGATTAAGTGACATTTCTTCTCCATTTATTCATCTTTTCTAAATGTTTTATAATAAACACATACTACTTTGGTAATGTGAGAAGCTCTCATTAAATAAGAAGAGAGTCAGATGGTCAAAAGCAATTTTCTTGAGTCCAAAGATTCAGCATTAAATTCCAATATGCTTGTACTTGCTGTATGATTTCTAAACCTCAGTTTGTCCTTCTATTAAATTGGGATGGTACCAAACTTTTTTTTTTTTTCTGAATCGAATGATCTAATGGGCATAAAGACGTTGGATAGCCTTGGACAAAGTTTTTTTTTTGGTTTTGTTTTTGGTATATAGAAACAGACCTTATCCCAGCTAACTGTGAATTTAAGGGCAGGACTGAATTTCTTTCCTCCTTTATCTCCAGCATCTAGGAAGAGATGAATCAAGAAAGACAATCACATCATTTGTTGAATGGATGTCGGTCAGATGAAGAATTTATTTAATTCACATCCTAACTTCTAGCTTTGTTATTCTAAAAATTAGACCATCGAACTGAACATATAAATCCAGGATTTTTTAAGGTCTATTTTAAAAACATACTGACTTTTCTGTGTGTGACAAAGTACACGGAGAGCCTTGGAGACCCTGGAGGAATTGGTTCATGCCATAGTCATAAGCCCACCTATATACATGTTCTGCTCTTGTCTTTATTTGCCTGAGTCTCTATCTCAGTGCACACATCACGTCTAACTCTGACTCCATGGCAAAGTTACTCACATGTTATCCATGAATATTTCTTCTTGAGATTATATTGATAGCAAAGATGGAGTGAGAGACAATAATTGAAAGTTTGAAAAATGACCAAAATTTAAAATGCAACATTACCCATTTTCCCATGTTCTCAGTGGCAGTTTGTCCCAGGAGAAGTACATGCACTGCTATGATTTTTGAAAATGTAGCTATGTTTTTTTTATTTCTGCATAGCAAGTACCACGCATTTAGGAGCTTAAGAAAACACATGGCTAAGATCTCAGTACCTGTGAGTCAGGGATCTGTCACAGTTTAGCTGGAGCCTCTGGTTCAGGGTCTTAAGATGTATATTGAAGGTGTTGGCCAGGGCTGGGGTACATTTTGTGACTTCAGTGGAAAAGGATCCACCTACAAGTTCCATGTGCCATGGAGCTTTTGAGGAATGTTCCCTACCTTGAGTTCCTTGTCACACAGCTCTCCATAAAAAGGCTTATTCCATCTAAAGCAGCAAGCGGGAAAGTCCACAGAATCTGCTAGCAAGATGGGAGTTAAAATCTTATGCAACAGCACAAGAGAATTCACATTCCATCATTTGTGCCATGTTTCATTGGTTGGAAACAAGTCCCAGGTCTTGTCTACACTCAAGGGAAAAGATTATACAAGGAGAAGAATGCAAGTGGGTGGGGATACCTTGAGGGGTCACTCAAAAATCCTACGGCCACAGTGCTCAAAGGGATTGGTTTTAAATTCTCCTGGGGTCAAAATCAATTGATAATAATTGACACTCTTATCATAGTCAAGTCACGAAGATGTGACAAGATCAGTCATATGTGATGCATTGCCATCTTCTGCTGTGAGGATGGTGCTGAAAATATTGCTCAGTGCTTCTACTGAGGTTCCATGGAATGACCACTTTGAAATTCGTTTCTAGGAAATCTCAGCTTCTCATGAAAACCAGAAGTTTCAATTTTTATTTTGAAATTAGTAATCATTAGTCCATTTCCACATTGATGTTCTGAGGGTTTAGCTATAACAACTATTACTCTTGTATGTTGTGCTTCACATTTGCTCCTTGACCTTTTCTTGCAAATTTATTTTTATTTAAATTTAACCTACTATGTCATTATATATATTCTTATAGGAGGAAACGTAAGTGAGGTAAGTGAAAGAGGGCATAGTTTTGGTAGGCTTCAATCTCAATCATGGTCAACAGGTAGCTGAACATCTGCCTGCCCATTGAATAAAATATCTAAAAATGTTCTGTATTTTACCTATTCTCTTAGTAAGTGAGAAGGCTAGAAGAAAGACATTTTAAGATTTGTCATTGATTATATTTTTTTGTTTGTTTTTGTTACAGATGATTGAATTCAGGGGCACTTGACCACTGTGCCACATTCCCAGCCCTATTTTGTATTTTGTATTTAGAGACAGGGTCACACTGAATTGCTTAGCACCTCACTTTTTGCTGAGGCTAGCTTTGAACTTGCAATTCTTCTGCCTCAGCCTCCTGAGCCCCAGGGATTAGAGGCATGCACCACTGTGCCTGGCTCCTTGATTATATTTTGAAAAGAAATAATCAGAATGAAGCACAGGTTTAAACTGAGGTCCTTGATTGGGTTAATTGAGGTTGGATTAGAGAAAATGACCTGGTTTGGATGAGTGTCCCCCAATGCCCATCTGTTAAAGGCTTGGTGTCCAGAGTGATGCTATTGGGGGATAATGAAACCTTTCAAAGGTGTGGCCTTGTGGGAGGTCTTTAGTCATTGGAGGCGTGTCCTCTTTGCTTCCTGGTTTGTGATGTAATCACTTTGCTTCACCATGTGCTCCTGCCATGATGCATTGCCCTCACCAAAGGCCCAAACTAATGGGCCACCTGACCCTGGGCTGGAATCTTCAAAACCAGGAACCCAAATAAACATTTTCTTCTTTAAATTTCAGATACTTTGTTATATCAATGGAAAGCTAACTAATATATGTCTCTTTCTCTATTGACTATAAAATACATATTATCGTGTCCTTAAATGTCCCAACATATCTTTCTTTGGTTTTTGCAACTTCTTCATATGTCAACCTTCAGTCCACATTGACCTTTTTCATTGTGCCTTTTTATCCCAAATGATGTCCTTCAACACCAGAGTCCCCAGACTCATTGTTACCCTCTCATCTCTCACAGTCTGGTCCTCATGAATCCCTGCATATTTCTTCCTCTGCCCATGTCCTGCCCTTTCTAACTGCTTAAAACTTTCCATCCAATTCACAGGCGTCATTAGCAAAACTCTAGGTTTTCACTTTTTTCTTAGTATGTTTGCTTTGTTTATAGATCCAGAATCCAAAGACCACGTATTATTTATTGCTTGAGTTTCTGTTAAAAGAAACTTGAGTTCAGCAAGTAGTTCTTGAATAAATGGCCTTGGGTCTTTAAACCTTAGTCCCACATTTCTTAAAAGGGGAATTAATGACAATAATAACTGTTATAACAGGGTTGTCAGCAAACAAAAGACAGGAAAAGTGCCTTAGAAACTGTGAAGTAAGTGCAAGTGGTTATTATTCTAGTCTGTATTGAGAGACAAGGTTCAAGTTTCATTTGTCCTTTTTTCTCTAGTACTTAGTATAGTGCCTGGAATCTGTGCTGACTTCAGTGTTGAGACCAGATGATTAGACTCAGGTGTACATACCCAAACCATACCTATTAGAATTCACTTTCTTCAATGGTGTGCACATTATGTAGCATTTACCTAATAAATGAAAAATTTAATCTGAGAATCTTAATTTCATTTTGCATTTTGAGGTTACTATTTTTTCTGTCTTTTACTTTTTCTGTAGAATCAGAATTAAATGCAGAGAAGTAATAAACCATGTTTTATTTCAGCAACTTTTAAAAGAACAAAATGTAAATCAGATTACTGATTAATGATTTAAATACATGGAATTTGTATTGGTTCTTTCCCACTTACCATTCTTCTCTATAAAATAAATCCACCGTTTCATAAAGTGTCCAGAGCTTTTATGACATTTGCCCTATTAAGATTGTTGATTCAGGCCCATATTTTACTGTAGTTCATCCAGTTGTACCAATGCATGGCATCTTTGAAAAGATGTATCTACCATGTTTGATATTAGCATTACAAAAGTCTAATATTTTTCTGTGGGGGCAGTAGAGAAGGAAAGAAACTGACACTCATGAAGCAACTTTCCAGTGTCACCTTCAGTACATAAACTTTTTCACTCTCACTCATTGAAAAGACCTGGTGCATTCGGTATTATAGTACAGTTTACCAAAGGGGATAGTGAAGCTCAGAGATTGAGACCAACCAAAGGTCCTTCTGCTAAGAAGGTGTGCTCAAACTCTTTCCACTCTGCCTTCTGGAAAGTGACCAGAGGCATAGGTTTCTCAAATTCTTTGTAAAGATGAGCAAATTATGTTTTACCTACTCCCTAATCAAGACAATCACACTAATCATATTTGCACATAGTGTAGAAAGCTTTCACTGTAATCCAATAACATCCAGTGCAAGGGTTTTATCCTCACTTTAGTTTCAGTTCATTTCATTGTACAGAATTATAACCCCAGAAAAATTAGTGGTCTCCAGAGAGAAGATTATTAAGCTAAAATTAACAAACCTGAGAAACATCTTAAATATTGTTAGCATTTATAATTTAAAATTCCATGTTTATTGGATATTAGACAAATGCAAAAGGCAGCCTTGGTTTAACATTTTAACTTTTGACCTCATCTATACCAAAGAAACTGCATTGTGTGGTGTAACTTTAATCTCAGATAATTAGCAGTATTCCATTTTGTAAAACCAAAAAATTCTCTTAAATCATCACTAATCATTTTATAGAAGAAAAAAAGCAATGATTCTCATGTTGTTGTCTACTAATTGAAGGAATGCATCAAATTTTAGTTTCTTTAGACTTACATGAGCTTAAAATACCTTTTTATCTACATAAGGTAGGATGTCAAAACCAGCTTTTGGATTATTTTAAAGCTTACTAAGATCACAAGGCTTCCCTGAAAATATGTCCTATCTTGACAATGCATTAAACCTTAAGAAAAGTTTAATTAACAAATGTCAGAATGTGTTTCTTCTAAAAAAGTGATATATTAACAATTTGTTCCTATCTCCTGAGTTTAACAACATCTTAACCCTTAAAGAAAAAAGATTGTTTTTGCATCTCAACGTAGCTTATGCTAATCAAAATTCAATGTTTTAAAATTAAAGTGTATATAGAATAATAGAGTACAAAAGTTTAAGCATCCCACTGCTTCAGTTCACTTTTAGATACACATTTTTATCAATTCATAGACAGTTTGTCTAATTCATATCATTAGACACTATTCCACTTTTTTTTTTTTTTACAGATATTTTTAATACAAACTAGTTCTGGGGGCAAAGCCAGGTTAGGATTGTTTAACACCTCTGAACCTCAGTTTTATGTTCTGGAAATGGAGTTCACTTATCTACCCCAGACGTGTTTAGAGGAATGGTGGATGGGAAAAGACACAAACAGATGCTTTGTTAACTCTAAGGAGCCATGGTAAAGGTTTATTTTTATTTGTTTAGATGTTTCTTTCTTTAAATGATGTACATGTATAAGAAAAAAAAATCCAGAAATTAAACAAGGAAAAATTTGCTGTATTTTATATCTCATATCTCTAATACTTAGATGCCTTTATTTCCCTCCAGTCTGTTTTGTCTGCTCATATAGAAACATAACCAACTGTGTATTATGTAAACAAGGATTAAAATAATGCTTTGTGCCTCACTTTTACGATAAATAATCCCCCATATTATTTTCAGGGATCTTTCAGTATTCCATATATTGAATTTACTCAGTCAAATATCTATTACATATTTAGCTCATTTCTTTTATTGCACTGTTATAAAAATAAATGATTTTATGATAATATACATAAATGTACATTTAGACATATCTCTGATTGTTTCCTTAAGATGGTGTCCTAAATATGAAATTGCTGAGTGAAAGGGCACAGAAACTTTTTTTGGATTGTGCAACAGAGTTCCAAATTGCCCTAAAGAAAAGACGTTTCCAATTTACACCATCACCCACAATGGATGAGAGCGTGGGCTCTCCCTACACCCTTGTCAACACCCTTGGTATTTGAATTATTTTCAATCTTAATATGATGTTATTGTTATTATTATGATTTTTTTCAATATCTCTGGTATCATTCTCTTTTTTCTTTTTTTATCCTTTCTCACCTACTTGGTGAGAAAATAGAGGTTGTGAAACGGGAAACTGTCACTCTTTGAACTAGAATTTCTTCCTCTGGAGGCTTAAAAAGCTATTTGATAAAGAAATGTTGTCCCCACCATAATTTTAAGCATCCCATTGCCACTGGCCCCGTGTAGGCCTGAGGCCTACAAGGACGTCCGTGCGGCCTACCGAGAGCACTAATGTATGCGGCATTTTCTTTTTATTCCCTTTGGCGACCTGTGCCTTTGGGATGTCTTTGAGGTGTTTGATGCTTTTTTGTAGCTGGAGTTATTGATCAGGGGAGCAAAGGCGGAGTGCTAGCAGTGGCCAGGGGAGGGTTTTTACCTGATCTTACAGCCAGTGTTGAAGGGGTCTGCTTGCACTTGGAACATGCTCAAGAATCTTGATGTTCATGACAAAACAGACCCTGAAGGGAAAATTCTTTATTGTGGTTGGAAAATCAGGACAACCTGATACTAAGTGAACAAAAGAAAAGAATCAGGAGACACATTTACAGCCACAAAGAATGTGTCCCTTGTATCCTCTAAGAACTCTGTGGTGACGGTAATGCATTCAGCTTGGTTTTCTGAGCCCTTCTCCTGGGAAAATAGTGTGGTTGATTGGGGTGTTGGAGCTGTGTGGGACCTTATGGCTAGTCCTGCACTATGAACTGTGGGAAGAGGTGACAAGAATTTCTTCCAGGCTGGAGTATTCAGCTTTGTTGACCCTCTAGCTTCTTCCCTCTCTGACATGATGACAAAGAGCATTCCAAATACCTAAATGCAGAAACATTGGAACAGAGCCTGCAAAGAGCCACATTAGGAACTGAAATAGGAAGGAGAAATGGGGTAGTATAGTATTGCTTCAAGACACTGAGATTTTTGGGGTTGTTTGTTACTGCAGCAAATCTTGACTAATACAGACATTTTGAAGGATTTTTTTTTCCTAATACACATTTACTAACTACAAAACTTATACAAGTCTTCATTGATTACATAGCAATAATTAAAATTCTGATGGCATACATGCAAACATATTTGACTGCAAACATGTAAAGAATCTTTTACAAGCTTAGTTAAGCAATTGCCAGGACTCATTGCTATGATCACTTTTATGACAATCTACTCAAAATGAAATTTGGAATGCTTAGCCTGAAAGGTAAGGACAAAGAGTGGTAACACACTGATGGAGTACTTGCTATGTGCCAGATACAGTGATAGATAATTTACATGTTTATTTCACTTATGACATCTTAGCAACTGTGGAAGGTTACCGTCATTTCTATTTAAGCAAAAATAATTGAAATACACAGAGATGGAGAGAGTATGAACCCAGGTTGGTCTTGCTCTACTGCCTTTGCTACTTTCCCTTCTCATAAGCGTTTCACTACTTTGTTCATATATTTATCCAAATATATGAGTTCTGCCATTATATAATTGAGAAATATATAATAATTATTTGCTGTTTCAGAGAAAAAAAAGAAACTTGTTCAATTCTGATCAGTAGTCCATATACGTTGGGATTGCCTACACCATAAACTTGGCTCAGAATCGATTACAATTGACAAAAAAAAAAAAGATGCTTCCAAGGTCTTCTTTTTAAATAAATAGGTATATTCCCCACTAATTCCAGGTGTACCTTCCATTCTTTGTCCACTTTAGGACTTTGTTAAAGGTCTCAGCCACTGATTTTGTTTTCTCAGTAATTGAAAGAATATTTGCAGACAGATACCAGTTGGAGACTGCTACTTGCAGAAGCACTCTCAGAGCATCCTCCCTGCTCTGTAGAGTGATTTACCTTCCCTAATGCATTGTAGAAGCCTGAGAAACAACTGGTGGGGGAGAAGGAAAAGGAGAAAAGAGAATCATTCATTATATTTGAAGTTGTCAAACTCTTTGTTATAATACATGGAGAACCTTAGGTTCTCTCTGCCTATCATCCCTGTCCTACATCTATTCACCTTAACCCAAAAGTGTCCTGCTCTTTTTGGGACGAACATATGATGTGAAAGTTGGGTGGACACAACACATCAGGAATACTGAGGCTTAGTTCTAACCAGTCATTCTCCTCAATGACCTCTGAAGATACCTTGGGTAATCCTGTCTTGATCTATCTCTTCTTATTCTTTGGCTCAGGGTAGCAATATTAATAAACACATACCTCTGTGTGATACTTTCCAAATCATGAAGTCTATCTTTTACCATCATAAGATAGTTTATTTTTGTGACTTAGTTAAAAACCCCAGAGAGTAGGGAAGTTGGGAACTTGCTTCTTCCCTGAAATGCCTGCCCATCAGCAAGACACAGATCAAGTCAAAACTCTCTGAGAAACTTTATCCAGTCTCTCCATCCAAGTTTGCCTTTCCCTCCCCCTGCCCATAGCAGCGTGTTGTACCTTCTTCACCTGCCGTCCCCCACCCCCCTTCCCCAGGTGCGTTTAACATTGGAAACTGGTGAGTTAGTGGAGAGGAAAACTCTTCAGAGCCTGACTGAAGCTGGGTTTGAAGCCCAGTCCTGCCTCTCAACCACGTGACTGTGGACAAATGGCCTTACCTCCCTGCCCCAGGGTTTGTTCATTGGTAAAAGGAGATAACAGCAGCTACCACGTTCAGTGGTTGTACAAATAATACAGTGGTTGTACACGATAATGCACACCAAGGACTTTGCCCAAAGCCTGCCTCCTTCCTCCCAACCCCTTGGAGGCAGAGCACTCATCCTATATTCCTTTTCCAAGTCTCATTTTCCATAGATTTCACAGAATGCTGAACACATAGGGGAGCAAACAATCAATATCCCTTGAATTGAATTGTATAAAGGCAAGTCCTCAGAAACCGCCCTTGGAGGAAAACTCTGTGGGGCAGGCAGCATACAGACCTCGTTGTTAATCAGGAGTGTCCTTTGAAGTCCAGAGGCATCTTTGATATAGGGGACGGAGGGCTCGGCCAATGCACATGGATGTGTCAGGATCACACCAGTTTCCCTGAGTATAGCAAAAAGTCCTAGAGGTGGCCTGAAAACTGAAGCCTTCTTTGTATTCTTCCCTCTGTGCATGAAAATCACAATGGATAATTTTATCTGGGATTAAAAAAATCCATCTTGCAGACTGCGTCATTTGGTTAGGAAAGGGCTGGTTGAAAGAATATTCACTTCAGAAGCAAAATATGTTTTCCACTGCTGCCATGAGCTGTTGATTTTTTTTTCCTTTTTGTTTTTGTGTTTTCTCATTTCCCTGTTGATTTTTAATTAATTTTGCCTTAGATTCATGAGCTTTGTAAATTTGGAGAATTTTGTGTGTGTGTGTGTGTGTTTGTATTTAAGTAAATAAAAAAAGAGCCTGCAAGTTTTTCCCAGATCACCAGGCTTTAATATGAAATTACTGTTTTCTGGCAGGATCATCTGCAAAACTCTGATTTTGTTTCTTCTTCTGTTCCTATCCTGATAATTGTGGCTGAATTCCCTTGTCTTTAATATGCCATATATTCTCCACCTGGCAAAGGATTCAGACAGATACAGATAATAAATACCCCGTAGACATACAGACAGAGAAACTGCTGTAATTGCTTTCATAATGACTCTGAGACATCAAAGGAAGGCAAATAATGGTATTTAACACTGTTTCCATTCTTTAGCTGAAATGTAATTTTATAGAGTTATTGTCAGGCAGTACGGTGAACGTACAAGTACAACTGTCATATTCGGCTCATATTAATTAGCTGCCCACGAGAGGGCCAGGCGAGTAATGGCAAAGTTCTCCTCATTTCAGATGGTCTGATATTCAGACAGAACCGTAAGTACAATAGCTTGATTAACATAGTTGCTTAGATCAGGTTTTCCCTGGGAGTGTGTCAATTGGCATTTTGAAGAATCAATTAATTAGCACTCCAAATAATCCATTCTTGGGTTAATGAAAGTGTTTTGTACAGCTGCAAAAAATTACATGAAGAAAAACTAAACCTTTCCAAAGTGGCGATGAAAAAGATTTATCTCAGAAAACTGTACTGTCCATTTCAAATGCCACCGAGAATGCGTGTTTCCTTTTAAAGCTGTGGAATTGACGTGTACAATTTTAGCCACAATGTGCTCATTTTGCCTTGGAGGAAGGCAAGTGGTGGTGCTATGGTGGCAGGGAAATGAGAACTTTTATTTTCACTATTTTGTCTTGTAATCGTGTTACTTAATTAGGGTAAGTCATGGCCAACGTTTTGCATATCATTATCCACTGTTTTAAACAATTACTCTTTGAAGGCGTTGTGCTTATTAACATTTTTAAAATGCCAGTATCACACAAATATTCTTGCTTTTTAGAGTTCAAGATTCAATTCTCAGACAAATGAGAATTACAAATTAAAGAAACAAATTTATTTATCATCAAAGCTCTTTAACTTAGAGATATATTTTTAAAACCACGTTTAAGTTCTCAAGAAGGCAAACGGTAAAAATGTCACACACCTTTGCCATCATTAAAATGACACTTTTGGCACACTTTTTTGATTCTTTTTTCTAGTTAAAAAATGTGCTAATGTGATCTTCCTCTTTCTGAATTTTCTCTTGGGGTCCATGTTTTAAAGAGCCTACTTTTGTGGCAGTACTTTCTTATCTCTGAAGTTATGTTAATCCAGTCTGTAATGAGCACATTGGTTTATTTGGTAATTTAGGTCTCTCCAGTTTCTAAAATTTGGTGTAAAGTATTGATGGTGTTTACATCATAGTTTCTTCTTCAGAAACTTCCACATTTTTTAACATGTATGATGCAAATCATTTTCAAGTTATGTTCAAGGTCCTTGAAATGGAAGCTGTTCAATAAAGATGTATTAAGTTAAATGAGTCATTTTTGCCAACTAAAAATTATTTGGGATTATATGGCTTTTTTCATTTGTACAGGTGGCTTTTTATTTATTTTGTTGATAGTGTGAAATATGTGATTTCTTGTTACTTATAATTAGTTACTTCCCAATTTAGTGTCATTCATAGGGTGAGCTTTGAAACAGACCACAACAAGCACTTTTTTTTATTATCAGAGATGGAGTTCCATCTCTTATTTTAATTAGTATGTAATAAGTCATCGGAATTTTGATGATGCTGAAATGCGTTTTCCTGCCTATTTGTGGGTAAAGGTTGCATCTGTGGGTTAACCGTGAATCTTAAAATGACAGACGCACCTAATAGGTCAAAATCAGGAATATCCAGGTAAAAAAAGGTTAAAACACAGAGAATGAAATATAAACAAGCCAGTCATCTCCTTCTATTAAGATGGAAAAAAATTTCCAAACTCAACTGTTTCCTTTCAGATTTAATAAGGCCAGTAATGTAGGTGCAGAAGAGAGCCTTCATTTCCCAAGTCCTTGAGGGACATGCCCACCCACGCCATCCTATTCCTCTGGTGACCAAATGATGGGTGAGGACTTGTTTTCCAATACACTGGAGCAGATCCTCGTGAGATTCAGTATCGCCTATTCATTGCTTATTCTTTTAGATTCTTGTAGAAATGAGAAACCACTAAGTTTCGTTGTTGCTGCTCGCTGTGGACTTCAGCCAGAAATGAGATCCATTGCTTATTTTGCTAATCAGCCCCTTCCATATCTGCATGCTCATTTTCTGATAGCTGATGAGGCGACAAGGTCATTGGACGTACAAGTACTTATTTAAAAACAGACATGAGAGTGAGATAGAGGTTAGTTGGGTCTATCAGAGCTGTCAATCAATTAATGAAAATTATTGAGCAAGGACACTGTGGGGGAAGTGAACAGAAGGAAGGAAAATGACCATGGAGACACAACATAGGGAAAACGACAGAACTGACTAAATGTGCTCACGTGAGTGCTAAAAACAGACACGCTCACATCCCAAGTGAGAGACAGCTCTGAGAAACAGTGACTGGAGTCTCTGTGACTCCAAAGACTCAAAGGCTGGCAGTGCAGGGCTTTTGCCCAAAGGTACACCCTGAACAATGCCTTTCCTGCGATGTAGAGGAGAGAGGTGTAATGCCTGGTGAATATTTGATTAATGTGCTGACGACCTGTGGCCAAGATTTAGAGATGCTAGTGTCCAGACCCAAATTTGTGGTCAATGTAGGCCAAATGAGTACAAGCAGCCCCTTTATTCAGGGAGAGAAAATATTCCTATTACAGGATTCCTACCTGTAACTGCATGACAGACAAGGAGAGCCAAAGAGAACAGTACTAGGAGGGGCTTGGGAATGCTGTCCAAATGGCCGTTCTATCACCACTGTCCACCGTGTGCTGGCACCAGGCAAACACAGAGTAGTTATCAGTGCAGAAAAGAAATAATTCATAACACAGTCCTTGGGGGGAGAACGGAGGAATAAGAAAACATATAAATGAGAGGAGAGAGAGCAGGAGACAGAAAGGGAGAAAGGAGAGGGACTGAGGAACTAGGGGAGAAAAATTGCCAATATGCTTGTGTGAATGAAAGATAGTGAGGGAGAAAAATGAAAAGGCTGCAAAGTCAAAAACGGGGAGATACTGACACCAAATCTCTGCAAAGCGTTCAAAATTCTCCAGCTGCCACGCTTTTAATTTGCTACCATTCTAATTAAAATGCAAATTAAATTTATAATTAGCATCAGCGCTTTCTAAAGAAACCTCCTTGTGCGCTGCACAAACATATGGGACGATGCTGTGGTGTAAAGTTTGTAAAACAGAAGTAATGGCACAATGTCGGGAGGGGGGATGGGGAGGAGGGCTTTTCTTTTCTTTTTTTTTTTTTTTTTTTCCCTATTCCCTGGGAAACAAGTCTCATGCAGCACCCGGTTGACTTTAGGGAACGGCAGCATGGTGTTGCTTAGAGGAGGTTGGAAGTGGGCGAGTGTCCTGTTCCAACAAAAGGATTGCTGAATATGGAGGATCGGCTGGGCTGTGACTTTGTGTTGAATCAGGTGTCAAGGGTTACCCCGCATGTCATCAGGATTGTATAGAAGATGCCAAAAGGCAAAAGGGGTCAAAGCTCCTAATCAAAAAGTCTATGGCCAAAATTAACCGCTGCTTGCTTCCAGATAATTAATTTAAAAATTGATGGGGAACAAAGTACCAGAATTACCTCATGATTCGCACACATATCATGTTTCCAAGGTAAACCGCCTCTCTCCAATTTGCTCTCCAAAGCTGAGGAGTGGGTGTGGATCCGAGAATCAGGTTAACCAAACGTGGAATACACATGCACTTGATTAGAAGAAATGCTCATTGAGCATCAGTTTTGCCATCATGATCCTTGAAATATAAATATACACATCTGGTATTTGTGTGTTTTTTTTTCCCTGAGAAATATAGTTGAGCTCAGTGAGGCTCTGCAGCTGTAATAGGCTGGGGAAGATGCACACAACCCCGTCACTCTTTTATTTGCTGTGTTTTGGTTCAATGGAATCATTATGAATTTAAAAAGTAAATCTGCAATCCTCATGGTAATGGTGCTTTACTTTCCACTGGAGGGACCCCACCTGCACCTCAGTGTCTTTAATATTCCAAGGACTCTTCTTTATCTATTAACCAGGCTCTCCATCAGATATTTTAAAATTTGAATGTAACAGGAATGAATATTTCATAGATGTGTGTTAAGCTGTTATTAAACTATAATGTAAAGCAGGATTGTAGGAATATTTTTATATGTCAAAAAGTCAATTAAAATGATAAGCCTGTAATATCACTATTGTGGTTCTGTGCAAAAATTCATTTCAGATGCACGGAAGGTCCTCCACTGCCTCCCGTTTGGGAGGGTCCTCCACTGCCTCCCGTTTACATATTCAGAGGCCTGTGTACTTCAATTTCATTAGTAACACTTAGGTCCATTTTCGGCAGAGATTAAATGGAGAGCTGTGAGGGATAAATCTTACCTGACTTGATTTTTATTTAATATTACAAAAACAGCATTAGGCATTCTTAAAGGTAGGTGCTTACCTAAATGCACCGTGGATTCATTTGGAAATAAATGTCAATCCCTAGGAAAGTAAGGTATCCTAATAAAATCTGTAATAAGGCCACCACTGGTCCCTTGAATAAAACTAACACGGTGTGTCATTTGGAGAAAAATATCATATGATACTGAAGGTGGAGGAATAAATTAAAACTATTGTGAGCCCCAATAATATGGGAATTTTCAAAAACGTAGCTTTCTACTTGTAGCCTTTGAAGTAAAAATAAACTTGGTGCAGTGAATATTTTTGTTTTTCTTTTTGTATACTTAAGAAGGAATATTTAGAAACATAGTTGATGGAATTAACATTGGGATGCCTTACAAAAAGTTAATTGCTTTCCCAAACTTTCTGGACCATCAATTCTTTCCTGGGCAATGGCCATTGTCAAAAATGGGATGTGAAAAGATGATCCCCTTGACAGGTTTGACATAACTCAATTAATCAAGACCTCAGCAAAGAAAGAAATATTTCTCCCAATACAGTGATGAAAAGTGTCGTCTTCTGTTCACAGAGTAGAAGTTGCTTATTTTCTTCCTGATGTCTAAAGGGGAGCTCAGGCCTCCTAAAAAAGTCTTCTGTGTGACTGACAAAAGACTAAAAGCTATGGCATAAAAGCATTTCTTTGTTTAATTTCTAATTGTTGTCCTTCCCTTATTCAGAAAATGAAGTCACCTTTGTCGAGGTTTCATGAACCGCTGGGTAATCAAAATTATTATGCCGCCACCTGTTGTCTGTTAATTATTCTGAGAAGATACTCATAAATCATAACACCGGACAATAAATCAAACTGTCAGTTCCCAGGTCAAAGGTTGCCCATGAAAAGTTATAGGTCACCCACAGGGTGTGAAAGAGCAGGGTTTCAGAGTATCACTCATTGTCAAGCACTGTTGGGAGAAGTGCCATCGGAACAAAAGGAAAACTGGAGTAGAGAAGAATTCCAGCCATGGGGACAGGAGGTATCTAACCAACATGGCACATCTCAGGACCAGCAAGATCGTTCCAGCGCAGCCCAGCTCAGAGACTTGTTGTTATCTTTGAGATCTTGCAGGAAACAAAGTTCCTTTTGGAAAAGTCCGGAGAGGTATGGTTTTGGAACATTATCTTCTCCTTTTCACATTTTCTGGGGAATGTGACTGGAAAGTTCACAGTCACATTCTGATTGTCTTACTACATTATTCGCGAAGACAATCAGAGCACTGACACATTGCAGTCGATTGGAGGACGCTGCTGAACGTCTTACTTCCTAAATTAATTCGGTTTGGAATATGTTTTCCTTGTGGCGTGACAAGAACTCGAACTGCATTTACCATTTTCAACTCATTTATTTCCAGTCCCCTGTATTTAAAATAACATCATCACTTCTAAACAGTGTGCGTTGATGGATATCCTTGATTTAAAACCTGGCTAGGGGTAAATTATTTCTGATGTGGCGGGAGCAACTTTAGGATAAAGCTTAATAAAGACATAATGACAAGGCAGCTGGGAAACAGAAGTAACGTTCCAGTTGGGAGATGCATTGCCTGCTGTTTGAATTAAATTCTGTAAAATGGACGCTGTGCCTTCATTAAAATTTTTTCTCTAAAATATTAATTTGAGGGACTTTATATTAAGTTGCTATTTTCTGCTCCGATAACCATGGCTTTCCCTGTGAGGGATAGCCACATACTCAGAGTGTCAATTTTGGTCTTTTTTTTTTTTTTTTTTTTTTTTAAAGGACGCACCAGGTTCTGTTCAAACCATAGATCTCAGAATGGACAATTATAAAAGCCAGTCCCCGACATAATCTACCCCACCTTATTCCTTCAACCTGGCAAATCTTTATTACCCCATTTTTGATTGAGGCAAGTCAGTCTCAGCACATCAATTATTTGTCAGGTAGCAGCGGAGGTCACAACAGGTTCATTGATCCAGCCTTAACCATGCCATCAAATTTATTTACATGGAACAGAGGATTTAATTCTAAAGTCACAATGAAGTGCCTTGTGGATGCAGAGATGTACCACACAATGAATTTAGAGTTAACCACTAACATTTCTACATACAGGTAATGTCATAAAACACACAAATCACATTATCTGGCAGTTCTCATAGTATAATGGAAACAGTTGAAGCCTTTCTGATAACCCGTGAAATTTCTACTGTGTAAACCTTCCAGCCTGTGATTCCAGGTTGTGGAAGCAGGAATTACGGGAGTGGTGACTCTCCCAGTTTCCTCTCCCAGTGGAGTTGGGAGCTTTTATGCATTTAACACACACACACACCTTGGGGACCTGCTGGAAGACAGGTAGTGCATTAGGTACAGGGTGGGGAGGGGAACAGAGCCAGGATAGCACAAGCTCCTCCTGAAGCTTAGAGGCAAGGGTCCACCCTTCTAGCAGCTCTCCTGGGTCCTGTCCTTTGGGAAAATTTTAGACCGACAGATTTTCCTTGGAAGTGGATTGGGTCTCTTTGTGCCTGGAATGTGGGAAATCAGGGGGTCTATTCATCCTCTATAATGAGAGTGTAAGCAATCATCAGAAAGGAACGCCAGATCCCTATTCTAGAAAGGAGTATGATAAATCATTTAAGTTGGACTGTGTACCCCCAAAATACATGCCGAGACCTAACTTCCAGTGCTTCAAAATGTGATTTTATTTAGAGATAGGACCTTTACAGAGGTGATTAAGTTAAAATTAAGTCAGGTGGGTGGACTTTACTCCAATATGTCCAGTATCCTTATAAAAAGAGCAATTGACACCAAGGGTGTAAATGCCTACAGAAAAGACCATCTGAGTATGCAATAAGGAGGTGACCATCTACAAGCCACCCAAACCTCAGGAGAAACCAAGCTGCTAACACCTTGATTTTGAATCTATAGCCTCCAGAACTTGAGAATACATTTCCCTATCTGTGGTGCTTCATGATGATAGCCCTAGCCAACTAGCACAGCTTCTTCCAGAAGTGAGTGGAGATGTTCTGACAGATGAATACCCAGAAAAAAAGGAAGTTCAGAGGGCAAGAGTGGTGTTCTGTGAGAATGCAGGTTGCCATACTGTTCAGGGAGACCACTGATATGACCGTTGAGCCACCAGCAAGGGAAAAATATGGCAAAGTGGAGTTAAGATGGGGACACTACAGCCACCCAGTGTAGGTGCTGGAGTGAGAATGTGTTCACTTGCTCCCCTGGAGCTCCCCTGCTCTTCCTCATGCATGCACACTCCTAATGGAGGCTCTGTACCAACTCCTCCCACTGCCCAGAAAGTTCTTTCTGCAAGAGTGTGCCCTGGCATCCTCTCTCACTTCTTTCAGGATCCTGCTCAAAAGGAGATAATTTCTCAGGCCATGATGGCTAAAAGATCTACCCCATCACTCTCTGTGCCCTTGCCTTGCTTTATTTTTTCCTTAGTAACACCTTAATGACTTACCTTAATGACTATCTGAAATTATGGGTATAAAATTGTGCAAGAAAACAATGCGGAAGAATAAGGACCTTGCCATTTGTGTTTCCTCCTGCATCCCAGGACCTACAAGTCTTTGGTTCTTGTACGAAGACCTCCCAGTGAGGTAGTAAGCACTAAATAAGCTTGTGCAGGCAAAATTTTACCACAGTAATCGGTACCCAGCAGGAATCCAGGAGTACAGTCAGACTCCAGAAACCTGCCAACATAGATGAAAACTTCCTGCATGTGGTCTCCATCCAGGAGATGATGGGTTTATTGATGAACCTGTCTAGGAAACTTGAACACGGTGGAGTTTTCTGTTAAAAAGTCATTGAGGCTGGGTATGGTGGTGCACACCTGTAATCCCAGTGGCTCCAGAGCCTGAGGCAAGAGGATCACAAGTTCAAAGCCTGCCCCAGCAAAAGTGAGGTTTTAAGCAACTCAGTGAGACTCTGTCTCTAAATAAAATACAAAATTGGACTGGGGTGAAGCTCAGTGGTCGAGTACAACCCCCCCCCCCAAAAAAAAAACAGTCATTGAGGTTTTGTTCATTTTATTTTAATAAAAGTTCAGTTTGACATTGTTTGACTGAAATATGTAAAGACAAAAATAGAAAAGTAAAATTTCAGGGTCTCTTTGCTAAGGTATGGTCTAGAAGCATAGGAAAGATAAGTAAGGACGTGTCATATTCAAGTGCCATTACTCAGGTTCCCGTGGACAAGCTCATGTGTACAAGCTCATGCATCTGCTGCAGGAATGGGGCTGTTCATGGTTAGCCCTACCCTATGTCACACCAGCACTTTCCTCCAACAGAATTCGCTATACATTAATTGAGAATTTCTACTGTAAGCAGACATTGTATGAAGGCCAGATCTGTTTCATCATTATCACTAAACCCACTATTCAACAAGGAAATTGAGTCTTAGAGAACTTTTCCAAAATCAGTTCTATATCTTGTATAAGATGAGAACAACCCTCCAACAAGGAGTGAATTGTTAGGGCACCTTGGCAAATGCACCACGATGGCTTTGTGTCTTAGCTTCATTATATGTTCAGTTTGGAATCTGGATTAGATCAGAGACTGACAAACAGTGAAACTCTAACTTGTCCAGTGTTTAGTTAAGCTAATAAAGCTTTATTGAATTGTATCCATACTCACTCATTTATGTACTGACTATGGTTGTTGCTGTGGAGTTGAATGATTATGATGAAATCCATGGAGCCTAAAATATTTATTATAGGGTCTTTTACAGAAAATTCACTTGTGGCCTCCCGGACTAGAGAAATTCTAAGTCCTCCCAACAACTTAAATTATATTATATCTAAATTATTTGATAGAAACTTACTGCTCAGCCATTTATTAATGTTGGGTTGATTTTACTGGCTGGACTGAAAAATGTTACACTAGAGCTTTACGAAGCTCTAACTAGTGACATGTTAGATTGGTGCTATGTTAGAGAATTTTCCCTGTCAATATTGCTATTTTAGACCAAATTGCTAATATGCCTGCTCATATTAGGGTTAAAAGCATTGCAAGGCACTTAATTCACCTCTATTTTAAAGAATGGCTTTTATATCTATTTGAAACTATTATTTGAAACTGAGTTGTGACTTTTAAAATATTTTAAATAGTTTTTACTTGAAATGCAGTAAAAGAGGAAACACTGAAAATGTGATCCATTTTGATGTGATCTTTCTCAATGATAATTTTACATGAAGAATGCCATTTTGAACATACAATTTGAAACCTTTCACTTTAATTTTTTATTTCTCCTAGCAATTTATTTGGTAGTTGCACAGCCAAAAGACAATAATCTCTCAAAGAGAGAGAGAGCACTTAATATTACAGTAGACACACAGACACTAATGCATGAAGACAGTTGGGATATATCATCCAAGTTGTTGAGGGAATTCTTGCTGATAGGCCCTTATCACTTTTTCCTGACTGAGTTGGCTGTTCTATATTGGGTTAAAGTGATGCACAAGGCCCAGAGTGTGAGGCTCAGAGGCCCTTGTGACCTGGAAGTGGCATATGCATGGGTCGCTTTTGGTCTGACTCCTGGAGGACACAATCAGCATTACATGATAGGGCAGGGGGATGCCACTCTCATTTAAAAAAATATATATATACACACACACATATACATATATATATATATATATATATACATATATATATATATATCCTCTTACAGCTGTATTAGAATGGTCATGAGCCAATCCCAGTAAGTCTAGTAGTTTACCCAGGTCCTAATTAAAGTTTCTCAAAGGCTCTGGAATCACATGGGGAGTGGTAAAAGTAATACAATCTATTTGATTCAAATAACTTAAAGATTTTCATGGCACTAATGACAAAAAGAAGGAATGGAATAATCTATAAGACTGGGGAAGAAATGGGGCAAAATAATAGTAATAATAATAATAATAATAATAAATTCCAAAGAAAGCAATAAAGAAGAGAGAAAGGAAAATAACTGAGTCAAATAGGAAAGAGATGGAAAAGAGATATTAAAATAATAGATATCAATTTGAATATAACAGTAATTATAATAAATATAAATAGATTGCATACTCCCACTTAAAGAGGTAAAAACAAAAAGCTATCTAGAAGAAACTAGTAAGAGAAACACTCTAAATCCTATTAAAGACACAGAAAAGTTGAAAGAAAAAAATAGGAAGACAAATGCAGTTTTATATATATGTATATATATAGAATTTTTTAGTTGTAGATGGATATAATATCTATATTTTATTTATTTATTTTTATGTGGTGCTGAGCATCAAATCCAGTTCCTCATATGAGCTAGGCAAGTGCTGTATCACTGAGCTACAACTCCAGCTCAAGATAAATGCTATTATATTAATGCCAGATAAGCATGTTCCAAAGCAGAAATCTTTACTAGAAACATTTTAGCATTATTAGAATTCCAAAGAGGACAATTTTTAATGAAGTTCAATTTACTACAAATATACTAACTTTAAACATGTATATATACAATAACAGTGCTTCAGAATATATAAGGCAAAATTGACAGGATTATGAGATAAGCTCAAAACAATGATAGAGTTTAACATACTTGGATATCTGATAGGGTAAGCAGATAAATAATTGGTAAGGCTATTGAATATCTTCAACAAACTAACAAAATCAAACAATTTATACATTTATTATATTTTTATATAATTATAATATCTATTATATATAATAAGTGATACATTGTATTCAATGACTGTATACAATATTAAATCCAAAAGCTTGCACTTTTCAACTATAATGGAATGTTATTCTAGCTTGTGTTTCTTTTTTTGGTAATACAGACCAACCTTTCTTTATGTAGCAGATATTTTGCCCTTTGTGATCTTCTCCTTTATTTTCTTCTCTTGGTCACATCTAAAGTGATTACTGAAAAATATTCCCTTCTTGCTGGAAGAAAAACTTTCAGCAGTCAAATGACCTAGCCCTGGGCTCTACTCTCACACCCTTGGAGACGTTAAGTCAACCCCTGGCTGTGGAGTAACAGAGGATAAGGAATTACATCTCCAGCAGTGATGGTGAGTCCAGATTCACAGGTTCTCAAGCAGTCCAAGTCAAAACCTTAGCAGTTCTTGCTTATTTGATTATAGGAAGGGTTCTCTAGCCTGAACTATTGATTTGCCTTCTTACTCTCATACTAACGGTGTGTAAAGGGGAACAGTTTGGCTGTCTCAGGAGGGATGAAAATTTTATCTCTCACATGACATAGAATTGCTAGCATACAAAGATAAGAAGTCAAGTTGATTCTTGTTGGTTTTATCACTGTTTTAAAATTTTCTATGAATAATGCACTTTTATTTCCTGGACCTGGTATGTGCTCCCATTACAATGTCACCCACTTCTTGTCCCCACTCCATGTGATAGATCCAATTACCTTTGGTTTGGTGCTATCAGTGGCTGGCCCCTTAAGGAGGTCAGGTTTCTGGGCAAAACTTAATCTACCATGAGTTATTTTAGTCAACTGAGAGGTTTTGACAGTACATGTAGGAAGTTACTGTGTTTAAATTTAATTGTTTGCGTTTAAGCTGTACAGCATGATGTTTTGATGCACATATGGATAGTGAAATACTAAAGTCAAATTAACATATCCATCATCCCATATAAAATTATTGTTTTTAATCTGTCTTTGTCCTCCACAATCTTTTAAAATTTTCTCTCTTACTGTTTGATGTAAATGCAAATGACTTCAGCAATGAAAAAACTTAAATTTCTGGGATTTCTCTATTTACTGCTTGTAACTCTGCCAGCTTTTTTAAGTTCACCTCTTTCTCCTAACACCTTACCAAATGTAACTGCTAACAACTAACAGGAATCACTAAGGTATGTCTTTCTATTTCTTTCCCTACAGTTACAAATTCCTCAGATAAGCACTCAACTTTTTCAGTATTTACAGTTTCATCATGTGTGTTTTTACCATCTAACATGGGTAGTCCCTTCTCCTCAGTTGCTGCATCACCTTCATTTTTTAGCATCTGACTTTTCCTTACTCCCTATTAGCCAGGTCAGGCTAGGTTGTGTTGTGGTGACAAATAATTTCAAACTCTCAGTGTAAGCTTAACGTGGAATTTATTTCTCATTCACGGCAGTCCAATAGATTAGAAAATGTCCATGTTGGAAATCTGAGATACTGGCTTCTTCAGTCTTGTAGCTGTGCTCTGCTAATAAGGGGCTTTGAATATGTGCAAAAACAGAGAGTTAAAAGTTCAACATCATTAGCTTATGTACATGTATGATTAACAATAATGATATGAATGTACATCATGCACAACCATAGAAATGAAAATTTGTACCCCATATGTGTCCAATGAATCAAAATGAAGTCTGTAAAAAAATTTTTTAAAAAAGTTGAAAAAAAAAAGTTCGTAATGGGAGTTTCCGCTCCTTCCATGCAAGTGTGACATATGCCCAGGTCATTTTACATGTGGGGAAACCAGAGTTTAGAAACTTTCAATTTTCTCAGGACTCCAAATGAGTAACAGAGCCCCAAGTTGAACAGATCTATCTGATATTTCACGATGTTACATGTACTTATCACTTGATATGCTGTGAAATCAGATTATTGTCACATGAGTATCACTGAAGAATAAAAGCCCACTATAAAAAGATTGTGTCATAGTGGCTAATATAGATAAAAAATAAATTATGCTTAGAATGCACACATTTTCAATGACTAATAAAGTAGCAGCACATATCTAGGAAATACCTATTGATTTCACAAGTATCTTCTTTCCAGGAACTCAGAACTTGTAACCAATGGGTTAATGTACCCAGCACCATAATGGATTTGGTGACCACTTAGGAAACCCCTTGTCTGCTTTGTACCTTTTGGGTAGCAACAAAAAAACTTAGGAAGAGCCAATAACTGGGGGAAGGAGGGTGGAATACAAAACTTAGTTGGTGAGAATAACTGTCATGAAACACCAAGTCAAGAAGAGAACAAACTAAGAATGACTGGATATGAAGTCAGGAAGATTCAGGGAGGTTACTGAACAGAATCGTGCTTGAAAAGATAAAAGATGCTGTTTTAGTCAGCTTTTTCACTGCTGTGTCTAAAAGACCCAACAAGAACAATTTTAAAGGAGGAAGTGTATTGGGGGGATCCTGTTTCAGAGGCCTTAATCCATGGACAGCCAGCTCCATCCCTTGGGGTTCAAGGTGAGGCAGAACATCATGGTGGAAGAGTGTGGCAGAAGGAAGCAGCTTACATGACCATCAGGAAGCAGAGAGAGACCCAACTTGCCAGATATAAAATATATACCCCAAAGGTATGTATGTTTCCCAATGCCCACCTCTGCCAGCCACATCCTACCCAACTTCAGTTAGCAATCAATTAATCCTGTCAGGGGATTAATTTACTGATAAATTAAAACTCTAATAACCCAATCATTTCTCCCGTAAACTTTCTTGCATTGTCTCATTCATGAACTTTTGGGGAACACCTCACATCCAAACCGTAACAGATGCCAACTGATGTTAGGATGCCAGAAAATAAAAGTGGGGTTCTGAGTGGACCACAGTGAGGTGCATACTAGGAAGAATTCAATCATAAAAAACTAAGTGCAGTATCTCATTTAACATCTAAATTCTGCTCTATATGTATGTATGCATGCTACAGTTTCTGAGAAAGCAGTGGTTGCTACATAAAATTTTTATCTGTACCAATTTTTATTACTTTGAGGTTATAAAAAAAGGGCTAAAGCATGGCATGTAGAGATATACTTTATTTGAAATTCAAGTTTAAAAAATATAATTCTATATGCCTGGAACAAAAAGGCATAAAGCAAATAAAACTCATTATTTACTTTAATTCTCTTTTTCCTTTTTGAAAAGTTATTTCATTACTTTTTATAAAACACCTCAAGCTCATTTAAGGTTTAAGTCATATTTCATAGTACAAAAAAAGTAAAAAAAAAAAAAGAAAAAATAACTCTTTCAGAAATTACTGTAATTATAGTTGGTGAATATCATTTATATATATTTATATGTAGATAGTTAGAAATAATGAGACACAGTTTTATAAAAATGATTTCACACTATATATGCAAACTTATAAGTAATACTGATCAACTTCAATTTTCTTGAATTCATTGGGGAGAGAAAGAAAACAAAGAAAAAACATAAAGGGATTAAAGTTCTTTATAATATTTATATTTTAGGTGATCTCAGTTGATGCTCTGCTCTAAAAGAAGGAAAAACTGTGTTGTAACATTAACTTCTTCTCCCTCATTTTTCACTATTGGCAATTATAAAATTATTATTCTATTATCATACATTTAGATTCAGTCATATAGCCATAATATTCATAATTATTTAATTTTAATTCTATCCATAAATGGGTTGAAGGTTCCCTTTTGATCATGAATTTATATCAAGCTGGACTGGGTTTTATCATCAAATAGGTGGTGTATTTATCATTGGGATGTCTCAAAGGGGCTGCAGTCTTTCTGTCCTTACATAATTGCAAATGTCTACATTTGAAGGGCAGGTTGGCTGGGTAGACTATTTGAAGGTGGTTTTCTTTCCATTGGGATGATTCTAGGCCTTGCCAGGTCTCCAGGCCAAGAACTGCATCTGGTCTTTTACCACAAAGTCCAGAGCTTTCTGACTTGTCTGTTGGCTTTCTGTGTCAATCAATATCTTACAGAAGAGTTAATGGTGAGATATTTCTGTGACTAGTTCCCCTGATGATTTCCTTTATATGTGAAAGGACATGATATCTGTGTTTAACATTTGAAAAGAAAATTCTTTCTTGGGTATAAAATTCTTGAGCCAAGCTTTCTTTCTCAAGAACTTCGTAAGACATTGCTCCATTATCTGTTGGCACTGAAAATATCTATGTCTATATTTATATCTCTCTCATCTGCTGAAGGAATTAAAATATGCCACTCTGGCATATAGACAATTATGAGTTACAAGCACTTGAAAGATGGCAGGTGCAAGATCACTCTGAACTTACTTCTGTTCCTTAAAAGCAGGAGGTGAAGCTCTGGTGGGAGAGATGCTCCTCCAACACCAGGAGGAAAATGTCATTCTCATTCTGAAGGCCCAGAACCTAAGGTCTCCCCACCAAATCTGTTTAAATCAGCTTTGTTATACTAATAGTTATTTCCTTAGCTACTTTTCCACCCAGTTAGCTAATTCACATAAGTACAGGTGCATATACATACATGCACAAATATATTTGTAGATATGTAACATTTGTACACAGGCATTTACATATACACGTATGGCTGTGGTTGCATGTATATAAAATGCATGAGCACATTCATTCTGGTTTGTTTTTTCCTTTCAAGAGTAATAAACTTCCTTTTCTTGAATGTCTGAATATTTCTTTCTTTGTCTTTGAAGTTCAACTCACAACTGTGTTTTAAGTTAGTAGTTTTGATTATGGGAGATATGTGTCCTTAAACTAGGAAATTAATTTTTCCTTAGATTCAAAGAGATCTTTTTGATGTCAGAGATCTTACCCTCCAAGGTTTCCAGGCTGAGTGGATGATAGAACTAGAGTAACTGGGCTGGGTTTCCTCAAGTGGGAATGAGGGTCCTGATGGTAAATCAGACAATGGAATCTTGGTAGTAAACTCTTATAAGAAATATAATTAAAAAGAGAAAATGCACTGGACAAAACAATCATCCCAGTTAGTGATCCTTGACTTATTAAGTTTCTATTTTTATTGATGCATTTTTTCCTATGTTAGGGATCATGATCAACCTGTGTTAGAGAACAGTTTTTTGTCTTCCATAGTTATTATCTTCTTTCTTATTGCTAAATACTTTTTATCTTCTGTCTTTAGTTCAGTTTCCTCAATATTTCCTTTATTCCATTCAGTCATCACTGGCTACTTTCTTAATTCCTAAAAGTAATTCATTAATTTATTAAAAATATAGACTAATGGTCAAAATTAATGATGTGATTTTAATCTTCAGTTAATTTTGCTTCAGACTCCCTTTTCACCCATGATATTTTCTTATAGTTTTGAGCTCTTTAGTTGAATTCATTATTATTTTTTCTATTGCATTCAGCAGTAATGGAGAATTGTAAACTGCTTTTTTCAACATTTTATTAACTGGATCCTGTATTTTTTCTTTGAGTGTAATTTTCTATTTTCTTTATTAAAAGAATGCTTGCATACTTCCTATATCTTTTCTTTGCATCCTGTCTGTAGGGTGGTTCTCTGCATGCTTACTTGCTCTAGATACAGTGTGGGCGAATTCCCCTTGACTCACATCTAACCTCTGAGTCATGTTATTTTCTCTGAGCTACATTTTCCATACATGAATGGGTGATAAGATCTTGGAGAAGAAGCCGCACCCTTAGCTAAAGCTGAAGGATGGCTTTGCATTCAGAATTAAGCTCTGCAATCCCATCTGATTTTTTGTGACTTCCTCTACCAGGATCACTGCAGCTAGGAAAGAGGGCAGGAAATACTCTGAATTCAGATCACTTCCCCAGGGCAGTGTGGAGCCCTGAGTCTGTGGATTTGTCGGAGCATTCAATCCAATTGTTTACTTGCTCTATTTTCACTCCAAGTAACTATTTCCTTCTTTCAGATAAATTAATTGGATGGAGAAGGATATGTTCAAAGTCCATAGTTGTTTTGACTTTAGCTAAGGGTTCAAACTATCAAAACATAAAGTACTATAGGAGATGGGTTGGTAACAGGCATCACCATATATTGCTCTTTCTCAAATTATACTGGAATCTTGTGCTTCTCTCCATCACTTCACATTCTAAGTTTTTTAATATGAGTGCATGCTCCTTCTCTGGCTTGATTTCTTTGTTAGATATTATTATTATTATTATTATTATTATTATTATTATCATCATCATCATCATCCTAGGAGGAGACAATGCCTGTCATCTTTCTTTTTGTTGCTATCTATTCTCAGAAATGTTGTCTCTGCCTTTACTCTTTGGAAAGGAATTTGGTTGGAAGGCATCTTTCAACACATCTCAGAGTTGGATGAAATGGAATCATCTGTGATTATTATTAAAATGGTTCCTTGATAGATAATTTGCAGGTATCATACAAATGGACAGAAAAAAACTGAAGAATGAGGTACAGGCTAGCTGAACAATTCTGGGGTAATTCATTGGCTGTTCTGTTCAGGCTATATGAATACGATATGTCCTAGGGAAAGACTCAGCACCATGAAGATTGCAGTGGTTCATGTTAAGTGAGGGGTGGGGTTGATGTGAGATGGGACCATATGTGGGTCTGAGACATCAGAAAGGAGACCTGATGGGTCTAAGCACCATGAAGGAGAAGCACTTTAAGGGATAGGATGGGGATGCCTTCAGAGACCCAGCTGTTCCAGGGTGTTCATCTTCTGTTCAAAGAATTTCCAGTTAGGCATAATATGAATAGGAAGGAGACTGGAGGACTCAACTCTTAGGGAGACCAATAGGTGCAAACGCTATCCTACTGGGAAGTGTAAAGTTAAGCTCAGAATTCAAGTGTGCCAGTTGGAACTGCAAATGTTTAATAAGCCTTGTTGTGGAGACATATTCCCTCGTGGTTCTAATTTTCCAACTTTCTTATATCCATCTTGCTGGTTGAATGCTTGTGAATAGTCTCAGATCCTTATTGAAAGAGGTGAGCAATAAATGAAAAAGCATTATAATGTCTGAATTATGTTCTCCTTTGTAATGTATTTTTTAAAAACCAAATCCTCTAACTTGGGTGAGTAACTCGATAATTTTTAAGTTAGAGCATTCTGTGGCTTCTTCAAGGGAATTAATCCCATGGGACTTGAGTGTTATCTAGGGGACCAGACTCCATCGCCACCACTTTCAATGGCTGATCATTCTAAACATCCGTGGGCATCCTTGTATTGCTTCTAGTGATCCATTTTAAAAGATGAAATTTGGGCTCAACTTTGAAAAAGTTGTTAGCAAAATGTCATTTAATCTTGGTAGTGGGTCAATGAGGCAGAACATTTTGTATGTTTGCAAAATAAGCTTCATTTTGATGCATTTGGCTTTACTGATTATATTAATTAATTTAACAGCAAGTGTGAAGATTATTTATGATGCATTAGAAATGATTGGACTTTAATTGCTTCCCTAGTAGAACAAGGGACTTGAATTTCAGGGTGAGGTCTGTAAAAAAATTTCAGTTTGCTGATATGCAAATTCAAATTTTAGAAATGGTTCTTTGAGAACAAATGAAGCCTCATGATGAAAAACAATTATGCATAATATTTACATTGAAAAGAATTCAAATGTTTTATCTAAACCAGACTTTTATTCAGTTTATACGTATGAAATATTTCCATTTTTTAGAAGATACTCATTCATTTGCTTTAAGGAATTCATTCATTTCATGTAATCAGTAAAAGCATACTTTGGGATTTTGGTATTTGCCTGCAATATCTAAGACGTAGGCATGATGGGAAATATAAAAATGAGTCACATGTTCTTATTGGTGTCCTAGGCTTCTAGTCTTAGAACATCTTTAGCCAATTTTATTTCAAAAATTTTGTATTTTTTGTGTGTTTTCTATTTAAATTCCATTCCAATGCCTTTGCAGCCTTCTTTTCCTCTTCATTTACAGCTGAGGTCTGAGCATTTTTCTGTAAAACATATTTTTCTTCTTTTCTTTTTCTTTTTGGCTATTCACGTACCATAGGTAGGAATGAATTTCTGGAAGGAAGATGTGGTGAATTCTTCATGTGCATTACTTTCATGGACCTTACATTACCTCTAATCAACAGTAACTAGCACACAGGGAAATGTACCAGTCTTCAGTGAAGAATAAGCAAAGTATGAATAATATTGAATATGTCACCTTTAAAATCCAGTTTACCGGTAAATGCTAGATGAATAATTTAGAAGGGTCTGTGTGATGTAATGTGTTTTGTTTTCTTCCATTCTTCAGATTTCACTTCTTTGGGTAGGAGACGGGTGTGTGGTAGATCAAAAGTTAGTGGGAGCAGTAAAGTAATCTACATATCTTAAGCAGTGCAGCTACTTCAGGCCATAATTATTACAACTACATAGAACAGGTTCACACCTATGTTTTCTGGTCCTTAATGCATCTAAAATAGAGTTTGAGGCTGCATAGCTTCTCTGAATGCATGTGTAATGTCTGTTTGATAAGTGTCTTCTCACACCCTAAGGACTTTTATAGGCAATTTGCATTTTACAATGAGAGAAATCAGCTGGAGAGGGTTTATTGTTTTGTATAATAGAGAGGAGTGTGAAAATATCCCACTTCTACAGATGGCACTTCTTGTTAGCCTTGAACATATACATGTGCAAGGATTGCTTTATCTTAACCAATACAGCCACCAAAAAGGCTATTTTTAGAGGTGAATTCACAGTTTGGTAGGATTGTAATAATTAGAACTTCTTTAAAGATAGACAAAGTACTTATTTGAACTCTTGGCTGTAAACTGACTTTATTATACGGAGAAGGAAATTTCTTTTTGTGGGTCTCTCTTTTAAACAGTGAATTGTAATATGTCTATAATGTGATCAGTTTAAATTTTAAATAACTGAAAAGACAAACCAGGGACTCTAAAACCGGTGCTGTTGTGTGCACTCCTTATTTCTGATGGTGATAAACACATGGAAGTGTAAGCATATGGGAATCAAGAAGCTGCTGTGACACAACAAAAGCCATGGGAAAGGATTTGTGAAAGAAAGCTACATGCAAATAAAGTGCATATCAATGAACAGTAAAATCTTTTCAGGAAATTTCAGGATCCTTATCATTCATAAACTTTGCTTGAGTCAGATACTATTCCATCTTCACATTGAGTATTAATTTCTACATGTGCCAGGGATAAAAGATAAATGATTCCCATTAATTGATGCACAGACTCACTGTCCAATTTAATGATTTATATTTATATTGTCAAGGATAAATAATCACACATCGCAGTAGCTCTCAGACTTTTGATATCATGGTCCCTTATCACTTTTAAAAATGATTGAGGATTCCAGAGAACTTTCATTTGGTAAGGTTATATTTATGATTATTTATCACAATAGAAAGTCAAAACTGAAATGTTTAAGTAATTTAAAAAATCAATGAGAAACCCACTCTCTGTTGATATATATACAACATTTCATATGAAAAACAACAGAAATAATAAAATGAATGGTATTGATGCTAATATTCACAAATTTTCTTAATGTCTGACTTAGTAGGAGATGGCTGAGATTTCATATTTGCTCTTGAAATCAATCTGTTATGATATATTCCTGGTTGAAGTACATGGAAAATATTTGACTTTACATAGGCATTTAGCTCTAAGGAGAAGCATTTTAATAGACCTTAAGATGATTTTGGAAACTCTTCTTTGATATTACACCAAAACTTGACTTGTGATAATTTTTAAAAGATTGCAAGTTAAATCTTAAATGATAAACTTAGTTACATTAAACTTAGTTACATTGATAAACTTAGTTACATTAAAATTATCTGATGTATCTTGCCCTTTGAATAGATATTTTTTCCATGTTATTTTTATATTCTTGTGTCTTGGTCTTTTGTGAAATACATCACCAAGTTACATTGGTATTACAAATGTTGACATATTTTATCATGGAATATTTAAAATGTCAGATTCATTAACATCACCACTGACACCAAAAATCCCTTTAGTTTTGGGAAAGCTATCATGCTCTTGAAGGTGGATACAAATCTTCCAAAATTCTTTTGTTTGCTTGAAAACTCTTTTATTGGCAACAAAAACTCACTGGCTTTTCTTGAAGGGGTAAGTTCACACAGTTACATTTTAAGTAATAATCTGCAAAATATTTAAAATGAAGTAACTACATTTTGTTTGTCAGTAATTCTTTGAAAATCAATGCTCCTTGGGTAAAAGTGACTAGGTAAGCTCACAACTCAAACAGTGTTTTTCTTAGTGATAACCATTGACATGCATAAAAGGTGTCTTCTGCATACTTCCTATTGTTCCAAAAAAAAAAAACCTGCATCCACAGGACAAAGTGTAATAAAATTAATCCTTCATTCTGTTTTTTCAAAGACCCTTTAAATAAAATCGACATTTCTTTTCTTCATCGGGGAGTTTATAATGGTGAATGCAGTAGAGTACAACTGAAGCCAGAATTGAGGATGGGCAGTTAGTGTAGAATGCAGAATCTGTTCAAATAGAGGAATGGAGGCCATCAGAGTCTGGGAAGTTGTAGACTGCCCCAGGAGATTGGAATGTCAGTGTTTCCAGAGCCCTTTTGGTCATCAAGGTTACCTGCCTAACTACCCCTCCCAAAATACTGTAGACAGGGAATTGCTAATTAATGTTCTCTGGGATCCTACTTGAATCTCCGTTTGGTCCTTCCCCCTGCCATCTGCTGCTCACCTTTTTTGCTATGTCACCAACAACTCCTGGACCTAGTCACATAGGCAGGAAGGAGAGAGATAATAGGAGAACAAAAGAGCCCTTAATCTATAAAAGATGTAGGATGTGCTTACTTCTTGGGACTCTAGAACATCAGCCATGGCCCCCTTCTCCCTTTTGGGAGAAGTCTGTATTATTACCTTTAAATAAAACCTGCTTAATATGCTTGCCTTGGCGTGCTTCTCTAATGTTCAAACTTCAACATTTGAGGAAGCAGAACTCATCACTGGTAAACGGTATCACAATCTGGTACCATTGACTTTTATTAAGCAGTAGCATGAATAGTTCTATTCTGCATTTCTTTTGCATCACCAGGACAAACATTATCATACGGAAAATGACAAATGATGTCTTGATAGTATTAGGAAAGCAGTTGTAAATTCACAAATCCCTTGAAAGTATCTCAGAAATCGTCAGGAATTTGCAGACCACACATTGGAAACTATTGACACTTCCTACCACATGCAATAAAATACTCTACTTGTGTCTGACTAGTCTTTCCTATTGGAAGAAGAAAATCGTATTACTTTAAATGTTCTAATGTTCATCACCTATCCAATTTGGGTCTATATTTTTTAATTTAAACATGTATCATGAGTGAAGTCATTCTTCCTAGTACAAGGAAGAACCATATAAAGGCAATTTATAAGTAACATTGGATGCTTCTATACTCTAACACCCCCCCCCCATAGTAACATGTTTTATTTGTTATTTATGAGTCAGGGGCAGATCAGCAAGAGAAAATCTACTGTAAGCATTTTAACGGATATCATTTACTATATTGAATTATCTTTACTGGCCAAAAGAATAAAAAGATAACACCTTAATGTACCAGAAATGATAACAACAGAGACAAAGAGCTTGGGAAAGTGACCCGGGGAAATGGAACTCCAGACTGAAGAGTTTGCAACTCTACTTCTCCTGATACTTGTAACGATGTGTGATGACAGAAAAGAAGCCGGAGAGTGGAGCCCAGTGCTGCCATTGGCATGGATGTCTGATTGCCATTGCTATTGGGATGATGACAGGAAACAATTGAAAGAGAAAGGCTAACAAAAAAGCAGAAGAAGAAAAAGGTTGAGAGGAGAAAGAGAAGTAGGAGGAAGTCTCTTAAGTCCCTTTTCTTTGTCTCCTGCTTTCTCCATTGTCAGTTTCTAGAGCCCTATTGTCAGAGCCTTAAAGAAAGTCAGTTTCAAAGAAGGTTGCCAAATGTAATTGCTCAGTGTCAACCTTCACAGCAGAATACAGAGGAGTAGATTCGTAACTGAGTGACAGCAGACAAATAGCTGACATTGTCACCTCACTGGTCATTCGGAATCCCTACTCACCTTTCTACATCTGTTGGAACTGCCACACACTAATAACAATTTTGTACTTTGGTTTAGTAGGAAAGTATCTTACTTAAGCAGATACTTTCATCCATCCCCCAAAACACAGAGATTCAAAGTCCCAAGTGTCAAGGCACCTGCTTCATGGAAAAACTGACCAAATTCATATCTGGGAGAGCTTAATTCCTTTCCCAGGGCTTTGTCAACTTGCCACTGGAATAATTTGTAATATGAATAAAAATTTGGAGACAAAAGCTCATAAAAGCAGAAACAGAAGAAGAGGAAGATACAATTAGTAGGTCCTTATGAATACATGAGTAATATGAATATATAGGAATGACCTGCCAAGCTTCTACAGTCAATTTGCTGTAATTCATCACGAAGCTACAATCATTCTTCATGACATTATTGTTCCTCTACCCATTTCATGTCCTCCTTCCCCCAGAAAACAATGAATCTTCAATAGTGATGGGATTTATTTGGTTGCTGGGTTTATTATTAACATTTACTACTAGAAAGAATATCAGAGAATTTCTTTGTTCTGAGACAACGTTCTTCTCTCTTGCTTTTCATTGCAGGGGCCCAATTACTCCTTGACAGTCAGAGAAATCACCTCAGCCAGTATATTAGCCTTTTTGACCTGTTGGTTCATTGGCACAAGAAACCTAAACTGACCAGGTGTGAATCTCAAATTCCAATTCAATGAAACTACATTGCCAAGCTGGAGCATATTTTTGGGAATGATACTTCTAAGCCAGCAAAGTTAGAAAGGAAGCAAAGTTTCTGTGAGTGGAATTATTTTAGAAGTCCTAGAGAAAATTAGTTCCGTTTCTACCTCTTGATTCTGCAACATCTGCATCTTATATGGAATTGACAATATAAGCCTGAGATTTTGGTGGGTTACTCCACCATTTTATGAGGCCAGCTGCTTCTGAGTGATGGGGTATGGTACTTGTGAAGTTTATTAATTCTATGTCCATGAATTCAATACAGCTATTTCTGTTGTTATTAGCAAATATTTCTCTTGGTCAGAAGCAATGTTAGGTGGAATACCTCCAGAGTGAATAAGGCATTCATGGTAGGAAAAAAAAAGAAAAAGAAAAAAAAAGGTTGACTTCTACCAATGGCATCATTAGCTTTTTCTATTTGATGAAGCAGAGACTATTTTGCAATAGATTCCAATTAGTAAAGAGACGAAATCATCTCCAAACTCTGTCCATTTCAGGAGCTTCATCTACTAATTTCTTCCTGGATCACCTTGTTTAGCAGTATTTTTCCTTCTGAGACCTAGATCATTTAGTTACACTGATATCAACAAATCATTATATACCTACAACTTGACCATTTTTTCCATACAGATAAAGTTTAAAGTTTTCTCCATTGAGAGGACTTCATCGATGTCTCTCAGAAAATTTCCTGTTTGAGCCTGTGATACTAAAGTCCCTTCTGGTTGTACAAACATATTATACAGGACACAGCTATCAGCCAGGTCTAAATTATTCTCTTCCTTCATAATAATAAATTTCTCATGAGGTCATAGGTATGGACTGAGTAAGAGGAAGCAGTGAGAGACAGGTACGAAAATGAACTACTGGCATGTGAATTCAAGATCTGCTGAAGGCTGCTATTTTATACACAGTTCTCAGTTGATAGTGGAATTGCTACTGTTGTACCTTCAAGTTTGTTATTTTATGGTTCACACAACACCAGTTTTATGTCAGAAATCTCAGGCTGCACACGCATTTGATATCTCAGGATTAGACTTTCAGACTCTATCAAAGTCCGGCAAAATATGGAACCTATTTCTTAAAAGGAGAATAGTTATCTTCTAAAAATTGTATGGCTTTCTTTTTTTTTAAGCAGTGAGTCTCTAAGCGTTTGCACTATGTATCTTGCATAGGGTGCTCCATACAACATGTCTATTTGCCTCTGATACAAACAATACTCAAGGATCTTCTGAGTCACAAGGATGATAAACTGAGCAGTTCATTTTGTGGACTGGATGATGAAGTGCTTTCTTTTTCCTTGTGCCCCACTAAAAACTGCCACTTTATAGTCTGCTGAACAAATAGGATTTATTAGCACACTCAAATGCAGCCTACATTGTCTCTAAGATGCAAAGAGGCCTACCATACCATGTGACTTTTAGCAATTGTATTTTCTATTGTGATAGGGAAAGGAATTCCAAGGGATAGATTTTGTTGTTGCCATTTAAACAATAATAGCCCAACAGGTTGTCTTGCCCTGCTTAATTTGGTAGCTTACAGCACTGGGTTTTACTTTTCCTCCTCCAGAGTCTTCCATGCATTTGACATCAGCCAATCCACCACCTAATTATTGCCATCATATGATTATAGTAATGATAAAAAGTATCAGCTACTTGACCTTCCAAACCATTTGCTTCAAAAGATGGCAATGAAAGACAATAAAAATTCATTGTGATGTCACTGCTTGATGTAGATCACCAATATCAATTAACTGAGCACTGTAATACCTTATCCATAAGGGTTATGCTCCAAGAATGCAGGAGATGCAGGAAACTGTGAATAACCCTGAACCCTATGTATACTCTGTTTTTTTCCTATATACATGTATCTATGATAAAATTTAATATATAAATTTGGCACTGTAAGAGATCAAAAATAACAATAAAATAAAACTATTATTAAAATACGCACTATTTTATGTAAATTTTATGTAAATGAAGTTTCTCAAAATATTTTATTATACTGTACCCATCCTTCTTGTGGTGATGTGAGATGATACAATGCCTGTGTAATGAGATGAAGAATACTTATCATACACTGTGTGAGATACAACAGTGAAACTAGCATGCATTCCTTCTTCCTTCATGATTAAAGGGATAGAACATTTGTTTCGGCTGCATATCTTAATAATGTTAGCAGGCAAATTTTTCATTCCTTATTAAATGAAGAACTTTTACCTTTTCATTTAAAGGAAGCACTTTATGACTTCTCTGTGACATATCCAAATTTCTAGCATCAATACTCTTGCATTTTGGAGTCATTAATTAAGGTAACTCTAACACATGTACTTCAAAATCACCAGCTGATCTGGTAACTCATATGGCTGTTAAATGACTGATGGATGGGTAGCATATACAGTTTGGATACACTGAACCAAGGGAAGATTTATGTCCTGGATGAGTAAGAGGAGGAGGACACAAGATTTTATCATGTTACTTAGAATGGCATGCAATTTCAAACTTATAAATTGTTTATTTCTGGAAAGTTTCCATTTAACATTTTCAGACCTCAGTTGATAGTGGGTAACTGAAACTGAAGTAAACAAAATCTTGGATGAAAGATGAGTACAGTGTACTGTTCTCATGGTACAACGAAATCATAACGAGGACACAACCAAATCAATCCTAGAATACTTCCTTTGAGAAACTAATTTATGGTAGCCAGCACTCGATTAGGCAAAGTGTTGTCAGGAAAAGAAAAACCATACCAGATATTTTATTATAGGTGATTTAAGTTGACTATATAGATGTTGGAATGAGGAGGCAAATGGAGAGGAAGAAAATGATAGGACACAGAAGCAAACAAAATATCTGATGAAAGCCACAATCAGTTGTATGGCTCAGGGACCAAGAAGGAAATTTGAATTTTAAGAACATAGGTGCTTGAATGAGGCGATCCACTGAGTGTCTGACTCACTTGGCTGGTCCTTTGGTAATGTTTTAATAAGGCAGGTTCTGAAAGTACCTGAAGACATTGGCTGCTGGAAGTGGCTGCACCTACAGAGCTCAACTGCCCCTACAGGTGCCAGCTGCCAAAAGTCCACTGTCTCACCTCCCTGATTCCAATTTTCTTTTAGTGTATCCTGTTGTCAGAATTCATCAAGAAGTCAGCTAGCAAAGGGATCTGGGAAATGTGGTTTAGAAATACCTTCATCTAAACATTAACTAGCACAGTGTAGAAGGAGCTAAGAGGTCACACGTGTATCATGGGCATCCTTCGTTTTGTCCCATCAGTGTGCTGGCTCATGTGTGAAGCTAATGGTGGGCATTGTGGTGAGGCTATGTGTTAAGTGTGAAAGCCTTCTGCCCAGATGCATTCACGTTCCTTTTCCCTTGTTAAATCCATGGTCTTAAGTTATTCAACCTCAAGTTGTTTCAGTTTCATCTTATGTAAAATGAGAAATTATTTTCTCAAAACCTGTGTGCTGAGGGTAATGATAAATAATATGAGTTTAAAGTGTTTATTATTATGATTGGTAGATGGAAAAAACTCTTACAGGGTTATTAAAAGAAACCCTCTCCTCAATTTTCTTGTTAAGGACACTCTTTTAGGTTGGTAAAAGTTATTCTGTTTTCTCTTATTAAATTATTTCAAAACTATAGCAATTTATCTTTAAAGCCCAAGCAAAGTAGAGGAATAGTAAATTTCAGACTTAAATCACTTATTGATTATAGTGCAAGGCTCTGGGTTGGATCCTCAGCACCACATAAAAGAAATAAATAGATAAAAAAAATTGGTTGTATTTTGCATAATAAAAATGTGTAGTGTTTTTATACTTTTATTTTTTAAAGTTTTCAATAATTTCTAACATATATTCAATAACGAGAAGCCATTTGTGAAAAAATTTTGCCGACTTTAACGTGTATTAATATGATCATTTTGGGAGACTAGTCCACAAAAGCAAATGTTTTCTAAACACTTACCTAAGCATAGCAGTTACTCTTATGAACTGGTTTAAGTAGAATTGCCTTTAAGGCATTTGCTTAAGCTCACCTGTGATCATGAACTTCAATAAAGTCCCTTTGTGAAGGTGCTGCAGGGGAGCTGAGATTGGAGGATATCTACATTTTCAATTCACAGTTGACACTGCTTTGTTCTTATCTTTTCTAGATTTGCATGCTGATAAACATTTTCTTCTCTCTCTTTGTAGAAGAGTTGATCAAGGAAACTGACCCACTGAATCTGGAATTTGGGTTGTGTGGCCTAGGGTAACAGTGTTGCAAAAACAGGAACCCGTCATCCAATATCTTCTCTGGGTGGCCCTGTCATCTGGTTAGGAAGCAAATTAGAAGTTAATTTGGTTTGAAAATCCAGGAATTAGGTAAACTAGCATATTTGCTGGCAGAAAGGCTTGTTCTTGGGTGAAATAAATGGATATCTAATAGTTTTGAATTGTGTCTCTAAGTACAAAGTTTGGACTCAGGCACAAGTATCCAATTTTCACAGCACAGGATTTCTTTGACTTTTGAGTGTGATTTGGAGCTAGTTATGTTGTTGGCCTGCTCAATGCTATAACTCTAGGTGAAAGAAAATATTTCATTGCTTTTATGTTTCCTCATGCTACATATGACTGGAGGCAGTAATAAAGACTAGAGTTGTGATGGGCCAGAGAAGTGGCTAAGTTGTGCTGGGGTAATAAACTGCAGTGCCAGCAACTCTAAACCAAGCATGGGTTTTATATGTGGATATATGTTCATGTAAATATGTAATACTTAACAATATATATTTTCATGTTATTTAGACAAAGATCATGTTTAGCGTGATCCTCAACCTTCTTCTGTAATAGTGGATAAAATTAGCTTTTTTGGGGGGGAGAAAGACATTAGTAATCACTTATAACATGGGTATAGAAATGTACATAATGTACATAATTAGCTTTTGTAAATCTTATAATACTGCAGGGTTTCTGTCTATATAACCCAACCTTGTGCCCCAAGGAATGGAACTGGCTGTCTCTAAACCGAGATTTCTGAAACCAATAAAATTTCCTCCTGTAATTGTTCTTGTCAGGTCTTTTAGTCACAGTGACAAAAAAAGCTGACTGACTAAAACATTGATTCTCTGCATTTGAGAAAATTCACCTTTGTCCTTTGGACATGCCTCCATCTTTTTTTTTTTTTTTTTTTTTTTTGTAGGAAGATAGAAGCCAGGGCCTTGTGCATGTTAGATAAGCCCTCTAACACTGAGCCACATCCTCAATCCTCCTTATCCTTTTAAGACTACTCCTCTGCAGCCTTCCTTCTTGGACTTAATCCTTTATGGTTTGTTCAGATCTTCAATCTCCATCATGAAAATTTCCCACAGGTAAGGAGGATGCATCTTCTGCCTGCAACAGTCCCAACTCCTTTTGTATCCCAACATTGTCTGCATGAAGGCCAGACTGTGGGCCCTTCCTGATTAGCATGGAAGAACTCAGGTATCTATCAACAAAGATAAGCATCAATAACCTTACCTGTGTTGAGGAACAATCAGAGTCCCACAGAAAACTATGACTCTTTTAACCTGGCTACTTAAAGGCTAAAATCAATCAACTACTATTCCTTAAACACACCATATCCACTCTTGTAATGTGACATTTGGGGCTTCTTGTCTTCAATTCTCACACCCTTAACACTTAATATATAAACGACAAGCTAACCAACACATTTCTCCATCCATCCTACTTTAAATCACGTATACTTTTCCAAAAGTTCATCATTTACTTGTTTTCTGGGTTGATTGTCTCCCTCCAAGGAGTTAAAAGTTTATTGAACTCCCTTTCTACCTCATTTTGGTTATTTTGTTTTCTGCTGTGTCCCCAAGTACCCAGAACAGTGTTGACAAGACCAGCACTTCCCCATAAGGCACGTGGAAGAGAAGAGTAATTGATACTGTCCCTCCAGCCAGCATTCCTCTCCAGCTCTACCTTCACCATCTCAATTTGTCTTCCTCATATCTTTTTCAGGTAGCATAGAATATTTTAGACAGTCCAAATTTATCCCAGGTCCTGAAGGGAATGTTTTGTTAGCTTTCTAGAATCACTTCAATAAAAATACAGTGATGCCTTGCATAAATGTTCATGGAATGCTTATTTATACAAACACTGTGCAATCCTGAGGAGGAGGGGCAGGTACCCACACCTGAACATCAGCCTTTTCTTTCAAGGAGTCTAGAAACTGTTAGATGGGCACTGAAATGGATTAGCTAGTAGATGTGGTCATTCTTTTTTCCCAACCTTCATTAAAAATGATCAGTGGAAATAGAATATACACATTCCACCTGGAGTTCTAATCATAAGTCATCAGTATGTTGATAAATCTTAATGTCATTGATTAAAATTATTGTGAATAGAAAGCCTCTTAAACTTTTATTTATTTTTACCTTTTATTTTAAAAATTAGTTTCTTGAGTATAGTATTTTTAGGACAATTCCAAGATTTCAAACCTCTTTGAAATGTGCATTTTACCTCATTAGAGAATTTCTATATGTCAACTTCTGGACTTCATATCACAGAATAAGAGATAGCAATTAAAAACAACATGCATTATGGTATTTCACTAGTTTAAGTTATAATATAGCATGATAATATATCATTATGGGGTGACAATAATTTTTGCATTATATATTTTTATAAATGCTATTATGTTTTCTAATCATAGGCATGGATTCACTGTTCTCCATTAAGCATTATGATTATTTCTGTATTAAATCCTATACACTTAAGTTCTGACATTTCCTTTTGAATTGTGTGTGTTCCATTTGCATTTACAGTTTACAGAACTGTAATAGAGTTCAGCAAAATAAAGACTTAAATTTGCATTACTTCCAGGTATTCTTAGTTTAAATCATGCATGATTTTCTAAACTACTTTTTTCCTGCCTCAGCTACTTTCCTGTCTTGACCAAATACAGTAAATTATGTGGCCAGTCATGAAAATTGCATGACCTTTTCCTTTGGAAAACTGTCTGAGAAAATACCTGCACATATATTTTGGGCAAGTTATTAAACCTGACAGTAAAAACAAAATATCATTTCTAAACAAATACTTTAGTGCACTGCCATCTATATGCCACTCCAAGACACACCTATTTGTGAGACTTTCTATTTTCTATGCTTCAAATTACTCTTAAATTACAGTCTATACAACTGATTATCAGATGGAAACATTGAAACAGAGATAAAATACCTTTCAGACTCTTCCAAACCTGATGAACCAAGAGTTTTTCCTCTGCTCTTGAATCTGTCATTTCTCTCAGATTAAACAGCTAAATTGAGCCACCTGTGAGGGAAACAATGTGATTTACTTCCAGTAAAGGTAATTCCTGTTCTGACAACCCCAGTCTTAAAGCAGAAACCTCTTAGGGCGCTTCCTTCGCTAAATAATTTCTGAATGGCTTTTTATTTTCAGAACGGCACCTCACCTCTGAGCATTTGGGATCATCAGTGCATTTTAAGGGTCCACTGGATGTTGCACAATTTCAGTTGCTGTTAAATTTCAATTAAACATATATTGTCCTTGTCTGCTAGAAATGTCCTATCATTGTTATGGTAGCTGCTAATGGGTAATTTCCGTGCTTCATCCATGGTGTGCTGTTGAGGAAAACATTAACAGACTAACACACTTGAGAACTGGGAAAGTTAACACCATGAATAAAAAAAAGGGTTAAAAATTCTCCAAAGAACATCCTATTTTCAGATACATACAAATTCAGAGCCTTGATAAAGATAATTTTGTAAAATAAAGTTATTTGAAAAAAGTAATTATTTAAAAAGACAATTTATTAAATGCATTATTTGAGTCATCAGAATCTTTTAAATAAACATTTCTAAATTCACTGAAATCTATATTTAAATTGAGAATACTCCTTTGAATGCACTTTGATTGATTGCCATTTGGGTTTGTTCTTTCAAATAATTTATAAGATGTTGCATATGTTGTTTTGTATTTTGGTATATAGAATGATTTAATATTATTTAAATTGAAATATTGTCAGTATAGCTTTGTGTAATTAGAAGCACAGGTAGGTACATCTACGTATTACATATAATTAGCATGGTAATAGCCTCACTCACTGTACTATTTAAAGCAAGAGACATAAAAACATGTCTGTGGTAAAGAATGTTTTCACCCAGGCCAGTGTCATGACAATTTAGGGTGTTAAATTGGCTAGAATGAACTTTGGCCTCCTGATTTCAGCCCTATTACTAAGTTTTCTCTTATTCTATCATTTTTTAAATCAAAGTTATGTTGCTTATTCTCAGATTTCAGGATGCACTAAAGTGCCTAGTATGTATTTGCATTTATGTCTCATAATCTTCAAAATAACACAAAGGGGGTATTAAGTATCTTCTTTTTACATGATTCAAGGAAATAGCATGAAATATTAACACTTTCATGCATACGGATCTTCCGTTCAATTCTGAAGCTAATCTGAACATCCAATGATGGAAGAATGCTTAATAAATTATGCTAGATGGGAACTTTCACAGGTGCTAAAGATGATGCTTTCAGAGAGCTTCCATCAACATAAGGCAATGCTTTTGTTTCATTCAAAAAGTAATATACCAAAATATTTGTTGAGAATTGTCTCAGTCATGCTAAAACATTTATATAGAAAAAAATAGGATTTATATGGGAAAACAATAGGATCTCACATAATGTTATGTGATCTCACATAACAATAGGATGGTCACGTAATGGGTTCATTTCTAATTTCTGATTTTTTTTTGCTTTTTTGTGTTTTCTGAAATTTCTCCTTGGTTGTCCGTCATCCTTATTGTTAAATAGAATAGGTAAAAAATAGAATTTCTGTGTCTTTTAAATAGTTAGTCCCTAAAAATTTTATTCTGTTCAATTACCTTGGGATGGTGATGAGGTATGAGATGAGAGAGATCTGTATAGTCATTCTTAGGTCCCAACGACAACTCCCACCTGCTCCATGGTGTTCTGTAGCTGGCACTTCATCAGTGTATTGATTTTATAGCTTTATTGATATTTCTAAGACACTGTGAGGCAAGACGTAAGCTCCTTCTATAAGCCATCAGTCCCTCTGCTCTTCATTCCTTGGCCTTTGATTGGGCTATTGAATACTTCTTATTTGTTGCCAGGTCCTGTCAGTGTTCTCTATCCTCTGAAGAATTCAAATGTCCAGCAATCTGCACTTTCTTAAACTTTTGCAAAACTATCTACTTCTGTGAAGATGTAAATTTTGCAGACATTAACAGTTCTGAAACTGTCTTTCTCCTCAACTCATACCTTGCTTCATACTGTTTCCCTCTGCAAAAACTTTTCTCTCTGTTCATAAAGTGGACGTTTTCTGGGGTCCCAACCATGTGTAGATCCTAGATCACCAGCTGAGGTTGCAAAACTGAGGAAGGCTGTCTTCAAAGACATGACATGAGGATGTTACTCAAATAGGATATTGGCAAAATGGAAAAAGTGCCCTGGGAAATAGAAGAGAGGGTGACTAATCTCTCTAAAGAAGCTAGGCCAGGATTAATATGGAATTGGTGAGGATTTAATATTAGCCCTGACATTTTAAGATTGAAATAAGTAACAGAGAGAGAGAGAGAGAGAGAGGGAGAGAGAAAGAGGCATTACCAGCAGAGGAAACCATACACAAAGAGCAGTAGGTGGCAGAGTGCAGAATATACAGAAAGAAAAAGTCCCATTGATATTTCAAGAAAAAATGGTGCCTGTGAAGGAGCTAACTTTAACGTAATCAAGGAGGTTAGTCCTCAGAGATGGAGGTCTTTGAATGTCTACTCAGGATAATGCTTCTCAATGAAAGGCAGAGAGGTATGATGGTGATTCTGATAGTGTCAATTCAATGGACAATGTGAAAGTGTCCCCACACATATATATGAGCACATAAGTACTCAACATCACTTATCATTAGGGAAATGAAAATCAAAATTACAATGAGATGCCACTTCACATCCATTATGGTGGCTACTATAAAACCAAAATAAAAAACAAAATAGAAAATAGCAAGTATCATTGAGGATGTGGAGTAATTTGGAAATTTTACATATTTGTGGTGAAATGTAAAATCATGCAGCTGTCATAGAATACAGTATGAAAGTCACTAAAAAAAATTACTAACAGAGTTTCTATATGACCCAGCAATTCTATTTCTGGTTAAATATTTGAAAGAAAGGAAAGGAGAGTATTTGTACACCCACATTTGTGCAGCATTATTTACAATATTCAAGAGGGGGAAGCAACTTAAATGTGCATGGAAAGATGAATAGATAAACAAAATTGAATATTCTCCAGCCGTAAAGAGGGAGAAAGTCTGACATATATTACAACATGGGTGGATCTCAAGGACATTATGTTAAATGAAATTAGCCAGACACAAAAGAATAAATATAGTATAATTCCACTAGTATGAAGGACCTAGAGTAGTTATACTTACAGGGACAGAAAGTAATGGTGATTTCCAAGATGGGGAATTTCCAATATGGGGAGAGGAAAGAGTTTGGAGATGCTTAATGAGTTTAGAGTTTCATTTTTGCGGATGCAAATGGAATTCTGGAGATGGATAGTACTGACGATAACCAAAAAATGTGAATGTAATCAACACTACTAAATAGCACACTTTAAAATGGTTAAAATGGTAAATTCTTTGTTATGGTATTATTATGATTTAGATAGGAGGTGAACCCCAAAAGCTCATACGTGAAACAATGTAAGAACATTCAGAGGTAAAATGACTGAATTATGAAAGCTTTAACCCAATCAGTGAATTAATTCCTTGATGGGGGTTAACTGAGTGGTAACTTGGTAACTGAAGGCAGGTAGGCCGTGGCTAGAGGCGGTAGGCACTGGAGGGTAAATATTTTGTATCTGGGCAGCTTAGTCTCTCTGCTTCCTGACCATATCCTGAGCCACTTTCCTCCATCATACTCTTCTGCTTTGTCTCCTCGACCTTTGAAACCATGAATCACAAAATAAACTTTCCTTAAAATTGTTCTTGTCAGGTCTTTTGGTCACAGCAGTGAAAAATCTGACTAAAACATGTGTTTTACCACAAATAAAATTGTCTACCCATTTAAACAAACATAGACGTATCATATAATAACCTGCCAAATTTCCTTGAATATTAGTGCAAAAAATTGGAAATATGAAGAAATTTGTACCAGCCATCTCTCTTTTTGTCCCCCAAACCTCTAGTGACACTCCTTGAATCCTATTCACTACCAGATTTTATTAGCAACAGCTTTGAGAAATTCTATTAAGGAATGTGGACTTTCTCCCTTGCCAATTGCGCATTCGTGATGGATTTTTAAGCATGGAAATGACATGATCAGAGTGGGATTTGAAAAAACAAAGGGAGGAGAATGAATAGGAGGAAGACACTGCTGGAAGCTAGGTAGGAATAGGATGAAGAAACAAAGATGGAAATAAAATCCATGCACTGCTTCTGGAACTGCAAGAAGACCATAGTAGTTGATGTGCAGAGAATGAATGAGAAAGTAGAAAATTAAGGTGCAGAGGAAGTCAGGGACCAGCAAATAGAGATAGTTGAAAGTCTTAATTAAGGATTTTAGATTTCATTCTAAATGTGATAGAAGGCACTTGGAGGTGGAGGGGAGGGAAGAAGCTTTTTGCTTTAAACCAGAGTTCTGAGAATCATTTTTGCTGTCTTCACTTTTTGTCCTCCCCACCCAATTATAGTTCAAGTTGATGTGACTCACTAAATTTCTCTCACATTTGTGTATTTCCAACAACCAACATCTCTTGCCTTGAATATTGTCATAGCATAATCATGATAAGCTTCTAAGTAATTATAAATTCTCCATCAAAATGTTATTGTATTTGAAATCTCTCAGAGGTTCCCTATTGCTGTTAGACTGAAGTCTGCTTATTTTTAATAGCCTAAAACTCTGTCTGCCTTGGCCCTGTGTCTTCAGTATTTTTTAAAAATTTTTACAGATTTCATTTTGATTCATTGTACACAAGTGGGGTACAACTTTTCCTTTCTATGGTTGTGCATTATGTACATTCATGTAATCATTTGCCTCCTCTTTCAGTGCTTTATCAACATTGAACTTATTTCTGTTTTTGAAAGAATGATTACTTCTTGTCACAAGGACCTTTTTTCCTTTACTTCCTCTAGTATTGCCACAACACATCTTTCAAACCTCAGATTGTATGTCTCATCCTCAGGAAAATGCCTTGGATCTTCCAGATGGACCCAGACTCCTGTCTTTCACATTCATAGCATCATCCTGTACCACTTTTTCATGGAATCCACCAGCATTGTAGTTGGATAACCATATTTTTATTTGTTTTTTAGTGTCTCGCTTCCCTGCTGCGCTCCAAGCTTCTCAAGCAGAGCACAGGGACTAGGTTCATCTCCAGCATTGTATTCTCACTGTCTTTGACAGAGCCTGGTACATAGCAGACCCTTGATGGATATTCAGTACATCAAATGAATCAAATGAATGAATTCTTCGGCAAATATGCCACTGCATCCTGATATCACTTCTGGTGCTAGCATATAGTGCCAGACTGCTTTTTATCTCCTTTTATTTCATCAAAATTCCAGTTTTTCGAGGGAAAGGACTTCTGGTAATCCCTATCACACCTAGCACCATGGTAGTAGGACTCCACGGGCTGTCAGATCACCTAGTTAAACCCATCCTGACTGGCCAGAGAATCTTGTTACTATTTAAAATACAATGAAGGAATGAAGGTCAATGAATGTTTTTTAGAATTTATTTAGGCATTTGATACCCCGTCTCTCAGTCTCAAAGCCTTGCCTCCCTTCAGATGTTCCTTCCAATTGCTGATTCTCCATCTACACCATAGTTCTACATCTTCAATATGGGCATCCCTCAGAGGTTTTTCCTCATAACTTTCTTCTCCTCTTCTCCTCTCTCAGGATTTGGGAACATTGTCTCTAATTAAGTGAGTGGCCCTAAAATTGTCTGGTGATTCCTATTCTGTTTACTGAGGTCAAAAAAGTTTCTACTGGATGTCTTCTATGATGTGAAGTTCATCTTATCTAGCAGCTTCTTCTCACAGTACCTTATCCACAAATATAAAATAGAACATAGTAACAACTTAGGGGTCATTCATAACTCTCCCCCCCCTTTTGCTTATATTTCATAACTTTTCTTCCAACGATCTGGCCAGGTCCCAGGACACTCATTGAATTGTTTGGGTAAAGCTGTCTTCACACACATTTTGAGTTCGGCTAAAGGTTTCTTAGCACATAGTGAACTGTAACCTAACTTGATGTGAAAACAAACTATAACCTATTCTTATAACAAGTACCTAAGTCTCAGTCAATCACAAGTGACCAACTGTTGAAAACCATGTTCAAATAAGACAGAGAGAAAGAGACAGAAGTCATAACCAACCAAAATGTCTGTGTAGCTAGCTTTTTTTTTTTTTTTGGTGCATCACTTTCTTTTCTCTGTTCTAAATATAAACTGGGTAGACTAAGCATTTTGAAGCATTTCTTGTTGGGACTGCTGCCCAATTTTAGAATTACAAATAAAGCCAATTGAGGTAGATAAAACAAGATTTCTTATAAATTTGTTTTTTAAAACACCTAAAGGAAAGTCCTCTTTGAAAAGTGAAAAAAGTGCCCAGACAAACCATGCTGGATGCAGGAACTCACACATGAGATTTTTATTAGGCAGAGGAACAGTGTCTGCCCTGAAGAGAAAGAGAAAGAGAGAACATGGCTGGGGGAGTGTCTTTTAAGCTCTTGAACTTCACAGGAAAATGACGATAGGGCCAATTGCTGAAAGCTGAATTTTGGTGGGCTAGGGATCAACCAATGGCTGACCATGACAGGCTGATGAATGGACCAATGGCTGACCAAGACAGGCTGATGAATGGACCAATGGCTGGCCATGACAGGCGGACCAAGGGGCCAATGGCGGGCTAGCTGCAGGGAAGGAGCGGGGAGCTGTCTTCCCCCATTGCCTTCCCCGAAGGGATTTCCTGTCGACTGACCACCAGGGAGGGAGCCCCGCGAGGTCGGATGGTGGACTGGTAGGCAACCTGAGACCTGAGACAAGAGCCAGACTGCAGGGTAAACCCAGTGCCTGCCTGCTGCCTGCTGTGTCGAGCTGACGGGGTGTGGCAAGGACAGCGCTGCTGTGACAGCTGTGGACTTGGTTGCATCTACCCCACTGGCGCCCCATTGCAACTTTTTACATTAAACTCTTCATATGCCTCAGAGACTCCTAAGGTGGACATCTTTTTCCTACTTGTGTCTCCCCTTCACAAATGGTGCTTAAAATTTCCTTCTAGCTTAAGTTTCCTAAAGAGCAGTTCTGGTTCTCAGAAGAGAATTATTGGAAATAGCAATTGTTGGAAATTGCTAACATTATTGAATACTTGAATATTTGATACTATGCCAAGGTCTTTGCATGATTTGTCACTAGTGCAACAATCCCAGGAAGCAGGCATTGTTATTACCTGTAATTAAAAAAAGGGAAAAACCATTGCACATTTAGTTCAAGTACTTTCCCAACGTCATGTAGTCTCTTCAATAACATTGAAGTCTAGGGATTCCAGCTTTAACATCATGCTTTAGCTAATAAGACCCTGCTGGAGACTGTCTCTCCTTCATTTGAAATCCTTCAGTAACTCCCTACTCCCCACCAAATTAAAAGAGACACTTCAGGATTTCTTACACAATGGCTCCAACCCATCTTAACCCACCTGGTTTCCTGCTTTCTCTTTGAGTGAACACCATACTCCAGACAAGCTGGACTACTTAGTGGACCCTAAAAATGCTTTACTGCCTCTGAGTAATGATTTTTACAACTTCTAAGTGCCCAACTACCAGGCATCTGTCTTCCTATGTGAGTTCAATTCATCTTTCAAAGCCAAACAACTCAATGGTATCTTTGAAGCTTTCCCAGTTCTCCCTACTGTCCTTGGCTTTAGTCAAGGCCTCCTAACAAGTATTACTTCCTAAATTATTAAAACAAATACTTAATCCATCTTGCATAATCTCTGCCATTATGTAACAATCTCCTGAAATCAAGCAGTGCTGTTTTTGTTTTTGCAATCACTGTGATTCTCAGGACAGCATGACACACAGAAGCATGCATGGAATTATCAGAATTCCCTAATGGCATTCACATAGATGCAATTGTGATTCATGAAAATTCTCCCATCCATGCACAGGGTCACTGCACTCTCCCCTTCTCTTCTCCCCGACTCCAATGCCAAAAATGTTTTTATTTGGCCTCTAGGGAATCTGTTTTGAAGAAGTTTGTTTCACTGTCCAAATTTTAGAAGTCAGGTGGCTTATTAAATTGGTGAGCAGATGATTAATTGTGCCAAAAATGATACCTGATTTTGAAACTTACATGCATTGAATGAAATATACCCCTTTCTAATGAACATGAAGCTACCTTAAGGGTAAAAATAATCTTCCTCCTTCACCATCCAAATCATGACCTTACACAATAAAGCAATCACTTCTTAAAGGGGTGAATGAAATGTGAATGATCGGAACTTTTAAAACTTGCACGGTCTTGCTTTATACATTACGGCTTAAAGAGTTATGACGTGATGCAAGCAAAGAGCCTGCTTGTTGAAGGGGTTCAAAATTCTGAAAAATGACTTGTTGCCTAGTAGAAAGGTCCTATAATTCATGAGCACATTTCAGCAGCTAATGCAGTTTGTGATACTTTATAATCCTTACACATTCCAGAGCCCCGGCTCTCTGAAGGTTAGACCTAAGGGATACACTTCAGAAAAGTTACATAAACAACTGTGAACCTTAGGCAGGGAAAATGTACACTTTGAACATGTTGAAACTCTCCATATTAAGTCAGTTTAGCACTTTGATTAAAGAGTTTAATCAATCACCATCCTAAGCTGTTTATTAATCACTTTATCAAGCAGTTGATGCATTGCCGGTTTTAATAGAATCCATTTATTTTGATTTCTACCTACTTCATCTTTCCAAAGGGCTTTTCGAATCAGCAGTGATAAAAAGAAGAGGGAGAGGGAAAAGGAGAGAAAAAAGAGAGTGGGCGAGGGTGGTTGCATCTAAAACCTGGCAAGAAATCTCTCACCGCACCTAAACGTACTTTATTATCAACGCCCTACGACGACTTAGCCAATTTATTACAGGTAAAAAAAGCGCTCTGGAGAGTGGATGTTTGGGTGAACCACACGGTTTAGCTCAGATAAACACAGGCCATTCGTTTGCTTTCACACCTGACACCCTCATGATATACGATCCTAATAAGATTAATCTCCACCCACCCCCAGCCCCTCTTTGTTCCAACCTATTTGTGATCTTCCACTTTTCTTCATGGACATTTTCCCCACCTTGGGTTACAATTTGTGGTTAGAGTTAAAGCCCTCGTTTCCTCACTACAAGGAAAACAAGATTTGTGGGAAGAAAACATTTGTTATGTGGCTTAAATTTTACTCAGAGGCTTTTATGTTCTTGTGCCTTTAGCATAAAAGGAAGTGAGACTTGGAAGAGATCCATGCAGTCAAACACATTGGGTCTGAAAGCTGGATCATAAATACCACGTGAGCTTCAGTGTCCCGAGCTTCGCTCCTGTTCTCAGCCAGCTCCTCTCACCTGATGCTGGGAGGGTAGAGGGGATAGAGTTTTCTGCCTTCTTGGTTATTTGGGTCATTTCATAGATATGACAAATACCACACAAATAAACATTTTAACTATATATTTTATTTTTCCTTATTTTAAACAATGCCACAAAAACACTTTTCCTCTACATATTCTCAAAGAAGAAAATATTGTGATAGGGGTTGTCACCTTCTAGGATAAATATCATTGCCTGGGAGTAATAATTGACAACATTTAATGCATCTGTTGATGCCACTGCGCCTATCTGGGATCTCCTCCATGCTGTTCCCCATAATAGCCCAACATTATAATCCCTGTGTTTTAGAGTTCTGTTTTCCAATATAATATCCACTAGAGACATGTGGCAATTGAATACTTGAAATGTAGCTGATTCAAATCAAGAAGTGATATTATAGATGATGAAGGACATTGATTGAATTTAAAACCCAACAAATGACTCTAGACAGAGGAGATTGTATGAGCATCTTTACATTATCTTTTACTGTCATCGGAAACTGTAAGAGTCTTGCAAGTGTTGCATTCTCCTGACATTTAGTGCACAGACAGTATGCTGGGTGGCAAGGGTACAGAGATAAACAGAATGATCCCTGGTCTCCTGGGAATACAGTGCAGATGAGGGGAGGGACAGACAGTTGGAAAGTGCTCTGTGGTACTTAAAATGATAAAGCAAGGCATCATGGGACCAGAGAACCAAGACCAAATTTTGGGGGGATGGAGGATATGGAGGTGGAAAGAGGTCTGGGGTTTTCTAGTAGAGAGGATACTTAAGCAAAGGACTAAATTATCCATTGTAAGAATATGTGTGCATTACCTTGCAGACTAGTGGAGACAGATGGGGGCTCATGAGGGTGAAGGAATTGGAGGGAAGAGGATTGCTGTTTCAAGGGGAGACACAGCCTAGGCAGAGATGTGCAGTTAGGAAAGCATCATGGGATATGAAGGAAATGACAGCAAACAGCTTAAGACTTAGGAAGGGTTTCCTCATGGGAAGTTCTGTGTTTCACATGAAGGATTTAGCACTTTTGCCTATAGCCTAGGAGAAACCATTGCCAAATTACAACTGGAGAGTTGCAGTCAGATTTGCATTTAAGATTGTGGGAGTATATGAAGGATGAATTTGAGGTGTACAGTTGGAGGGAAGCCCATAAAAACTTTGGCACCTGTCCATGTGAGGAATGATGAGGATTTAAAATGAGACTCCAGATTCAAGGCAGGAGTGAAAAGTGAAATCAGAGGAATCAACCACTGACTGCATGTGGGGATCAATGAAAGTATGCTGCATTGGGCAACTCAGACTGGGATCAGAAAAGTAGAAGCAGGTATAGGAGAAAGGATGGTAATTGCGATTTTTGCTGCACTAACCTTGAAATCACTGTGGATAGCCAGAAGCTTGGTAGAGTCACATGGTGGTTGGATATTTCAGTGTCCAGATGGTGGGCCAGTCTTGATCTGGGGATGCAGAGCATCCATCTTACATCAGAAGTTTATAAGGTTCTGAGAAGGATGAAAACTTTGACCACAGGGAAGAGGGACCAAGAGCAACACCCTTAGGTAGGGCTGATTAATGATGTCCAGAGAAGCTGGGAAGTCTGGTCAGATGACAAACAAGATGGCTTTTTGGTTTTGGCAAGGAGACCTTTGGGCATCAGAAGGCAGATTGTTGGGCATTGGTGAGTCATGTAGGTGCGTAAGTAGAGAAGTTGAAAGGAATTCATTGAGAAGGAAAGGAGAGAATTTGATGGAAACTGAAAAGGGTCAGAAGGTCAAGGGAGATTTTAAAATATATATTCATTTATTTGTAATGAGCCAGAGGCTTAAGAAAGTACAGGACAAAGTAAGAGCCAGGAGGTAGTTCTAATAGAACAAACTCCTGGAGGAAAGAAAAAGGGTGGAGGTCAAAGCAACCAGTTGGGAGCTTGGCTTTGAATGGGTCAGATCTCTCCGACTCGCTCTGAGATGGAGAAAGGGAGGTGGTCATGGAGGTAGCTATGTGTTTTTGTACACAGGAAAGAAAAACATTGATAAAGGAGTAAGATTGTTCACTGTGAGATGAAGGAGCCTGATGATACTTGGGAAGGTCCTGATCATGTCCTGATCAGCATGAAGAAGGGAGTGGTAACAGATCAAAACCAAGTTCAGTAAGTGATGGGCGGTGCTGGAACAGGCTGAATGGTTGTTCACAGAGCTCAAGAGTGTAGCTGCAGGAGGAGTGAGAACAAAACAATAGCATGGCCTCGCATTGGTGTCTGACTTAAGTTGAAGGTTGGGGCTGCAGGAGTATAAAAGGCAATGGAGATCTCACCAAGGACAAAAAAGAAGACTGAAGTAATTGGAGGGAAAGAGGGATAAGGGGTTCCAATAATTTTAAAGATCAAGTAGTGTTTATATTTTAGCTTTGAATCGCCATGATTGGTTACTCCTATTCTAGTTTTCTAAACAAAAAAATCAAGAGTTCTACATTGTGCACCCCATTTGGGTACAATGAATCAAAATGAAGTCTGTAAAAATAAAAAAAGAAAAAGAAGCCGGGCGTGGTGGCTCACGCCTGTAATCCAAGCAACTTGGGAGGCTGAGTCAGGAGGATCGCGAGTTCAAAGCCAGCCTCAGCAACTTAGCGAGGCCCTTAGCAACTCAGTGAGACCTTGTCTCTAAATAAACTACAAAATAGGGCTGGGGATATGGCTCAGTGGCCGAGTGTCCCTGAGTTCAATCCCTGGTTCCAAAAAAAATAAAATAAAAAATAAAAAAATAAAGAGTTATATATCAAGTTGTGGCATACTAAGTTTAGGGATCATGGCATTTGCATTTTTGCATACATAGTAAGACAAATAGGTGTTAAATAAACATGAACATGGTAAAATCTAGACCTGTGTCTTTAGCAGTCTAGTCTGAGAATCCAAGCAGGTCATGTTCTTACAGATAGAAATGAGGTGAGATCTGCATATAAATATGAAAATGCTATGATAATTTTTTTGCTCAAATGTCATTTGAATCAATTATTTTCTACTAATACCTTAGATCTGACCTTTGTTATTTCAAGGACTTGGGAAAGGCAATTGACCTCTGTGAGACACTTCAGGACCCTAGAAGTAAGGTGACAGTTTGTTCTTTGTGACCTTGCAGTATAGAAATGGCTACCAGTTTCGATTGCCATGGGACACGCTGATGGTGTGGATAGCAATGACTGTGTTTGATTGATACTCGTACATCCACAGCTACTTTGGCACTTCTGCATAGAAGATGCTCAAAAATGCTTGTCAAACAGATGAATGAAAGAGTATGAAAAGAAAGAATTAAATTAGGTGATTTATAGAAACCCTTCTAACTCAGAAGTCTCTGTTAGACTCTAACGGAGTATTCAAATGATTTTATTGTGGACAACAGATCACACATTTTCCCTTCAATTTAACCATCCTAAACCATCTCTGGGAAATTGCCAAAACTCTTAGGGATCAGATGTTAATGCTAGAAGACTCAATATCTTCCTCTTCAATTTTTTCTCCTTTATGCTGTCTCTTTCTCCCCCTGCCCCCTCTCTCTCTTTTTATCTTTCTCTTTCTGTATTGTTTGCTAAGCATTTATCCCTTCTTTGCCAAAATTCACCCCTTGATGAACACATTTCACTCTTCTTCCCTATACAGATCACACTAAGCCTCACACTGACAGTCTCAACCAGTTCTATATCCTGTTCAAAGATAAGAGGCCCAAGATACACAGTCCCTTCCATCAGTCTGTAAATAGCCCCCATGGTCTCATGATATGAATTAAAAAGAAAAGTAATTTGTTCCTCTACCCTAGATACACATCCCAAGACTCAAGGCAGGGAAAGGAAAACATAGCTTCACTAGTCCCTAGCCTCCTTGAAATACCACTGGGCATAATTTGTATGAGGACTTCCCTCTGGACTTTCTTGATGTAGCTTGATTCTGATGTCTAGAAGAAGCTCCCTTTTCTCCCAATCTCTGTGGCCACTGTTCCACTCTATGGGAACTTTGTCCTTGTCTTTTCTTCCTAGGTCACATGTGAGTTTGAAGAAGTTGGTCTCCTTGAGGGCAGCATGGTTTTATAGCTCACTTTTACCCCAAAGGTTGTTTTAAGGCTCTGTCAAAAAATGCCAATCATTTCAGGCCAAACTTGTGGTTTCTTTTGCAACAAAATTGTTCTGGAAACGTAATATAGGAGGTTGCTGATATTTTTATTTCTTATCAGTTTTGTACATCAATAGCTACACCCAAAGTTCTTTCTCAATTGTTTTATGTCAGTTTTATTTCTTTCCCTTAGCAGTTAAATGTTTCTCTTAATTTACCAATGGCTACCTTGAAATAGAAGACCTCACCCTTCAGCCCATCTGTCTGTTAAGGCCAAGACACTGTTCAAGTGGGAAATCCCAATGGATCTGTCCCTGTGAGCCTTTCTTAATCCCTCATTTATTCTTCAGGTTCGAGAAACAGTTGACTTTTCTGATCCTTTAGGTCTCCATATATTTAGACTCTGTTGCATTTCCTGTCTTCTTATAATGCAGTCAATGTTTTCCTGAGTTCGTCTGTTTCATTAAATACCTTGCCAAAGGCAGCCAGTAACAACCAACACAGAGTGTTAATGTTTTCATCCAATTTCTCTTCCCCAAGTCACAAGCTTAATAATAAGCCTATGGTTTGCCTTCCAAGTTATAGCAGCTAGGAGTTTTACAAAATCTACCTAACATGGATTTTCAGCCAGTTCTATCCTTTTTCCACCAACTTATACCTAAGTCAGTGTGATAAAATTGAAGAGATTTGTTTGATAGCTCTCTAGTTCAAATTGAAATATACCTTACCATGGAGGACTAAACAAAATCTGAATGCACCATAGATTAATACAGGAAATGCTGACTGCTTGCTTATATGGCTGTCCAGTGTGGTTGGTGGTAAAGGGTAATCTTTTCCATGTAGCTAAGAAACTGAAAGCTCCTCCCATCTGTTATTTGGCTATTGCCAGCTTATGGCTTCCTAGGAAGAGGAAGATTTATTACAGAGGATCTCAAATAGTTTGACATGAGGCCTGGAAGTGCAGAACATCACCTTTGCTCATATTTCATTGGCCAGAACTCTGTCACATGGTTTCAGCTTAACCCCAGGGGGGTTGGGTAAATAGAATTTAAATTGTGTACACAGGAAGAAGAAACCAGTTTTCTAGTGAGTATGTTCTACCTGTAGGATTAATCAACTCTGAGTTTTGTTTTAAATGTGAATAGCTGCCACGCAGAATGCTTTAAAGATAAATTTTCATTTTGCTGCATATGGATTTCCAGTTTTCCCAGCACCATTTGTTGAAGAGGCTATCTTTCTCCATTGTATGTTTTTGGAGCCTTTGTCTAGTATGAAAAAACTGTATTTATGTGGGTTTGTCTCTGTGTCCTCTATTCTGTACCATTGATCTACCTGTCTATTTTGGTGCCAATACCATGCTGTTTTAGTTACTATTGCTCTGTAGTATAGTTGAAGGTCTGTTATTGTGATACCTCCTACTTCGCTCTTCTTGCTAAGTATTACTTTAGCTATTCTGGGTCTCTTATTCCTCCAAATGAATTTCATGATTGCTTACTCTATTTCTATGAGGTCTGTTATTGGAATTTTAATTGGAATTGCATTGAATTTGTATAGTGCTTTTGGTAGTATGGTCATTTTGATGATATTAATTCTGCCTATTCAAGAACGTGGGAGATCTTTCCATCTCCTAAGATTTTCTTTAATTTCTTTCTTTAATGTTCTGTAGTTTCCATTGTAGAGGTCTTTCACCTCTTTTGTTAGATTGATTCCCAAATATTTTATTTTTTTAGAGGCTATTGTGAATGGGGTAGTTTTCCTAATTTCTCTTTCAGAGGATTCATCACTTATGAATAAAAATGCTTAGATTCATGAGCATTAATTTTATATCCTGCTACTTTACTGGATTCATTTATGAGTTCCAGAAGTTTTCTGGTGGAATTTTTTGGCTCCTCTAAATAGGGAATCATGTCATCAACAAAAAGGGATAGTTTGAGCTCTTCTTTTCCTATTCATATCCCTTTAATTTCTTTGGTCTGTCTAATTGCTCTGGTTAGAGTTTCAAGGACAATGTTGAATAGAATTGGTGAAACAGAATTGGTGAAAGAACTGAAACTTGTTCCAGTTTTCAGGGGGAAGGCTTTCAACTTTTCTCCATTGGAATGATATTGGCTTTAGGCTTAGGCCTTTACAAAGTTAAGGAATGTTCTTACTATCCCTATTTTTCTAGGGTTTTGAGCTATCTCTCACCCTGCACAAAACTCAACTCGAAATGGATCAAGGACCTAGGAATTAGACCAGAGACCCTACACCTTATAGAAGAAAATGTAGGTCCAAATCTTCATCATGTGGATTTAGGACCAGATTTCCTAAACATGATCCCAAAGCACAAGAAATAAAAGCAGGAATAAATAATTGGGATAGGTTCAAACTAAATAGTTTTTTCTTTGCAAAGGAAACAATCAGCAATGTGAAGAGAGAGCCTACAGAGTGGGAGAAAATGTTCGCCACACAAACTTCAGATAGAGCACTCATTTCCAGAGTCTATAAAGAACTCAAAAAACTTTACTCCAAGAATACTAATAACCCAATCAATAAATGGGCCAAGGAAACAGGCATTTTACAGAAGAAGACCTACAAGCAATCAATAGATAAATGAAAAAGTGTTCAATATCCCTAGCAATAAGAGAAATACAAATCAAAACTACCCTAAGATATCATCTCACCCTAATTAGAATTTCTTTTATGAAGAATAAAAGCAACAATAGGTGTTGGCGAGGATGTGGGGAAAAAGGTACTCTCATACATTGCTGGTGGGGTTGCAAATTAGTGCAACCACTCTGGAAAGCAGCATGGACATTCCATAGTAAACCTGGAATGGATCCACCATTTGACCCAGCTATCCCACTCCCTGGCCTATGCCCAAAGGACTTAAAATCAGCATACTACAGTGATGCAGCCACATCAGTGTTCCTAGCTGCTCAATTTACAATAGCTAGATTATGGAACCAACCTAGATGCCCTTCAATAGATGAATGGATAAAGAAACTGGCATATATACACAATGGAATATTACTCAACCATTAAAGAAGAATAAAATTATGGCATTTGCAGTTAGAGATGGTCATGCTGAATGAGATTAGCCAATCCCAAAAATCCAAAGGCCAAATGATCTCTCTGATAAGTGGATGATGATTCATAATGTGGGGTGGGAGGGAGGCAAGAATAGAAGAAGGATGAATTGCATAGGGAAAAAAGGGAGGTGGGATCAGGGAGGGCGGTAAGAATAATAACAGAATGAGACAAACATCATTACCCTATGTACATGTATGATTACACAAATGGTGTGACTCTATTTTATGAACAACCAGAGAAACAACAGCTGTAATCCACTTGTGTGTAAAGAATCAAAATAAAAAACTAAAACTTAAAAAAATAGGTAAATTTTTCTTATTCTTAAAATTTTTTATAAAGTATCATATTATTTGGTTCTCTCCGTAAACTCAATTAACTTGACCATCTTTTGGCAACTCAAGTTTTCACTAAACTTTTCCCTGTGACATTGTTGAGCCAAGAGCTATATATATAAAGTGCTATATAAGATCTACATAAACATAAATTAAAACACTGGTGTGTATTAAATATCTTGTGATTATTCACTCATTTATTTACTCGCTCACATAACAGATGTTTTCCAAGGCCTTGAAATGTAACAGGCTTTCTTCTAAAAGTATATGCAACATTCTTATTGTCATGATCAGATTTGAGTGTTTTGGCTTGTATATGTCCATTGAGCAGTATCAAGTGCTAGGGACCAGGAACCAAAGATAAATGTTAATTTCTATCCTAATAGAACTCTAGTTTAGGTATGTGACTGCCAGATAATTCAGCTTTCATCTGGTGCTTCAGTGCTTTATCAGAGCCACATTTGGGAGGCACAGCACAGGAAGGGGATGTGGAGGTCCACGTGTCTGAAGTTTGTACCAATCAAGCCAAGATTTAATAACTAGTAGGTTTTAACTAAAGAAAGAGAAGAAAAGAATTTCAAAGTGAGCAATGGGTGTGCAATCACTAGGGTGAAGCAGACACTGGTTACAGAGTGGGAGGTTGTGGGGAAGTGAGATCCTCAAAAGATTGCCAGAAAATGAAGTTACAGAGAAACGGACAGTTAAGGAGATTCATAGATGCCCATTAAAGAAGACAAACTTGAGTCTGAAATTAATGGGGCTTTGAAAAATGTTTGAGAATGCAAATGGTAAGATCAGAGTCATAGGGAAATTTGAAAATGATATTATTAATGGGGGTAAAATAGGAAAAGATATCCTAGTGAGAGTTCTTTCTGAGTCAGGCACTATGGTACTTGCTTTGCATAGAGTCAGTCATATACTCTTTGCCATAGCTTTTGGAAGATGGTGGCTTTTTTGTATTCATTTTATAGTTGCAGGACTGAAGTTCAGAGTTTCCATAACTCATCAGAGTCCATACATTCATAAGCATTGGAAGTCACCTAATGACTACCTAAGAATACCAGCAATGGATTGACAGCTATTGCTTATCTTTCATATATTGGTATGCAAGTCTGTCTTTCTCCTTGAGAAAACCAATGTTCAATGAGTTATTCTCACCTCCCCACAGAGGTCTCACAACCTCAGGTAATAAAGATTCCAAGGGAGGGAGGCCCAGGTCCCTGCACAGCTCAATCACATACATAGCAGCCCCTCCCCTGCTCCAAGTCTGCAGTGGTGAAAGAAAAGGAGGCAGACTAGAAATTGAGAGACTCTCCTCCTTCCAGTGTGTCTGGGCAAATACTCACTGACCTGAACTCGGCCCTTTCACTTCTCTGGTTCCTGTTCTGATGCTGTGTAAGTCAAAGGTGTTAAATGATGTCTGTTGCAAAGTCCTTCTCCCTGTGCACTATTCCAGGCTGACTTTGGAATCTCCAACTTGCCAGCAGAAAGGATAGTGCTTAGCATGTGCATATGGCCAGGGAGGAAAGGGGAAGCTTAGCCAAAATTCCCACAGTCATCTAACCTCACACCCTCAGCTGCCTTAGCCCATGACCCTCACAGCCAGGAGCTGAAGGCGTGTCGATGTTCTACCCTCCTTTCTGTGTTTTCCCTTCTCTGTAATAGGTGGTGAAGGGTGATTGCCTCTGAGCTCTCTTGTCACCCAGGCCTGGTATCTGCACAGCTGGGTCACCCATCGTCCAACAGTAAATCCTCTTCCAACTGGCTCCCCACTGGTGCTGCACAGTTACAGGGGCCTCTGAGCAGCAGTTCCAGAAATATTAATTATGACTGAACAAGGCTGCTGAGCAGCTCGATTACAGGCTCCCTGGGCGAGGGATCTGTGGCCCAGCTGTGAAAGCCATTTCCAGGCGACTATCAATTGTAAGGAAATGGCCATCCAGCTGAATTGTGGTGGATCCAAAAATGCTAATTAATCAGGGGACACTGCTGTAAAGCGGCAGCTTGTGGCCTCCCTAGAAACTAGCAGCAGAGGACTCCAAGAGCTGGAAGTCTGCTTTTGTTGCGGTGGTTTTTGTTTTCATTTCATATCCTGCATTCAAGGTAAAAAAAAGCCCTTCTGATTCCTGCCTGCCTGCCTTCTTCCTTCCTTTTCTTCTTCCTGCATTTCTCCCCTTCCCTCCTCCCTCGTCCCTCCCTCCCTCCTTTCTTCTTTCCTTTCATGTTGTTTCAAGCCATCTGTGAAAAATGGCGCCCTGACAGCATTCGGGGAGCATCTGAAGGTCTCTGGGATTTCCTGGGAAAGCTCAGAGCTAAACAGGGCTTCCGTTGAAATCCGTTAGAGGCGATGTTCTGCAGAACTGAGTGCAAATTCGTTTTCTGAGATTGCTCACTCCTGGAGTTAGCACTGTCTTCAAACAGAAACTCAATCACGCTGGCTCAAGTAGAGAGTAGTTGATGACAAATTCCCTTAAATAGTCTCTGAAATCTTTGAGAGACAGACTCTAATTTCTTTTCAACCTGACACAGACAGGAGAGTGGAGCACTGGCCCCTCCGTCCTATCTTAGGATGCTGCAGCCTCTCTTGGTTCTGTACTCCCCCAAGGTCTCCTCTGTTCTCAGGCTTTCTTTATAAACTGGTTCCTCTGACCCTCATTATAGTAGTCTGCATGGAGCTTTGGGTGACCATGTCTACTTTCCCAGCACAAGCATTTTTTCTGTCCTAGCTGGCTTTGTGGTTAAGAGCACAGACTTTGGTGGCAGCCTGCCTGAGTTCCAATCTCTCTTCTGTAGCTTACCCTCTATGTGACCTTAGGCAAAGGCAATTAACTTCTTTAAACCTTAGTATGCATACTATAAAATGGGAGTAATAACAGTACCTATTTCCTAGAATTAAATTAATCAGTATAAATAGCTGACATTTAGAAAATGCCCCACAAAAGTTGAGTTTAAGTTGCAACTGCCCACTGCTATCTAACTCCTATCATCTCTGTGTCTTGTATCTCCAGCTCTTGACTAAGAATATATGATTGTCTCAAGCTGACCGAGGGGTTGGCTCCTCCTGGGACAGTTGGGCGCAGGGACCATGAAGAGAAACAGGACATTATATAGTGTCTTCTCTCTAAGAAAACAGTGTGAGTCAGTGCAATGATTGATAGTGGACATCAATAATATTATTTTCCTCGTTTTCTACCTGTTTGACTTCATTATTGCTTTACTAACTTCCTTGATTCTTTTATTCATTTATTCACTTAATATATTCTGAAGGTCAGACAGACAAGGGAAACCAACAGAAGGACTGTATTGAAATGTTGGCAACCAGTACAGCTGCACTGGTTGTAAAGCATTATAGTTTGCTTGGTAGTGTAGTCCACCTACTCCCTGAGCACAATCAATGATTTGTCTTTTTAAAAAAATATTTATAATTGATGCATAACAATTGTTCAAAAATATTTTCTCTTGCTCTTACTCCTTTGGGACTACCACCAAGACCACCAGAGCTCCACATAATGTAAAACTAAAGAAGTCATGCCTGACAGAGCAGGACCCTCCAAAATGCTACCCAGCATCTCACATCAAAGCTGGATTTCTACTACCACTCTCATTCTCCTTCCTTCTTGTCCCTAGTACCCATCTAATAGGTTTGTATTGCCTTTTCTTTTCTGGGCTTCAGAAATTAGTTGGATGAAAGACAGAAGAAATCCATGTGGCATTTTCACTGAGTAGAAGCAGCGTGATAGATTGGTACAGCAACAATGACCTATGAAATACTAATCCCCAGTTTAGGCTCTGGATCCATCCTTATGTGTGCAAGTATCTATTTCCCTAGCTCCATAAAACCAGTGCACATCATGCGCCATTAACACCTATTTATTTATTTATTTATTTATTTATAGAAACAGGATAGAACCCAGGGGCACTTAACCACTGAGCCACATCCCCAGCCCTTTTTTATATTTTGTTTAGAGATAGGGTCTTGCTGAGTTGCTTAGGGCCTTGCTAAGTTACTGAGGCTGGCTTTGAACTCATGATACCCCTGCCTCAGACTCCCAAGCTGCTGGGATTATAGGCATGCATCACTGCACCCAGCACCCTCAACATTTTTGAGTCACCTGGTGGAAAAAATATGGTACCTCATAGTTTCAAGCTACATTTTCTGATTATTGGTGAGGTTTGAATATTCAACACATACACAACACATACACTCACACAAGTTTTTCTGTGTTTTGCTAATATTTTGTAGTGATTTTTCTATTAAGTTGTTATAAAGAATTATTAAAGCAGGAGGAGATAGTATTACATTCATTTAATAGTGTGGAGGATGATGGTGTTTGGAAACCTGTAGGAAGGAAAGGGAGACATGGAAGAAAAACTGTTAAGAAACGGAACAAAAAAGTAACTCAGGAGAAAAGAATGCATTTTTGTTGGAGAATTGAGACTAATTGGATACAAATGTAGGGTCAGATTAGCTAAAACAAATAGAAGGTGATTTGTCTTATAAGAAGGTCAGCCAGGCGAGGTGGCGCAAACCTGTAATCTCAGCACTGGGGAGACTGAGGCAGGAGGATCACGAGTTCAAAGCCAGCCTCAGCAACTTAGCAAGGCCCTAAGCAACTCAGTGAGACCCTGTCTCTAAATAAAATACAAAATAGGGCTGGGGGTGTGGCTCAGTGGTGGAGTGCCCCTGGGTTCAATTCCCTGTGCCCAAAAAAAAAAAAAAAAAAAGGTCAGAGTTTGATGACTGCTGCCATGGGGTTGATTCAACAGCTTAATGATATCAAGATGACCATAATTGTAATTATTTGGGTCATCTTATCATGCCTAATGACTCATGAACCCAGTTGTTGCTGTAGCTCAGGATATCTCATCTTTAGTCCAGCAAAGAGAAAGAGAAAGGAATGGAAGCACTTTCTTAGCAATCAAGAAGAGGTATTGTGTCACATGCCTATACCTCACTGGAAAGTCTCCAGGGAGAGTGAGTGTTGAGTGGGTCTCTGAAACACAGGGGTAAACAAAGGAGATCTCCCAGACAAAAGGGATTTTTAGCATTAAGAGATTGGGTGCATTTGATCATTAAGGAAACATAAAAGGGAAAATAGGTTGAGAGGTTCTGTGACACTTTGAGATTCAGGTCCTCCACATCTAAGGCAGCTGGAAATATGAATCCTAGATTGAGAAAGAGGACAATATAGAAGGAATAGATTCTTCTATTCTTCTATTCTGGTCTAGGGAATAGAAGGAATTGGGAACCAGGTTAGAGACTGAGTTGTAGTCAAGGATGGTGGTATGGGAAGGGTTAGGAAGGTCAAAGACAAAAGAGGAAGAAAGTGTTGGAAACTCTTTTATGCCATTTAAGCGTCTGAAATTAAGTCCTCAAAATTTGATACCAGATTTGAAACTGCACGACTGCATTTTCCAGCACCGTGTGCTTTATTCAGCTTATTAATTCGCAAATAATAGACTCCAGGCACTTTTGCAGTAAGGAGAAAACTTTCAGAGCTCATAAAGCAGCTCTTAGATCAATAGAGACTCTACTCTCTGGAACTATTTTCTCACTCTCTTTCTACCTCTTCCCTGGTAACTATTCTGATTATGCATTTAAATAAAAGGACAGTAAAAAAGAATTCCCTGATCCATTTAGCTGCCTTGAGGGATAGGAATATGCAGCAGGAAGTGTGATATGTAAAGTATCTGGTCCTGCGAGGCCTCACGTGTGAAGGTATATGCGGCTGCCCTCTGCTGAGCCTTTGTACTGGCTTCAAAGCCATAATGCAGCTCAGAGACCTGTGGGAGTGGTGGCATCTTCCTCCTTTTCACTGAAACTCCAGTGTGGAAGTGCTTTGATAGTTGAGTTGGTGTTTAAAAATGTGGATTCTGGTCTGAGTGGGTTTTCCATCTCATAGTCTCATATTCCGAATATAAATGGAAAGTTCTGTTTACATGGAAATTACGATGGGGAATTTGAGGCTGAGGAAATGTTGAAACTGTCAGCTGTGAGGAGACTGTGATAATATAAATAGCTAACAGGTATCCACTTTTGTGCTAAGTGCTTTCTATGAATTACCTCCTGCAACCCCCCTCAACACTGGATGTGGCGGGTACTCTTATTATAGTCATCGAGTACAAGAGGAGACTGGTGCTTAGATAAATTCATGCACAGTGTGTGTTAACCAAGGCAGTAAATATCAATCCACTTTGATCTGAGAGATATGTGTTGGTAAGAGGCAAAGATGTAAAACTTCCCAGGATACTAACCACAGAAGCACACAGCCCGGAGAAGGAGTATGTGTTTAACTTGTCACAGACACCAAGTCCAGTGGTCTGGGTGACAATGTCTTGGTTGAATTTCTATGTAGAATATGGATGCTGGTTGCTTCCGCTCTTCCGGAAGGAAACATGAAAGATTCGGGGTTGAAAAATGCAAGTGGAAAGAAATCATTGCAAATTCAGAAAAATAAAATTTACATAATTTCCAACAATTCCAAGTTTTTTACACAGCTACGGTGGGACCAAGTAATAATGATTAAAAAGTAACATAGTTCTGTATAGAACACAATTCAATAACTGTTGCATAATGCTTGTGGAACTTCCTTGGCAAATCTACAGTAATTATATTTTAAGAAGTATTTGTACACTCTAGTAATTACCTAAACAAAGACAAGCAAAAGACACATGAGCTATATTATGATAGAAAAGCAGGTGTGCCATTGAAATAAGGAAAGTGTTTAGAAAGTGTCTTAACATTCATAGAAGAATTTTCTAAACAGAGCCTCCACCTCATCCCAGGGCGATATTTTCACTGTAGTCTTTTTGTACAATTTTTCTAAGCAAATGGACTTTCTAGAATGAATTTATAATTTTTGTTTCCCCCAGGGCGAGCTGAAGGGTAGTAGGGTCTAGAGAAGAAAGTGGTACATAAAAATGAAAAAGAAAAGAAAAAAAAGCATTTTTTTTCTCTTTAATGTTTGACTAAAAACATATATTGAATCATGGAACAACCATGAACAACCAAAAGGTTGGATTTACATCTACATATGTTGGGGATTTGAACTTCCATTTTTGGGTTGATTGAAAAGAAAAAATCCTCAAAGTGTGGGAACCCAGTTTCCAGGCAAGGTCCTAAATTCTTGGGTTCACCCTTTGAGTTTGGTCATGTTTCACTGAGATTGCATTATGTGCCAGTGCTGTGCAAGATGCTAGAGACTGAACAATGGAGAGAAGCAAAGTAAGAGGAGGTAGATATGGACACATGGGGCTTCAGTGGGATCAAAAAGGAAGGATTCATTCATTCTACAAGGGGATGTGGTCATATAAATGTGGTTAAATAACATCAGTAAGTATCAGAGAAAGGCAGCCTTTTTAACAAGTCCATATTTCTCAGGATCATGCATATTTCTGTAAACATGACTCTGTGACCTTGTTCTAAAATGCTCTGGATTTTTTTTTTTTTTCGTGTTTGCTTTCCCATCCTCCCCAGAGCTCTCTGGCTACACATTTCAAGTGCTGGCTAATCAAGTTTCAAACCACATCAAGCTGCCTTAAATCTTATTTAAGATGAAGGTGTTCAGATTAATGGAGTGAGCCAGTGGAAGCTGATGGAAGCCAATGCCTTTGTATTTGCATTCTTTTCACAGTTGTTCAGTGATCATCCATGAGTCCCAAAGCCAACATTCAGCATTTAGGATTTGTATTTGATTGCTTCAGACATATATTTCCTCTTCTGGGCAAAGACAATATAGCAAAGACTTCCCCAGCAGAGTGTGGGAGGAGGTTGAATTCAGACATCGACCACCCGTAGGACACCTACTTATGTGCTAAATCTGTGCTAAGCATTGAGAACTTGCTGATGACCAAAATAAGGTAGGTTTTTCTCTCATGAACACAGTTTATGCTTTTTTATTCTTTTTTTTTAATTGGTGCATTATAGTGGTACATAAAGATGTGATTTCTTGTTATGTATTTGAACATGCATTTGATATAATGATAAAATTGACCACTATCACTTCCCAAGAGTACATGTTTCTACTAATTTCTTTACTAGTATGGGTTTGCTTGAGCCAAACTTGGTCTCTTTGCTCTTCTCATAAGCACTTGTAATGCGTCCCAAGACTTAGGGTCCATTCTTTGGAACACAGTAAAGGAACCATACACTCTGAATAGCTTGTTGACAATCAAAACCCATTAAGGAAACTTCTAGAAAATCTGTCCCTGTATTGAATAAATTATGATCTTGCTACCCACACCCCACATCCATAAATAGGAAAAAGAAGAAAAAAAGAAAAACATCCTCACAATTTGCTCTTGGTCACACCTGCAGTGGAAGCATTCAAGAAGTTGGACTTCCCTATCTGAAGCCAGCTTGGTCCTCTGTGCCAGCAAATGTATTAGTTCCCTAATTTATAAGACAGGAGAATCAAGACGAAAAAACTATAAGTTCAAATTTTAATTATAAAATTTACTGTAACCACAGGTAAGTCATTTTGGGGTTAATTTCCCTCACTTATAAAATGAAAGATTTGAATTAAATGATGTTAATGTTGGAGTCATGGATTTTTCTAGTAATCTACTGAAAGTTGTAGACCCACTGCCCAGAAAAAAGAACATGACACACACACACACACACACACACACACACACACATAATTTCACACCTGAAGCCATTCATAGGTAACCTGCTTAGAGAGTCTTTAAAATCTAACATTGCCTGGAATATTAAGTCATTCTAGTCCATTTAAAATAATTTTCATGATTATTTCCTGAATTTCAAATTGATTTTAAAATAGCAAAAATTGATTCGCTGAGTGATAGTAAAATTTATTTAGTATATTTAGAAATACTCTCTAACAGAGGAGACCTATAATATTTTGACCAATAATAAAACATTGAGGTATTTTTATAGTCTTTCCAAATAACAACATTGACTGAACATGTTCATATGTTTTCATTAAGAAATCACATCACTGTATAGTCACTCAAAGAGAACAGCTGCATTAAGAATTTAAAGAGTAACATGGAGTTATGTGGTTTGGATGGAGAGGAATGGGAGTTCCTCTGTAGAAGGAGGAGGAAGCCTGAACAAGGCAGATGCCATGTATTGGGTGATATTAAAATAGAATTTTCGAAAGTTTGCTTAATAAAACACTAGACCCTTGAGACAGTGAGAGAAAAGGGTTTTGATGATGAAATAAGTTTGAAAAATCTTGCAAAAATATTGTATACTTGTAGAACACATTTCAGATAAGCATTGTAAAGGCTCTGGGAATTCATGAAAAGGGAGTCAAATTTAAAGTTGCTTAACTTCTATTTTCCAGATTTATTTGACAATGAAATACGTTTTTATCCCTGTGTTAAGTATAACATTATTCTTGCTGAATACACTTTTGGAAGCATGCATTATGAGATCTCCTAGGGGAAATAAAAAGTCAAGAACTAATTTCTAAAATAAAAGAAATGATGAATTGAAATAAACTGAAAAAATATATGATGTGTGTGGGAAAATTGATATTTTCTTGTAAGAGCAGAGGGAATTGAGAATGAGATGAAATAACATAAGGGGTTATATTCCACTAAGGTGTAAACAAAAGGTATAGTAAGACTTAGATAAAGGTATATTGCTTGAAAAATGACAGTAATCATAATTATAAAGTGTCTCCCTGCTGATGACCATGGAATGCAAACTTCTCGTGGCTGAAAAGACCAAGAAGAGGCACAAAGACCTGCCCACATTATACGAACAAAACTAATGAAGCCATCTGAGAAATTAGCATATCACTAGTGGTGGATCCTGATCCATCAGCTTGAGAAAAGACTGGAGACAGCACTGACTTTATAAGGTGACCTGAAGATCCTTATGCCAGTGGCCCCACGCCGGGGTATCCAAAGTTGAGCTTTTGGTCAAATCAGGTCATCAGGAGACTTTGTGATGCCCAAGCAACAGTATTTGTGGATCATTTTCAGCTCTGAGTTCCTGAAAACTCTCAGATAGAGGCTGCCAAAGGAATGTTTATAACTCAAGGTAGAAAGAGTCATATTGATAGACCACATTGCTTTTAGCATTGTGTTACAGGCTTCCTTATGTAGATTATCTCAGTTTGTATGTATTATTTTTATGAGACGGACTTATTCATCTCCAATTTGTAGAGGCGGCAACTGAGGTTGAATATATTCTAAGACCATACAGCATGCTTATGGGACAGTAATGATTTGAACCAGGTTTTCTGACTCTAGCTTTGTGGGATTTTAGGAAAGTGCTTGTGGTTTTTGCTCAGTTATTTTGTAGACCTCCCAATGCAGAGAGGTGTAGCTTCAACCTCCGTATAGCATGCACTTTATCTCCATGAAAGAAAAGTTTATGTTAACTCACTTGATACCAAGCTCACTTGTGGATAAAGCAATTGGTCATATGAATGGGCTGAAAACGTGCTGGTCCTAGAGATCTTGTGTTGCACCTGGAGAAGCACCAAACACATCATGCAAGGAAGTTGCAGGGAATATCTCAGCAATAGATTAGGAATATTTAGAATAGTGACACCTTAAGTGTTCCGGAGTAAATGAAGAAGCCTCATTCTGTATGTTCTTCACCTGGAAGGGAACATTAGAGTCAACTTTATTTGTACTTGTTTCCATTATGGAGTTGTGGAAGGTGGGGCTGGAGATAAATATGTCTTTTCCAAACTCGTAAGACATTGGACCCAAGGTATAGGTAGAAGCTAACAGACTTTTGGTTCCAATAACCAGTTCTTGTCCTGGAGTTTGAATTATTGGGAAAGGTTTTAGCTTTCTCCTTCTCTGACTGTGACCAGACCTATGCTAATAGAATATGATGGACAATTTAGACACAAACATGAAGCTCATCCAACATGTTAGGAATGCTGTGCAGGGTGAAGGAATGATGGGTCGCAACTTTGACGTGGATTTCCTACAGGTACATAGATAAAAATGTTTAACTGTAAAACTGTAAGGGCACCATATGTCCACTGTACAAGGAGACCCTATTACTGACATAGTCATAACACCATTCTCAAATGTCTTGGGACAAATTAAATACGAACCATTTCCTTTCTACTTTTGTGGCTTTCATCTGTTCACAACCATGGATGGATAGCAGATGCCAAGCAATTTCCAGATTCTGTAATATCTCAGATTCTGTAATATCTCAGATTATTTTAATAGGTTGTTTGGGGGTGTACACTACTTTTTAACTGCTTACAGTTTTGCATATTTTATTATATGGCATAATGGAATGAGTCAAAAATTTACCCCAATATCATGGCATTGTATTAACCTATGTTTTAAAAGTGACCCAAATAGAAATCAAAAAGCTAAGGAAAAGAGCCTATCCCAGAGAATTCTGGTATTAATTTGGTATGGATAAAAAATGTGAATTCAGGAAAGAAATCAGAAAATTATAGAATTCCTGTGTGGATTGAAAGATAAGTTTTCTGTAGTATCTACTTTATCTGAGAAAGCTTTTGCTTAGAGCAAAACTAGAACTCTTTGAGAAACATTTAAAAGACAACTCGATTTGAGTCCCCTTCTGTCTCTTTTCCCAGATTGATACACGTGACCTCCTACATTTAAAATGAAAAGTCCTCAGACAATCCTAATCACATTGTCAGTCAGATAGTCATCTCCTGAAAGGGACTCCTTCACCTTTAAGGATGCATGTACAATAGTGATATGTAAGCAGCTCAAAGACTCAATACCCCTTTTTTCTGCAAAGCAAGGCTGGGTTAGGAAAAAATCAATATGTTGGAAGTAAAGGTCAGACGAGGAAAAGTGACATGAAACAGAACTAAGGGAACAATATCCTTCATGAAGACTGTTTGAAGTTTCCTTTACCCTTGTGCTGGCTTTAGTGCAAATATATTTTATCCTAGAATAGAAGGCTGTATTCTTGAGAAAAAGTCATATTTTAAATATTTATCTATTCGACAGCATCCTTATTGCATATTATCTTTGTCCTATTGACTAATACTCAAAAAAGAATAGCATGTACTTGAAAGTGCACATTGCATGCGAATTGGAATCGCCCGATTTTTTTTTTCTTGTGAGCAATAGGATTCGAACACACATATGCATTTGCCTACCTTTTTGAACAGTTCTCAATTTACTTTCTCAAGTGGGCCAGATGTACTACTATAGCCCTTAAAAGGGTCAGGACCATCTCCTTATTTCCCCACTCTCTATACTTATTGCTTGGGTATAGCTTTAAAGTAGCCCATGAACCCTTTTCACGCTTGCAACACATTTACCCACAATTAACAATCAAGCCGTCTTCCCTTCATTCAGGCGTCCATTCTCCCGAGCCTCATTTTCCCTGCCTCTCTGTTGATCTACCATTGTACAGAGAGCTGTTTGTGCCATCTCAATCTGCCCCCCTCACCAGCCACACAAGGATTGGGGGGGAAGAAAGCGCTGGGCATTCAGATGCTGAATAGTAAATTGCTCTTGAGTGTCCTTGCTTCCCCCAGCTCTCCCCCTTCCTCAGGAAGGACAAGGGGGGCGCTGAAAGCAACCATACATTTTGTTCAGGGCTCTTGAAAACAAGCGTTTCACACCTGAAGCCTTTCACAGCAGCCCAGAAGCACCCCTTCAAACCACTTAATTGCCAATTGCTTCAGAGCTCCTTGTACAAGTCCATTATGTCAGCCAGCTCCATGGCGGGGACAAAGTATGCGAAATGAAAGAGTCCTCCTTCTTCCAGGGCCAATGCAGAATTAAATATCCCCAGATCACTGGTTTTCTTGTTGTTAACAGGATGTGATTGGCTCCTGTTGGAGGTATGCATGGAAACCTTCTAGTATTATTTGAAAATGAAAGATGCAATTTTCCGTGTGTTCTATGTCAAAATAGCATACAAATAAAGAGATACCAGACATATCCAAGAAAGGAATCTTCAGGCACTCATTTGCAGGGCAGGATGTTAGGGTGGGGGATGGGATGCTTTGAGCAGTACCTACAATAATGCACTATCAAAACAACTTCTTCCTCTTCCTCCTCCTCCTCCTCCCCTCCTCCTTCTCCTCCTCCTCCTCCTCCTCCTCCTCCTCCTCCTCCTCCTCCTCCTCCTTTCTTCTTTTTTTCATTAGGTTGAAAAAAATTACAGTGTATGCAAATTCTCAAAGTAAAGAGGCTCTATCCTTTAAGTCCATGGAAAGTCACAGTAAGATAATCCACAAGAAGAGAACACTCACCCTCAATACAATGAAACTGAATGCATATTCAGGAGAAAGAAGTTTCAAAGTTGCAGTGGAAAATTTGCTTGGGTATAGCTTTAAAGTAGCTCCTGTGGAAATTAATTTTTAAATGAACTAGCTTTATTGGAGATGCTCACCCCAACCCCTTCTATCCCTAATCTTCACAGTTAGAAACAACATGATCAATTTGATGAAGAATCAGCACCTAGAAAGCATCTGAGTCATCAATGAAATGTTCAGAGACTATATGCTTGTAATAGGCAGTGCTTCTTAATTATTAAGAAAACGGGGCAGTCCAGTTGATGAAGGCATTTTAATCAAATATAATCTGGTCCCAGGGCTGCCAAGTCTGATGATAGAGGAGGCATGGGGTTGATTTGTCAGGATATGTTAGTGTAAAGCATGTTCTTTTCAGTAAATATTCTGGGTTACTGGACTCCACTGCTATTCTAGCACTTTTAAAACTTGAACCTGATACTGGAGGAGTTTGAATAATATGCAAGTGCATCTTCCATTGTCTATGTGCAGCTGTGTTCCTCTGCTTCAAAAGCATTGCCATTTTCCCTGAGATGTTTGAACTGAGGTTACTTGTTGAATTCAGTGCTTCCATTCCTGTAAATAGAAAATTGGCATATGAGAGAAACAAGAGGAAACATGAGTGTCTTTTTTTCTAATGAAATGTATAAAAGGTGGCTTCTATTTTGAGCCGAACCCTTCACACTCTTTTGACTGTGGTGAGACAAGGTTTGTCTTCCTTATCTGTGTAAACTGCCTTTGCTGTTGAATAAACTTTCCTGGGACACAGATTCTGCCCTTTCCTTTATTGGTACCTTTATCTTTATTGGGGTCACTCTGTGACTCCTACCTACAAATGCTTGTCAAACCATTGCTCTTGTGACTTCTGAGGCTACATCACCAGACTTTCTCCCCTTCCTGTCATGATAAGCCTTTAGTTATGCCAACCCTCACTTGCAATGTATGGTAACTGTGGCATGCATCTGACTTGCAAGTGGCTCAGAACCTGGAGCAATGAAAGATGCACTGTGATGTAGGATACATTCTTCTTGATCTGATCATGCCCAGTGAGACCTTCTCAGATCTCCTACATCTCCCATTTCAAAAAAGAGCCCCCAGCCACTGTGTTCTCTCAAGGGCTGTATGTATGCTATCTATTCTCCAATAATCATTTGATTGATGGGAGGTAAGAATGGCTTTAAATTGTTTTTCACTAAAGGTATTTTTTCTTTTCATTTATCTTATTTTTCTTTTTTTTTTTTTTTTTGGTGGTACTGGGGATTGAACCAAGGAGTGCTCTACCTCTGAGCTACATCCTTAGTCCCTTTTATTTAATTTTTTAGACTGTGTCTCACTAAGTTTTGCCCAGGCTGCACTTGAACTTGTGGTCTCCTGCCTCAGCTTCCTGAGTAGCTGAGAATGCAGCCATGTGTGCCACTATGCCAGCTACTCAAAGCATTGCTTTGCTTTTATTTCTTTCTGCTCATCCCTTGGTTTCTTTTCTGTATGTTTGCTTGCTTATACTGTTTCTTTTCTCTATCACTTAGCAGGTTGCTCTGAAGAAAAGTTTCTAAAAGATTAATTTATTCTGTTAGCCATCTAGCAGGTCTACTTATATCACACAGTGTCGGATTGCTTTCATTAGCTCTTGTGACAATTTTAATGCCTATACATATTCCTTACACTCTGAAGTAGTGAATGAGAGGAAAGTAACATCCTGCTCATTCTACCCATCCATTAAGTCCATGAAATGGGAGAGTGTGGATAATGAATATTGGGGTGGAAATCCAGTGGATACACTGGTATAGAAAGTTTGTCTTAGCCTAGAACACCTCAAGATAGTCCCTAACTGTGTAGCAAGAGTATGATGGCTATGGGTCAAACTTGGTCTTCTATCCACCTGATTTTATATATAAAATATTATAGGATTATAGCCCCATCTTTAAGTTGGAGTATTGCATATAGCTGCATTCATTGATAGTTGAGTAGTTCCAAGAGATCATATGGTTTGAGAATCCTAAAATATGCATTATCTGGCTTTTAACAGAAAATCAAAATATGTCTGTAGGTTATTAATGTTAACCCTTAAAATGTTGATAAGAAACTAGTAAATCCACAATATTTTTTTTTCAGCACTGAGGATTGAACCCAGGATTGTACCATTAATTTACATCCCCAGTCCTTTTTATTTTTTTTTTAAATTTTGAGACAAGGTCTTGCTAAGTTTCTGAGACTGGTCTCAAACCTGCCATCCTCCTGCCTCTCAGTTGCCCAAGTTTCTGGAATTATAGGCATGTGCCACCATACCCAGTCTCTAATACTTTTTATACAGGACAACATGAAGTATTTGCAGAAATCTAAAGCAGATATACTTGTGTTGGGTGTCTGGTCTTTGTGCTGACATTGAAGACACTGAAAGATACCATATAAGCATGTGTGTGTTTAAGTATTATGATTAAACTATTGATTAAGAACTATTTCCATATCTTTCTTGGTAGATTGGGATTCATGAACACAAGGACACATCATATTTGTAACTTGACTGTGGTCACATCTGGCAAACAGGTGCCACTCAAGTTGCATTTGCCAAATGGTTATCCTTTAAGTGAATGATCTTTGTGACCAAAAAACATTTCATAAACCTTTATATATTCAGGCCCAGCTCTTTAGAAATGGAGATCAGGAAGCAGAGTGACAAGGCACTGTTACTTATTTCTGATGCGTGTTCATTGTATCACTCTACTTCTGGATACTGGAGAGGGATTTTGATTTCTTAATGCACAACCCATGCATTTCAAATGCATTTTCTTCATTTTCTAACTTCCCTTAAATCCACTTAGTCTAACTTTCTGGCATTTTAAAAAGAAGTTATTTTTTCTTCAGAAATAGGTTTTGTAACATTGCTTTAAGAACAATGATGCCTTTTATTATTCCAGAAACAATCCATTTCCCATGATAGAGCCCGGCTTCCTCTTCATTGACACATTCAATACAGCAGCTGCTTTCTCTGCTATCCCTTGGCACAGGCATGCAAACGTCTTTGCCACTTACCTGGCAACATTTGTTGACACAAATAGTGGCTGATTTAATCAAAGTCTTGCCAATACCTCTCTGGTGCCAGATTTGTAATCTTGCATTATGTGGGAGTTACTCTAACCATTTCAAAGTGGGAGGATGAAGGAGTTTTCTTTCTTCTTGAAAGAGCAACTCTCCATGAATGGAGAGAAGGCAATTGGAGTAGCCCCTACTTTCTGAATGGACTTTATACCTCTGGGAAATTCCAAACCAAGGAAGTTTAAAGCTGCCTAAAATTGATCGTCTTTCTGCAGTCTGAGGAAAGTGGCTTAAAATGTCTATTTTACAGCATTCTTTCATGCAGTGTTGGTTTTGATGAACACTTGGAGATTTAGCTATTGGAATGAAGTGCTCCAATATTTTAGTGTTCATTTGTAGTCCAGTACATATGTTATCTAATTCAGTTCTTGCCTGTGTGTGTTGTTTAATTTGCTATTCATGACTGCCCTGGGATAAAGCTATTTTACCCAAAAATTATTGGTGAGGAAACTGAGGCACACAGAGGACAACCATGTCAACAGAGTTAGACGGAGGGCAGCATCCTTCTGGCTCCTTCAGGCTGCTGCTCTCCCTGACAGGCAGCTTTGGGGAATTGTGGGTGGTGCTACACAATGTGCTGAGTGTACAATTACAGCAAACTGACTTCTTCACATAAGTGAGACCTTAGCTGAGATCCCTCAAAGTTCATATATCACCAATGAATGAGCCAGAGAATTTTCCAAATTGACCATAAGATTGATCTGCCTGAGACTAAAACAGGAAAATTTTCTGGGGTGTGATGAGTGGTAATATCAGATCTAGAATAGAATCTCTAGGGAATGATTGATTTTATGCTCTGTTCACTTCCTCCTTAATAAAATTTGCATTGGTGTTGAGCTTTGTGTGTGTTTTATATATGATATCGCACAAGGGTTCATTCTTTGCTTTCTGATCATCATCATCACCATGCAATAACAACAAACACTTACTATACACTGATACTTTATATGGATTGTTTAATTTCTCTTCAAAAGCCTACAAGTGGGTAACATTAATTTATCTCCTTCTAGGCAAGGAAACTGAGACTCAGGAAGCTCAAATGATTGCTTGCAATGACACAGCGAGTAAACATTACAGGAGACATATTACATTGGATATTAACTACCAAGTCAAATAGTTCCTCAGTACTGTTTACAGATAGGACCCCTGAATGAACTTGTCAATACCCACAGCTCCAGCAATCTCTGAAATCAACCATGTTGATGTCTAGGAATGTTCTCTTAAGGACAAGCATGCTATCCACCTGCCTATAGCATTCTCCACTCATGCTCAGATCAGAATTCATTGTCTGCTCCTCAGACTTGCTCTCCCACCTTTCTTTAGTCTCCAGATAAATGAAACTTTCTATTTTAATTTTATGAACATGAGACTTATAAATGATTCCAATCCCATCCTTCTCCCTCTTTATGACATTCGGAGCTGTCTGTCCATATTGTTAAGACTTCCACTTTATTTTCTCCCATTCTATCTCATTGCATACACCTTAAGTTTCATCTCATTCCTAGGACATACTTTGACTTCACCTTATGTAGACCTTTTGCCTTTAGCCTCAGTGTCTCAAATCCATTGCATGAGATGGAACTGAAGTGATTTTATCCAAAGGTATTCTGATTATATTCTCTACTAATATTTATTCAATGGCGCCCATTGTTCAAGATCTTAACCCAACACAAGAGGACTTTCATTATCTGAATTGTTTTCACTGAACTAGCTTTTTTTTTTTTTTTTTTTTTTTTTGATACTGGGGATTGAACCCAGGAGCACTCTGCCACTGAGCCACATCTCCAGCCCTATTTTTATTTAGAGACAGGGTCTCACTGAGTTGCTTAGGGCCTCACTAAGTTACTGAGGCTGGCTTTAAACTCACGATCCTCCTGCCTCAGCCTCCCAGGTGCTGGGATTATAGGCGTGAGCCACCACACCCAGCTACTGAACTAGCTTTCTTCCTATCTTCCTCCTACAGGACAGCAAGCATTCTCATGTGCTTTCTCAGCACTGGGACTGGTGCCTAGCACACAGATGCTGCTCAATAAATGCTTATTGAATAAATGACTATGTTATCAATGAAAGAGTAAAAATTGGTTTTAACTCCATATTGAAGGTCTACAATGCAAAAAATAACTTTGAGTTAATTTTGTTGTTAGAGACCAAATAGAATATTTTTGTAGCCTATTATCTTCCAAAATTATTTGCAAGTTAGCAATTATGCCATTAATGCAAATATTCATATCATTGTTCATACTCCATTGAGCTGTTCTTTTCAAACATTAAATGAAATTAATTTCAAGGCACATGCTTAATTTTTGAAGTAAATTCTCTTTTTTTAATTATTTAAATAAAAGCTCACTATTTTTTGTTTGTTTGTGTTCAATATTGATGTTGTTCCTTGAAACATTTACACATTACCCCTGTTGTGCAGATACAAAGTTAAGGTTGCTTGTTCAGAGGCAGGATTTGGCAGAAGAGAAATGTAGAGAGTGGTTTGGGCCAACTTAGTTTAACTGATTTAAACTAGAGCACTGGCTGCCCCCACACATGGAAAATCCCAAAGCTGTTTTTAACAGACCTCACAAATCTAATAGTAAAAGGATTTGCTGATGAGAAACATCTGCCTTAGAGCCTAGTGAAGATTTGATAGAAAGTTATACTTTCCATGCTGCAGCCTTATATGGATTTCCCCTACTAATCTTTATCCTAGGGAAAACCCTGGAGACATTCCCTCCCTGTTTCATCATGAGCTTTCCACATATCTGTCTCCTTTCTCTCCCTAGCAGAACCAGCTACATCATCTTGTTGGAAAGACCAGAGTCTCTTGATAAACCAGTAACTCCCACCCTATCCTCACCCTAGCAGCTTAAATGTTGGGTCATTTTAGAGGTAAATACAGAAAATGCCAAAAGGAGGTCCTATATTCATTATAGGACTATTTAAATGCATACAAAAGTATATTTAAGGACCAATATGTGTGACATGTTCGATAACTTTTGCATTTTTCTGATTTGTGTAGAAGAGGGATTTTGAATGAAAGAAATTCAGTTCAGATAAACATTTTTCCCCAGAACTGGGGATTAAACTCAGGGGCACTGTGCCACTGAGAAACAATCCCAGTCCTTTTCATTTTTTTATTTTGAGACAGGGTCTCACTAAATTACACAGACTGGCCTCAAACATGCAATCCTCCTGCCTCAGTCTCCTGAGTAGCTGGGATTACATGTGTGCATCACTGCCCAGCTCTGCAGTTACATGCTTTCCCACCAATACGTCTGGTTCAACCCAAGGCCAAACATGATGGTAATAACAGAAGATCAACAAGGTTGATCCATATAAAGTCATCCAGTGTGGAACAAAGAGATTAAATCCTTATATGAATGTTAGAATCAAATGTCAGAGTGAAGTTTAGGTTCCATAATTTCTAAGCAAAAAGAAGCATTTGGATTTCATAATGAATGAGGAATAAGAAATGATTAACAAAGACAGAACAATTATGCAGTAAAGGGGGCCCAAGCTAAACATACCTACAGAATAATGTCCCACGTTATTACTGTATCTTGAAGAAGGAAAGAAATACTTCTCTTGGGTGGTGCACATTGTACTCCTCCACTTTCTTCACAGGAAAACCTAAGTTTGCTGTGTGCTTAGGCATGTGGCTTTTATGGGGAAAGTTGTTTGTGGGGGAGTGCACTTATCTATTAGGAGAGATTTGAAGTATGATTCAAATTTCATAAGGCTTTCCTCCTTCTGAATCCCAGGAAACTGAAACAGTCCACTGGATGAATCTACTTACAAACCCGGAGAAAGCAATGAAGAATTTTCATGTCCCCCAAACAGGATAAATTTTTACATATTTTATCATACATTTTTTTAAGGAAAACTTGCAGAGTAAGGAATACTCTGAGCAGATAATCTAGTTCTTCTCTTAAATTGGTAGTTACCTTAAAGGGGAAATCAAGTGAATTTACTTCAAAACAAATGAAAACCAATCAATAAATTTTCAATTTGACAGCATTTCCCCTAATCTTCAAAGGCAGCCACAGTAGTATACTGCTTAAGTGATAATACAGGTATTCTACAGCCACGTAAAAAGTACTATAAAAGTTAAGTTTTATAATTATTTATCTATATACATATGAAATGCATGAAATGTACATATACATTTTCATAACCATTTTGGAATCATGAATTAATTATAAAGTAATGGAGTAATGGTTAGTATACAACTTTGGAAAAATGTAAAATTTCCATCAGCTAGTACATCAGAATCCAAAATAAATTCAGAGACAAAACCTTTGAACACCACTTCTGTGATCATCCCTGGTCTTGATGTTGGCCTGTTGCTCTGTGGTGAGTTGACAGGACAAAGGAAGGAAGAAAGAAAGAATCTAGCACCATACAGTCATGGATCCAATTCCTGGTTTTGCTGGTTGGGACAGTGAGTGAGAATTACTTCCACACCCTGCTATTTGTAATTGAAATCTCTGGGGTGGAATATAGGCATGCAAAACTTGGGATACCATTGATGAGAGTTGTTTCCTAAGGTTGGCTCTTGTTAGTACATTTTTCCCAGTCCAGGGATTTCGATAATTATCTTGGTTCATGGTGGGTGGTATCTCACTGCCAAATTGTTCTCTTGAGAGTAGGACTGCCTTAGGTTTACAGCCAATGTCCTGAAATTTTTGGACTAATTGATTTAGATTTGTAATACTTCTTTGTTTAATGTAGAAATTATTTGTCTTAGTGCTGAAGAACCACTGTAGCCTTGCAGCTTTGCATTTTTGGACTAATTGAATTTGATTTGTAGTTATCTCTTGCTTTTGAGCAGAAATTATTGTTCCTGAGTGCCAAAAAACACAGTAGCCTTGACACTTCTCCTATGGAAACGAATCTCTTAAAGTTTTTCAAAACACAAAAAGTATCATGAGGGAAAGAAGCACGTCTGTTTTGTTAGCTTTTGTTTATCCCTCAAGGTCTAGCGCCTTGAATCTTCCACAAGTGGATTCAACAAGGATTTGCTGAATTGGATCCTGCACGTAGGTGTCCTTAGGTCTGATGGAGATCACACCTGCGATGCTCTCTGCATTCTCTGTGTGGAGTCATTTTCTAGCTCTGCATTTGCTGCTCATTAGCAATGTGATTTTGAGTACGTCAAGCTGTCTAGATCTTGAACTTTTTCACTTGTAAAATCAGAATATTCAAAGATACTGGTCTATATTCACCAAGTTATCCTGACAATCAAGGGAGAAAATACATATGTAAAAATGTCTGCTTGAAAAGCATTCTTTACTATAGAAACTCAAAATATAATAGGAACTATACATTATAGTGGGCAAACAGTGAATCTTGCTTTTTCTACCTGATTTTCTGATTATTACCACTATGAAATCTGAGATCCAGACTTTGTCACCTCCCTTGATCCCCACATTTACTCAGTTCTTATTTTTCTCACCTGGTTTGACCTACTTATATCTGTTTCCATTGAGATTTAAACATTCAAGTGAAAGGCACAATTTTTGGATTTATATAAATGAGAGATTATGAACTGTACATTGAATTATGTATTTAAATGTAATGAAATACTTTGTTATAACTAAAGCATAAAGACCAGATGCATAGAAAATAAGCAAAAGAAGCTGAACATACAACTTCAGTTCTAAGTATTTTTGTTCTATTACAATGAGTATACTCACTGCTTTCTGTATTCATGGTACAGAAATTTTTACCCGTGGTGCCAAAACTACACAGGGTCCCAAGAATATCATGCAGGATCAGGTGGTGCTATACTGATGTAATAGTGGGGATCAACCTGTATAAAGTAGTTTCTTAGAGAGCTAGTTTGTATAGGTGTATGACAAAATGGGTGAGACCTGCTCATCATTCATTCCCCCAGCTCAATGACCCATTCTCCAAGAAGCCTCCCCAGGCTACCCTCTAGAAGTGAAGTGGCCACATGTGTGTCCTGCAGCAATGTTTCTTCTACCTCATCTCAAGGTCCACTTCACCATTTGTTTTCCATGCTATTTCCCTTTATCTGACATGCTCTTTAGCTTAAGACTATATTGCATGTTGGTACATAATCATGTATAATGGTTAAATGAAAGAAGTAAATAAAATGAGAAATCTTGAATAAGATTCACAGGTAAAGAAGAAATGAATGTATTTGCCTAATTGGAGACAGTTGTAAAAGCAAAACAGAACCCACAATGCAAGTTTTGTAGATGTTAGAGAAAAATCTGTATATCTGGTAATCTCATGAGAGCCAGAGGTTGTGGACATGGCTTACGTGGTCAATCAATACTGAGGAGGTTTCCAAGGGCACCTATTAATTTAGACAGGAGAATGTTGATAGGAAAAGATGATTTTCTTAATGTGTATTTATACCCTAGGTGATGGCAATGGGTGCAAGTTTGACATGGAGCAACATGATTACAGACAGGACAACAGAGTCGTGAGCCAAGATTGGTCTTTTCTGAGTTAGTTTGGATCCTTTTATTTGTGTGGCTTAAGATGAGTCACTTAAACTTCCTCAGTCTTATTTATCTAAATTTAAAAAGTGATTCAGAACAATGGTTAACTACCTCAAAATATTATGAAGTTTAAGTAAGAAAAGGTAGTGATTACCAATGCCTGGTCATAGTAGAGATCAACAAATGTTTCATTTTTGAGCAGTTGAAACATCAAAAATTCTGCAAGAATGGGCAAGAAGTAGGTTTGCTGTGAGCCCTTTACACTTGCTTGTGGGAAACTTGAATCAAGAAATAAGTGCCCAACTTTTTTTCTTGATTGATTTAAAACGTTTATTGAATACCATAGGTACTGGACCTCAATTCAGGGAGATATACAAACCAAGCATGAGTGTGATACACTGTCCCTGGGTTTCAATGTCTTCCAGTTGTCTAAAAAGAAAATAAAGATGAAAATTTTTATATAAAACAATGCAATTTTTAAAAGAATAACTGGTTACAGTCGACTGAGTAGTAGAAAAACAGGAACTGATATATGAAACACCAGAGAGCTAGGTTTAAGTCCTGGACTCTACTTCATTTTCTGACCATGGGTAAATCTTATAAACTTTCTCACCTTTGCTTCCTCACCTAGAAAGCAATTAGTAGAAGACCAGTGCTGGGGAGTAACTGAGTTTTCAAGGACTTGGGAAATGATTTATGGAGAAAAAGTACAATGAGACCTGGTCTTGAAGGATGAATAGCATTTATCTAGACAATGAAGGAAAGGAGATTGGTTTTAGAGGGTGAAGGACCAAAAGCTCAGAGGTGGACAATGACAGAACTTATTTGTGATTATCCACACAACAAAAATCAGGATGCACAGAGTAGATAAAGTCAAGTGGTTTAGTTTCAAGTTGAATGAAATTTTATTGAGAATATCTCTTGCAAAGTTCTGGCCTGGGTTTCCATATTTATTGCACAATTTGATCCATAAGCAATATGTTGTGAAAGGCACCATTATCCCTGTTTTATAGATGAGGCATAGTTACACATGTGGATGGCCATAGAGCCACAGAAAATGCAAAAAATGAAGTAAATTGACTTTAGTAAAATACATATCTGCATCTATATCTGGCCTGTAGATACCAAGGGTCAACTTTTTAGTGTGTGGAAACTGAAGTTCAGAGAGATTCAGTGACTTACCTTATGGCCCAAAGTAACCACTGGAGAAGATAGGATCACATTTCAATTTCCTAAATTCAACTCTTATGTCTTCTCTATTACATTATCTTCTTTCTATAAAAACTAGAAGAAAATCTTAGAAAGATAGGTGCATTCAGATTATAAAGTGTTAAATCAGTCCAAGGATTTAGATTATGTTCAGTGACCGGGGAAGATTTGAAGCAGACCAGGCATGGTGGAGCACATTTGTAATCCTAGTGGATCTGAAGGCTGAGGCAGGAGGATCACAAGTTCCAGGACAGCCTCAGCAACTTAGGGAGACCCTGCTCAAAATATAAAATAAAAAGGACTGGGGATGTGGCCCAGTGGTTAAGTACCCCTGGGTTCAATCCCTGGTTTTAAATAAAAAAAGATTTGCAGCAGGATTTTGAAAGAATAAATGTGTACCATGGGATGGTTAGCTTGGAGATGTGGGAACTTAATTTAAGTAGGAACAATTATTTAAAAGTGGAGCTCTAAGAATAGAAGTGGAAAAGTCAATTCAGAATTGAACAAAAAAGAAGTGGAATATAAACAAGAACATGATTAGCCACTGATGGAGCCCAAGAGAGAAATTAATTAGAGATAATAGGAGCCTGGCCTAGTGAGGGTTGTCTTAGGCCATCTTTCTTGTACTATATGAAAAAATTGACATTTACAGAGAGCAGTTGAAACCATGAGAATGGTTTAAGAAAAAAAAAAAAAAAACCCATGATGGATCCATGTTTGTGCAGCACACTCCATCAGTTTGTAGAATGACGAGCCTTCCGTGGCCTATCTCCATTACTGAAGTAGAGACATGTTGCTGATTCAGACACTCATCTGCCACACAGAGGGGTGGGGCTCCAAGTTTTAATGCCTAGGGAAAAAAATCACTTCAAATCTCGTGAAATTTTTGGCTTGGTAAGTGAGTATAAATTGGTTTGAAGGAGAAACTTTTTGTGTGATATCATCAGTTTCTCTGTTTAATGTTCTTTTTTCCCACAATTGCTTATCTGCCAATACCCTGATTATACAGTTGCCCTTATAACCACAAATGTACCCCCCCACCACCCATAGTACAATTGCAAATATGCTGCTTTGTATTTGAAACTGCCAGATCTGATAGAAAGGCAAATACCAAATGCTCAAGGTATATCTGATGTTCTAACCTGAAGGCTTTTGAATTTTAGTAACGAAAGGAAAAAATAATAAACTATGTTTTTTTTTTAAATTGAAAAACAAAATGTCCAAGAATTTCCTTTAATTTCAAATAGTATCAATTTAAACACAATGTCAGGAAAATATTGATTAAAATCGAAATGATCAGCATAGATATTTAGCTCAATTTGAAGCACATTTCTCAAAGTGTTCATGTTACTAAAAGAGAAAATCCTTTACATTTTGTTGGAAAGAAGATGATTGATTGCTTACCTAACATAACTTTTGACTATAAGTGACTCATACAAAAAATTAGAATGTAGCAAAGCAAACCTGAAGGTAATATAATATGTGATATGAAATACAGGTATATTTAGCCTATTTCATTTTTTAAAAAACTGAGCTGGAATCACGTTCTATGCAACACAGACTCTCTTATTCCTCACAATTCCAGAAAGAACCGAAGATATGCAGAAAAAAATTCTAACATAGGAAAATATATTCAGTATTAACTATTCTATGAATCAGCATGCAAGGGTTAATCTAAACCTTAATGGAAATCATGCTAACCATTATTGTGTAGCTATTCTAACAAATGCAAACGAAACTATTAGTTGTTCTTTTCTAATATGAGTTTGTAGGATTCCCCTTCTTTTCTTTTTCTTCCTTTCTTTCTTTCTTCCCTTCCCTCTTTCCTTCCCTCCTTCCATCCACCCATTCTTTTTAGAATACCACATTGTGCTGCCTGTGAAACCCTTTGACTTAAAGAAATAATGATCTAAGGTACCATCCTGACACCCAGAAGGACTCTGACCATTGAAGAGACTGGAGTTGGTGTGTAATGTTACTGTTCTTCTCATTTGGTATCTGCAAAGCAATGTGCTAATCTCAGAGGGAGTCTGCATGCATATGCGAACTCCCTACCCAGGCTGCAGACCTGCTGGGTCCCAGGTTCCCAGCTTTTCAGGTGGTTACTGCCTGGGAGTCTGTCTTCCATGTTCTGTACTTTTATTTCATCATAACTTGAGATGAAACTTGAAGTCACAGTTATATATTTTGGCCAGAATTGTCAGTTAAACTCGAATACTCAAGTTAATATTTACTCACTGACTTACTCTCATCCAGAATATTTCTTTTTCCTTTATAAAGAGTGCTAAGAATCTCTCCTAGTTTTGCACATTTCATCTCATCTGTATTTTTTTTCTCACAAGGAAAGCAAACACAGCAAATGAAACCCAAACCATTTTCATGTGTAAGAAACACAAACTTCGGAAGTGATTTTAGTAGGGTGCATGTGAATAAAGGATCACACAGCATCTGCTTAATAACATCTTTTATTCATCTTTTTGCCTGGAATCCTGTACAGGGTGGGTCGCTTTCTTCAAGAATTGCTCCTGTTCACATTTTTCCATTCTTCAAAATTGCCGAAGCTTGGCTGTTGCTGTTTGGTGTTGCTCGACCCTTGTGGCTGAGCAATGACTCCCGAGGGTAGAGAACAGCTTCCTAAAGTTCTGAAGGAGAAAATTTAATCAGCAAAATAATGATTTCTGCTGAGATGGAAAAAAGGTGGCCTGGGTGAATGATAAAACAGCTGTGGACCACCAAAAAAGTCAACTGGAATTGGAAGGAGGTAGATTTAAAATGTTAAAAAAAAAATTGCTTCGAAGGCATAGCTTTAAAGGGAAAATGAATCAGAAAAGAGTTCTGAAGTGCTAGAATGCACTGCCTAATAACTTTAAATAGTCCATTGAGTCTTCCGGAATTTTTTTTGTTCTTCTTCAAGAATAATCTGCTTACATCGTTAAGACCTCAGCTAAGCTCAGTAACACAAATTACCAGATGTTGTATCCCCTAGTTTTTCCATCAAAAGACCAACCACCAAGCTTGTTGAAAGAGAAAGGTCATTGTCCCTCCCTGGCTATAAAACTATTTTTGGAACTCCTAACAAATGAAATGAGAATACCTTTCAGCTGTAGAAGGAACCTATCTCCCGCTCCTTCGAAGTCTCCCTGTTTGGCTTTGTTATTTTCTAATAATGCACTCATGTGTAAGCTAATAATGTGAACAGAGGGAAAATGAAGAGACTTAAGAAAAAAAAAAAGGAAAAAAGCAGAATGAATTAGGGCAATTGAGGTCGCTCTGTTTCATTTTTCCTGGAAGGATTTTAGCCCTAGTTTTTACCTTATCGCTTATTACACAATTTACGATAAAATGAGATGTGATTCCATTCTTATTGTTGTGCTATAGTCTATTGAGCATGCATATATAGAATTCATTTCAGATTTAAACACTATCTTAATTATAAACTGAATAAAATGGACAACCTATCGGGTTCTCTAAATTGCATTCTAACAAATAGTTTCATTTTTATCACATTTCTACCGATGACATATTGGGTATAATAATGTTCAGGGAATATTCCCTTTTTATGCAGTATCTTAATTGTGCCAAAGGATTTCCCATATGACAACTCATAGTTTGTTCCTGGCTTACAAGTTTGAGAACTTCAGCCACATTTCACACCTCACAGCATTTTTCATGACATTCTGTTTGAACAATACTATCAGGAAATCCTCAAATTTAAAAATCACCTACAAATGAAATACAGTTTGCCTAATGAAAACATAATAAGAAAATTGCATATAACTTTCTATTTTCTTAGGTAAATAATTTAGGATCTTGTAGAATAACTCTGAAAGACTACATAAAATACACTGTGTTTAGAACTCTTATAAAACAAATCATACACAAAATTTTTCTTTAGAACAATTTTCACAGTTTGTAGCAAGTAAGTACAAACTTAAAAAAACTTTTTAGGTTCCTGATCATGTGTTTTATTTAAAATTATACTTTATATTTTTAAGTGTTTATTTCATTTTTAAGCACAATTCAAATAATTCCTTTCAATATTTTCAATTTGTTACCCGACTTTTGTTGGAAAGTAGTTCTGAGTAAATAATCTAGGTTCTAATCCTCAGAATATGATGCTCTGTATTCTTTAAAAACATTAGTTTTATTAGTATACTTTAAAATTTAAAAAGAATGATCATGTTGAGACTACTCATTAGAAATTGTAGACAACATAAACTTTTGTAATTAAAAGTAGATTTTAATATTTTAGATGTCTATCTTAAAATTATTTAAATGTAATTTTACATGTCACATAATTGACTATTTCATTGACAACAGGGGAAAAACAAAATAATTAGCACTTTAATGTTCTTTATTAATGTGTTAAGTTTACCAAACTACCTCACTTATTAACAGGTAATGTTACATTTATATATTATTCAAAGAAAATGACGTACAAATAAACACATACACTTTGGACAGTTTTCTTGATTTTTAAAGTTTTCGTGTTGTGTATTAAATGTAAATATAGCCCACTGGTCTTTGTGAATAGAATCTGGTGTTTTCTGAAGTTTGCAACTAAATCATTAAATAAAGCGGTTGTCCTGCAGGACCCGGAGCCACTGCTGTCCACCAATGTCGTCTTGCAGATAGTTTTTGAACAGTACAAATGAAACTCAATTCATTTCTCTCTTTCTCTTTTACTTTAAGCAGGGAGTTGTCCAACACACACACATACACACACATACACACAAATACAATTTTTTAGTCATTTTTTTCAATTTAAATGATTTGCTATCACAGTTACTCCATCTTTTATCTCTCAAATAGTTTCAACCCTGTTAATGTGTGCATGTACTTTTTTCTTATCAGCCTCTCTGCAGCATTTGTGATTCATAGCAGCCATCAAAGTGATAATAAACTCATTCACAATACTAACAAACACGGGGCTCCCAGTTATTTACGAGGCAAATTCACTGCAAGGCTGGGCTGCAGAACAGGGGAGAATCAAGATGGTGTTGATTGATAAATTGACAGGTTAATTTACAAGTGGATAATAGGAGTTAGACCCAGAGGGAAAGAAGGAAGGTCTGCATTCCAGCTTGGTTGCACTGCCATCTGTCTTATGCCCAGAAATCTGCAGGACTTGTGGCTGGCAGGATCAAATACAGACACATTCTTCATAACTTAAAGACAAAGACCTCCATTTACTGCTGTTTGATGGGTCTGTTGCCTTGGTTCTTCACACAATTGACCTTCAATGTGTCACAAACAGTGCTACGTCTCAGTGTTTTTTACAAGTGCCACTTAGAACACGATTTGGAATAAGTTATTCTGTCAGTTTCACGAAACAAACAATGAACAAAATTCTTTTCCAGACTGTATTTCACAAAAAAATAATTGCCATTGCATTGTTAATGGTTGAGATGTGTTCTTTCAAGTTTCTGGGGTCTCTGATATGTCCTTGTTTTAGAAAGTACATTCACCCCACCATCTCAAAAAACTATGCTTTTTTTATCTATCCCTGGTATATAGATGCTAATTGTTTACAGTGTAGTGTAAGACAACAGATATAAATTTGATAATAAACATTTGTATTGCTTTTTCTCCTAGTATTTCATTTTTGTAAATGTGAATATGTTACAAAATTTAAAAAAAAATGTTTACCAAGTCCTTGAAAAGTGGAGTAGAAGTACATTTGTTTATTTTTTTTCTTCCAAAGAAACCTTGTATTTTGCAGCTCAGACATTGATGTTATTAGCTTTGTAGGAAAAAAAAAATCTTAAACAGCCATTTATTTTTAAAAATCTTATCAGCCTGTTATGATAGAAACAGTTCAGGGTAAGTGGTCTGAATATTGCCTTTATATTGGGCTAGTGCCACTATTAGCAAAGTTATTAACTATTGCCACTTTGGAAAGAGCCTGGTCTTTGGTCTTTTAAAATTAGCTGGTTAGAGTGTTAGTAGCAGTGGCCCTGCCTGGTGCCTCCCAGACAGAGGGCTTTGGTTCTTACTTGCCAGCACCTATAATGACTAGAGCTGATATTTTGGGGTCTCGACCCAAACCCTCTCTCCCCATATCGCTGCCACATCATCAGAGAGCACCATTCTCAGATTCAAAAGTTCATTTAATGCTCAGCTAATGTTAGAATTTAGTAGATTTGAACAAATGCTGGTGAGTTCAACACATTTTCCAAGGGAATTGAAAAAAGCACAAAAAGAGCACGTCTGCCGAGCTCCTATAATTTGTTACAAAATGCCAACACTAATATTATTTTTAAACAGATCTTTTCCTATTAATCAAGACACTAAAATAAACTATTAAAACTATTTCTCTCGTTTAATAACATGATAAAGCCCATGGAAAATATGTAGTAAAAAATGAATGTCAGAGAAATAAAAACAAATAACTTTGCATGCATGGAATTTTATGGTGTCACAAGGTTAAAAATGTCCCCTTAAAGGGTAAATATCCTTTGAAAAGAAAATGCATTTATGTGTGAATGGGAGGTTGAATGGTCTTTACTGCTTTGTTTAAACATAGACAATCACCTTTGTAATTTTTTTGGCAAGTTGTACAATTTTTTAAAAAGACGTAAAAGATCACATGTTTACGATTGCTAATTTTTCATGATTTGTTGGTTGTTTTTATTAAAGGAATGTCTTTTATTCAGAAAACTGATTCGTTTTTAAACTTCATTAGCTACAGACTAATCTTGAATTCTTTTTTTCAGTGTATGAAGCAAGGTAATTTGTTTTCTGAGGACTATTTTTAACTTTAAATTCTGTATTTCCACTTAAAGTCTTAGTAACAAGCAAAAGACTATATAAAATAAAAAAATAACCTGTAGAAAGTTTATAGATATGTATGCTTTAATATCAAGTTTCTATAGGGAATCCAGTAGAAAAAAATATGCTCAAAGTATAGTCCAATTTGAATGTTTGGCTATCTACAAATTCTGTGCTAAAATTTTTAGTATTTAGAGGCATGATTTCCAATATATCATCTTTCTTACCTTAATATATGTAAGCAAACTCCCCAGAGATGCATTTTTAGTTAATATTTTTAAAAGCTTATGATTCCTCTGAAACGTAGCAGAGCTCATTTTAATCAGAAGCATGTTGATTTAGAAGGAAATAAAGGCCCCATGTAAGAATGATAAAGCTCTGACCATTTTGTATGTTTAAAATTTTGAGTTCTTTTTAATAAGGCACACTTTTTCTTTATGCAAGCTAAGAAGAGATTTTCTGTCCTTTTCTCTCTGCAGGTACTAAAAGTAATTCTTAAACAAAAAACAAAAAGAGAAAAAAAAAACAGCAAAAAGATATATCAGATCTAATATCCCACCCAATTTCTGAGTTAAGCCAGTGACAGGTATGTTTCGAAGCAAGACTATTTAGACACATTGATTTTTGTTGTCACTTTCTTCTCATTTCATATGTCACATCAAGGCTTGGAAATTAGATGACTGTAAGAAGGGTCTGCTGATCATTGTTCCTCAGGAGGAATTTTCAAAGTCAGCTGGCTGCGCTTGATAAAAGTGGCCCTGCAAAGAGCTCCACTCGCCTACAGGGAAGTTTAGGCAAACTCAACTTTACCACTTCACTCATATTACTAGGATTCTTGGTTGTCAAGGAGGCATCTATTTAACTGAAGTCTGGTAAATCTCAAAAGTAAAGCATTAAGGAATAAAAAGAAAAAAAATGTTTAAATCATTTTTTCCCCTCTCACTTCAAAGTCCTTTTAAATGAACAGGCACCTCCAATTCTGGTAAACAAATTTTATGAAGTAAGTGATGCAGGTTATGCTTCCTTCAATCTTCTGCTTCCAGGATAACACGTTGACATCCAATCTTTGTGCTTTGAAGAATTTGTAATAATAAATAGAAATCAATGCTTGGGACTGAAAGGTGCATCAATTATATTTCCTTTATCTCAAAGATTCTTTCCATGTTGTGTCTACCTGTCCTCCTGATTTTTTTTTTTTCACATTGTAAAATGTTCTGTAGTCTAATTGGCAACAGAGACACTGAATGCTGATGGAGTCTAAATTATATTTGACAAATAAAAATGACTTCATCTTGGGTGAAATGTAAAATATTACAATAGTCCTTGAATTTGAGTAGGGAGTTTTCGTGAATCATTTTAAAAAGAAATTTCATAACGATTTTTTAATTGTTATAAAGGAAGTTGTTCAAAGTACTATGTTAAGTACTTGGTATTGGAAAAATAAGAGATGAAAATGGTTGAAAATTTTTAAGTGTGGTAGATAAATGATTAAGAACAAAAATACCTATGAAGTAAAGTGATTGATTCCTGTCAGTTACTAAAGGGGGAAATGGAACTGAAAATCCCAGAAGAAAGTAGGGTTGAAACTCTTGAGGCTCGCTCTGCTTAGTTCTGAACCAGGCTGAAATTCAGGGTCCTCAGAAGACCCTACAGTTTTAATGACCATATTCTAAAATTATAAAATGTTGCACAGATGTTGGAGGAGGAGGCTAGGCTCATGGATGCCACACTAGTGTAACAGGGAGATTTCTTTTCACAGCATTTACAGATCCTTCCTTCCCCTCCTGTTGTCTATCTACAGCCTTTTGGAAATTTTATTTGAGCCCACGGGGAGAGAGTGCTTGCTAAGCTGTAATTTCCTATGATTTGAAATATGGCATCTGTGGGCCTCCCGTGTAGGATCACTCAGAAAAACAACAACAACAGGGTTTATCTTTTAAACTTGGCTCGATACCCAGTCATTTTTAACTTGAATTTCCCTTTCACAATATAGTTCCCTTTAAAAATATGTCCAAGTTATTGTGTGGCCATTTTTGGACAGTGGTATATTGAATGATGTTAATTATTTGTTCAAATGATATTTTTAGCTTAAATAAGAGTTCTCCAAGTTATGTCATTTGAAATATTGAATTAAATGAATTTAAAGAGGAGAATGTTAATCTATTAATATAAATGAGGATTTATAAAAACGAGGTGTGAGGTCAAAATGGTAAGTCAGAAAACAAATAAAAAAGCAAAGTTGCAAAAAATATTGTGGAATAAAAAATTATATAATTTTGTAGTTTATACAAAACTGCATGATCTGTAGCTTTTTTTCCAGTTCTAACTTCTTTTTTACAGACAAGAAGATAGGGCCGACAAAAAAAAAAAAAAACAAGGTTCCAATTCTCATGGGTAGATAACACCAAGTCAGTGAACAGGATCCAGTTCTGTGGTTTCTCAGACTGAATTTTGTATTACATTAACATGCTAGGGACACTCTCTGTGGGTCTACAATTATGCTAGCCGTTAAGAACAAAGAAAGACAGCGTGATATTGAGCCTCAGTCTTTCCATCCCAAAAATGGAGACAATTGCATTGTCTCCTATTTCTAAACATTGAAAACAGTGTTTTGGAATTTTGATTGAACACTGAATTAAGGAGAGAGAAGAAAGACAATACATATATGGCATTATTTATGATAAAAGTGATTCTTTCACCTATCAGTACAGAATACAAGGGGGAAATAAATGCAGGCTTGCCATGGCAATGGCCATTCTAGAAAACAGGTTTGCAAAGTTATGGGGAAATAGAGGAACCACAACTCACTAGCTCTCCTATGAATACATACATTGTGTAAGCATGCAAATTCTTTCCTAGAAGAACCATTCTGATAAATAATTATTTTGAATTTCATTAAAAACAAGACTAGCACTTAGAACAGAAAGGTTCATCTCCCTTATGAAGGATATTAAAGTCTGTATTTTTCTTCTGAATCCCTGAATTCCAGTGATCCAAAACCTTCCTTGGTGAATTCTCAGGCTGGATCTGCTCAGAGAATTGGTTGTGTGTGTGTGTGTGTGTGTGTGTGTGTGTGTTGTGTTGGAAGAGAGCTACTTGGATGGTCATCAGGCACTTGAGAAAGAAGCCAGAAAGGAGGAGGGAAAACAATGACAGGAGATCAAGGGCAGTTTCACGTAACTGAAAAATAACTTGGTAAATTGATGGGGAGTTGTCTTAGACATTATGGTCAAAATATCTTGGAAATCAGCAAAGAATTTAGGTCATATGTAGTTTCAAGGCAACTGGAAAACAGAAACTTTTGTTCATGTTTGGGCTGCTTTGGCAGGAAGAGGATGGACTCATAGTTCAAAAAACAAATGGATTTCACTAAAATGTCTTCAAGGTACTATTAAATTATTCATTGTTGATTATTATGTTTTGGATATGAGGTATTTACCCCCAAATTCCTGTTCATCCAGGAATATTCAGAGGTAGAATGATTAGCTTATGAGCACTGTACCGTCCTAGTACAGTCCATTGAATGGATTAACTGGGTGGACTCACTGTTGGTAGGTGAGGTGTGACTGGAGGAGGTGGGTCATGGGGCAGGGGTGCCCTTGAAAAGTACTTCTTCCAGGTGGCTTATCCCTGCCTGCTTCCTGATCCCCATGAAATGAGCAGCTGTCCTCCGCCACATCCGCCATGCTGTTCTGCCTCACCTCTAGCCCAAACTGATGGAGTTGGACCATCATGAACTAAAACTATAAAACCATAAGCCCCAGTGAACTCTTCTCCTTCTAAATTCATCTTGTTGGGTATTTTGGTCACAGAAATGTAAAATTGACTCACACAGTGACAGTGCAGATGGTGATAATGATGGAGATGATGAAAATGATAGAATTTATAGAGGACTTTCTATGTTCTATTATTATTGGCTGGTCAAAAATGAGGCTGGAGGCATTGGTCAAGTTGCCCATAATTACCAAATTAGTGGTGGTATTCAAACCCAGGAAGGCCTAGAGTTGAATGCTTAACTGTTTTATACTTCTCTCTCTTTTTAGAGGATCAGTGTTAAATTTTTATCCTGGGTAATTATCAAAGAGATCTATGCATTTAGTAAATTGCCAGGAAAACCTTTTCTGAATTGGCATAAACTCAACTCAGATGGATAATGTTGTCAGAACATTCACCTGGACTCCTTTTCCTTCTCTGTACTCCACATCCATTCAACAGATTTTATTTGTATTCTATCATTGTCTTCCTCGACCTCACCAGCTGGACCATGATAAAGTCAGAGCAGGAAAGAGTTTGTGTTTCTTAAATTGGTATGTTTCTTAATAAAGTAAGTTCTACAATGCGTCACATTTCACTATTTGTTTTAACTTCTGGGAAACTCAACACTGAGTTCTGTACCCTTTTTCTAGTTTATTTCTCAGACAGCTGTTGAAAAATTATGATTTTTGTTTTGGGGGAGTTTAATATTTATTAAAATATTTTTCTACTGCCAGTCTTCTATGGATGGAAGCAATAAAGTTGAAGAAATATTGGAATAAATGAACCTCTGAAAATCCACAAGACACTTCCAAGATGTCTGAGCACAGCTACTTTATGAGTTTATAAAATATATAAAATATAACTATCTAATTACAAGTTTTCTAATTACAAGTATAACAAATATCCATGATAGATAATCTAAACACACACAGAAAACTGACCCTAATATGGATGTCCTTTTATTTATTGTTATTTGATATCTCTAATTACATTTAATGGTGTGTGTTTGCGCATGTGTTTGTATGTGTGCATGTGTGTGCATGTTCGTGCACAGCCTATATTCTGGAAAATTTGGAATCATCTGATGGCACTGTTTTTACAACCTTTCCCCCATATTGCAATTGTGATTATTGCCTATATCATTCTACATTCTCCCATTTGTTTTCAAAATACCTCACAAAGGGATTCAATTCACTTACTTATGCTGGCCTCTGGTAAGAAAGAGTTCACATCATGCATTTAAATGTTTATTTACATGTAACACCATAATCCATGCAATCTTTCATAAATCCCCCATGTAATTAAGTTCATGGGCTATTATTGAGGAGATTATTTCTCTTTTCCAGCAAATCTAAGAATATCTTGAATATGGAATGTGCATCCTGTTAACAAAATGATATCAGTAATTCCCAAGCCCAGTCTGCAAAATTCCTCCTCCTTTCCTGAAGTTACTTTTCTCTTTTGGCCAGTGGGCATTTGAGATCTGAGCTAAGCTTTTTTTCTCAGCTTTCATAGGATGATAGAAGAAACTTAATCTCACCCTATTCCCATCTTTCCCATTCCCTGTTGTTAGTTCAGAAGGCTCGCCTCCAATATCTTCACTTTTCTGTCCTCACAGAACAACTTCTACATTTTTACAGAACAACTTCTATGTGCATGTTAATGGCTCCCACCAACTCTCTCCTCCCACCTAAAACATACAAGTGTCTTGGAGGAGACTTTTATCTACCTGAGGCGGGAGGACCTTTTATGTACTTTACAGTCAGTTACTTTTAGGACTCTTCTCCTTCCATTGCTTTTCCTGCTATTTTTTTAAAACTGCTTCCCATTCCAAATGAGTTCTATAATGGTCTTGTAGCCTATTCAGATTTCTAACACCATCCTTCTACTTATCGAATTATTGTTCTTTATGCTCTTTCTGCTTTACTAGGAAGTGCTTATGTTGGGATGATAAACCAAAAGAATTTGACACTAACCAGGTGGAGATGAATCAGAGTTGAAGTCTCTATTTGGTGGAAATTTTGCTGAGAGCCATTGAGACATATGATTAATTTAAAACAATGTGATTAGTATAAAGAATTGCTAGAATGCAACTCTTACCTTAGACAGCTTACATCTGCCTGATACAGCCATCAATATTCCAAAGAACTCAAAGTAAATGTTACGACATTTCTTTGAAGGCATTGTTCATAATTAGAAGTGTGTGGATGATCCATATTTGACTTGTAAAGGAATCTTAATATTGGGATAAAGGATGCAGCTTCATAAAAACTTAATGAAAAGTTTGTAATGCTAGAATGGATGCCTTTCAGAGTAATAAATAAAATGATGCTCAGTGTATTTAACACTTAGTTCACAGCATTGGTCTCCAAGAACTTCCTTACCTTGGATCATTTTCTCCTGGTGTCTTCTACTTCAGGTCAGGGCCTATGAACACCTAAAAGTGGTTCTTATGCCTTGTGCTCTCTTACATGGGCCTGTTGCTCACAGACTTTTCCAATTAATTGGCATTGATATTGAAGAGTAGGATTCTGCTTCATTTCCTATAATATTCCTGGAATGCACACACTCCTCTGTCTATAACCTTAAAATATTGAGGGTGATATATTTTAGTTCTTATATGTCATCTAATTCAGGGTAATACATTTTGAAGGGCTAGAAGTCAATTTTCAAATGGAATCTGAAACTGAACTACAATATGAATTCTGATGAAATAAGGCCTAGGAGGACTTTTTCATCTCTTACCTCCTCAGCCTGTCTTGACCCATCCCTTTCCTTCTAGCAACCCTAGAGACACAGGAATAGAGCTATGTGGTCTGTGGATAACAATTTGAGAGTGACTGATCTTATGTAACCTTCTAATTTTGAGAGAGAAACAGGGTCAGAGAGATTAAGAAACATTGTCAGGGTGAAACAAAGTATCGGACAAAGGTGGTTCTTAAAGTCAGGTCTCCTGAAGCTTCTTCATGTGAATTTCATTTTCACATGGGTAAAAGAATAAAGCTCAATAGGAAAAATAGAAAAATTTTCCCCACAATGTGATGTTGAAAAGAGTGTGTTTGCATGTGTCCATGTAGACATAGGAACATTGAGTACTGAGAGTTTATTTCATGGCTCCATGTACTTTCATTTTTAAAATATTCTTCGTAATCATGGCACTTACCAACCCTTTTTATTAGTGGTCTTTGAGATCCATAGGAAGACAGCTCTGTTGGATACTACACAGCATTAGTGTTCATTTAAGACTCTGCTGTTAATCTCATTTTGATGATAAGCATTTGTTTGGTAAGGATATGACTCTTTAAAAAGCATTCTAAGAATGAAAATGATGTCAAATCTCAAAATGTGGCCTGCATCGAATTCTTGGTATCTCTTCCCTGAATCTCATGGTAGAGAGAAGGAAACATCTGCAGCATAGCTTATGCTGTGGCATATTGATAGGAGCATTGCCAAATTGAAATTGAATAGAGCTAACAAATAGAAGCTTGTTAGTCGAATATTTCTATTGTGAAAAACTCTGGAATTAAGGAAGAATTCTGGAGTTGCTCATCTCAGCACTTTGTGGCTTTGCAAGGTAGTGGATTAATAATGGTAAGTAGCAGAATGAAGATGGCAGGCTGTTTTCTGTCTTTGGCTGCTCCAGATTGCTGTAGGAGATAGAAACTGGTAGACGGTTTTCTGATTGTTCCAGTCAAAGCTAGTTGTAATTTACTTGGGTTTCATGTGGGCAGGTAAAGACATGTCAGAAAGAGAGACATAATGGAACTATGAATCGCAAAATATTGCATGTGGGCTAGCTCCAGGGCAACAAATTTGAGATTGCAAGGGGAAATTGGTGAGTGGAGGAAGAATGGAGGGCAGCAGCTGGCTATAGTTTGCAGTTTCTCTTGAGTTGAAGCAGAAGGGGAGATTTAGCGACTGTTTGTTGTGGCAGAAAATCATCTCTGATTATTTGTGAGGCAGAGGACTGGAGTCAAGCAGATACAGCCAATTTCAAATGAGAAATCCTGACCTGCATTGTGTGAAGCCGTATTTGCCTGATGAACCTGTTATAACTCCATCCACCTTCGCTGAAAGGTAAGGATTTTCCAAATCAAGGAAACAAAAGTAAAAATGAGAACCAAGTCCTAGCACGTTGAAAGGCACTCAAACTCCATAGACCAGCAGGAATAGCCTTCAAAAAGAAAATTTTTATTTTTCCCTTAAAGATTGCTGCAGGTAACTAGTTTCTTCTTGTCTCATCTTAATACCCCAAGACAACTGGAAGTTTTATGATTTGGACATGAAGAGTCCCCCCAAAACTCTTGTGTTAATGCAGGAATGTGAAGTGATTGGATTGTGAGAACTGTAACCTAATCAGTCCATCCTAGTGCGAATGGATTGGGTGGTAACTGTAGGTAGGCGGAGCTTGCCTAGAAGAGGTAGGTCACTGGGGGCATGCCTGGAAGGGGTCATCTTCCTCTAAACCCTCCCCACTTTCTCTCTCTCTCTCTCTCTCTCTCTCTCTCTCTCTCTCTCTGCTTCCTAAGTCTGCCATGAGCTGAACATCTTTTCTCCACTGGGCCCTTCCTCCATGGTGTGCTGCCTCACTGAAGACCAGAGCACTAGAATGGGCTATCTGTGGACTGAAACCTCTAAAATAGTGAGCCCCAAATAAGCCTTCCCTCCTCTAAGTTGTTCATGTCAGGTGTTTGGGTCCTAGAGATGCAAGTTACCTATAACAGGAGTCAGTGTATAGGTGTCATATCCAGATGGATGCAGACCCTGGGACTGGTGTTTGGGATGAAACTCTGGATATGACCTTCATTGAGGTGAACTTCACATAAAACTCTTTCTAGATTCTCTCTTTTTCCTTTTACAAGCTGTGTGACTTTTGGAATGTCACTCAATTTTTCTTTCCTTCTGTTTCTTTATCAGGAATAATTGTTCTAGTCCTTGGAGCTCACCTGGCCATCTCAAAACACTGAATGAGATAATATATGTGAATCTCCTAGGAATGGTTACAGTATCATTTGTCCCCCAAATTATCCCTCTCTTGATGTGTATAGTCCTATTTCTATCTCACCTCAAGAGTTTTTGTGTGAAATCACTTGGTCCCTTGAACATCTATTCAGGTCTTGTTTTTGTTTGGTTTTTCTCCAGAAGGACTCAGTGGAACATAAACTGGAGTACCTAGATGAGGGGCAATTCCTCATCTTACTGCTTTGATGATTCCCAGAATCTGTGCAAGGGGTCATCTTGGAAAGCAAGGAGTCAGAGCCTGTCGTTGGCTCACCTAACAGCTGAAAACCTGGACTATTTCATAGAGTACTGAGATTTTAGACATCACTGATCTGTAAACCGAGGAAGTTCCAAGGTCCCAGTATTAAGCCAAAATCCTTAGTTATAAACAAGAAAACTGTTTAACAACTTGTAAACAAGAAAGTGAACAATCTATTAGCACAATGATTTCTCACTGCTTTTCATAAACTCTCAGCTTCATGCTAAGTCTTCAGAGTTTTACTCATCTTCATCTCTAGCTCCTCCCCCCTCATCCTCCTTTCTAGCCACACTGCACCCTTTGGTAGCTTATTCACTAAGCTCAGTTTGGCTTCAGACATCCCTTCAGAAAGCTCTGGTTCATTGCCATCTCTCCAAATATCACAGAGAGTTGTACCTAGGTTGCCCTGTGGAAGTAAGCACCCCATTCCTTTGTTTTATCCATATGATTGATCACATTTGCAATTCGATTAAAATAATTAAAAACTTGAATAACTCATCAGCCATTAAAATTACATCAAGATTTGGTTACATTAGTAACCAAAATCTCTAGGTTCAGATTGTTTATAGAAAACTTTTATGATATCATTAATCTATAGAGAATTTCTATTTTTATAAATTGCTAAAATTTATAGAGAAGATTTTGTAGAGAATATAACAAAAATATCATTTTGTGAGGCTAGTCAAAATAAATTTTCCAGGGCACACAAACAATTATAAGCCAATCACACATATGAACATTAAAGTAAAAATTGTAAAAATCCTTAATACATGATAGCAAATAAGATTCAGCTGTATTTACATGCATGCATCAATCAATTGATTAATCAATCATCTATCTATCAAATTTTGAAATCCTGATGTTATACTCTTAGAGTATAAAAATATTTTATATAAAAATTACATGATTATAAGGGATAAAATTGATGAATTTGAGTATAATAAAATAAAAAAATAAATTACTTCTTTTAAAGAAAAACACACTGTGCAAAGTTAAAAAGTACAGTCCACAGTTTAGGAAAGTAGATGTAATCATTAATACCAGAAATTTGTAAAAACAAAAGCAAAACACCTACAACTCAATAGTAAAATGACAAGCAGCTAAATAAACACTTGAGCAAAATATTTCAACCTAAGATGGAAATGATAAATAACTAGCCGAATAGATGTTTAAAATACTAACAAACAGAAAATTCAAATTATAAGGTGACGCTTCACAGATTGGCAAAACATCAAAGTCTGATAAAAACAAGAATTTGTGAGAATGTGAAGAAACAGACTCATGAATTTCTAATCACCATGTAAATTGGTAAGACCTCTTTTAAGAGCAATATGACAAAATCTAGTGAAATTTAATGTGTCCATATAATTTAGTTAAATGCTTCCAAATCTGGAAACTAATATATGAGAGTGTAACTAAGAAATTTTGGAAAATATGTAAAATGTTCATCAAAGACTAGTGGATAAGTATGTTGGTAGGAAGAAAAGTCATACATCAGTTAAAAATAGTGATTCAGAGATACATTTATAAATGTGGATTTTTAAAACAAAGTGTAATATTAACTTTGAAAAAGAAAAGCATTGAGATGAATATTGTTATACCATCCATCAAATATTAATAAACATATAATATTAAATATTTTGCATACTAAATAAATATATATACATTATGAATATCTACTTATAAGACAAAAGGACTTTCCTAAGAACTGCAAACAGAATTCAGGACAGCAGTTCACCTTCCACAAGAGGTAAAAATGGGTAATGTGATTGGAAGTGAAACATAAGAATTTTAACAAATATTTGCAATATTTATAATTTAAGATCAGAAGCAAATATAGTGAATGATACTATTTGATATATTAAATATTATTTGACAAATTAAATGGTAATATTTGATAGTATTTGATACATTAAATTTGATAAAATTTATTTTATTTAAATTAAAATAAATTACCTGGGTACACAGAATTTATTATATTAGTCTTTAAAACATTGTGAATGAAATATTTCTTAATATAAATATTTTAAATTTTTTGGAGGTTTTTGTTAAAACACGTTTTTATTTCCATCCAAACACCTTTACATATTTCTCATTCAATTATAAATAAAATATAAGCTGTATATTTATGGAAAAAAGAAAAAGAATAAAAACGCAAATAAAAACAGCAACACTCAAATTTCTTTGAAACACTACACATGTAGTTTCTCCCCAAATTTTTGCCATATAACTCCATATTTATCTCATCAGACATTGGTTTTGCATACTAAAGAATTTTTCCAGTCGTTGATGGAGCTCTTGTCTTGAGTGGGTGTTTGTCATTTTGATCAAATATTCAAACAGAATGCTTTTCGTAATTATTTTAATATCTAGATCATTTGTCTGCGAGTCAGAATATTGCATAGTTGAAAACCAACTCCATAAATATTTGCTGAATATCTTTGGTTGAATCTATTAACCTGTGGCAATTATAGGTATGATGAATACTCATTATAGAATATTTGGCAAGCTTGGGAAATTATAAAGAAAAAAATAAAATAACTCATAATTTCATGATCCAGATAAGCTTAAATCGCATTCCATTCCTAGTGTGATGAATCCTTTGTCCTTTTCCACTCCATCCAAATAAAGACTTGAATCATTTCTTTTTCCAGTGTATCCAGACTATATACACTACCCACCCGTTAATTGCTCAGAAATCATTTCACTTATCAGATTGACTGATTGAAAGAAAAAAAGAATTTGCTGATTTTATTAAGATCTAGTTAAAATGGAAAGGAAAAAAATATGGCATTCAGGGTTATCCATATTTCAGGGATCCAGGGGGTATCCTGGAATGTATCCCATGTGGCTAAGGAAGAACTACTACTACTACTCCTCTCTCACACACATGCACACATGCAGATACACACACACACAGAGTTAGAGTTAACAAACAAAAATATAGGATGCCCAGTTAAATTTGAAATGCATATGTATTATTCAATTTTCCCAAAATGAGGTTATTGCTGGCAAATTCAGAAAGATGGTAAGATCTTCCAATTCATGCCTTGGTTCTCCAATGAGATATTGAACTTTCAGTAACATGTCAAAATTTTGTCCTGAAAGTTAGAGGAAATGTGGGAGAAAATTAAGTGGAAAATTTTTCAAAGAAGGGAGTCTGTTCAAGAGAAAGGATCATAGGGTCATTACATCACATCACATCATCACATCACACAGACTCTTGGCCAGGGTCAACCCATTGACCAGATTCTTCTGTAGTTTCCCAACCAACAGTCACCAGAATCTCTGGCAGCATCTCCATTTCTGCTCTTCACAGCCTGCAGCAACAGAAATGGCTCCTTTCTTCAGGAAGATTAGGTGAGCAGTAAAGAAAAACGTAGAGAAGTATGAGAGTAGAATCATAAGTTACTTTTCCTTAATTTTCATTGAAATTTGATTACAGAGAACTGTACCTCACATGAACAATAAAGACAATTCACCAGTGTAATTCCACTACCCAGAAAACATTTTCAATAAACACACTACCTTATTTCATTCATGAGACTATTGGGGGAAATGCAAATATACATTGCTACAGGGACATATAATATCCTACAAACTGGGAATCACTGAACTTTCATTCTGTTCCACCATTGTATAGCTCTATGATCTGTCTGTAATATAAATTTTTTCCCCAGGAAAATACTTTAGTACCTTAAACTGTCCAAAACCCATTTGATGTCTAGACATTCTTTTTCAATCATCAAATAACGAGTCTCTGGGGGATGGACTTTTCCTACTGATGTTCGCTGTAGGTTGTTCTCCACTGCTGCTTTCTGCACTAGCGATGCTCTTGATCTCACCTACACTTGAAAAGACTTCTCAAAGTCACATCTAATTAACACTAGCTCTGTATATCAAAAGGCTTTGTTATGACTTCTTATACTCAATGCAGGTAATATTTTTAGATCTTTCCAATCTATTAAATACATTGTAAAAACAACAAAGCCTAATGCCTAAAATATGCATATTACCTAAACCCTTCAAGTGTCTCTTTCGCCTTGTTTCTTTTGGTGTTTTTTACCACTGACTTGCAGTTCATGCTCTTTGTAGCCAGCTCTCCCTGATTCAAAAATCAAATACTTTTACAATGTGAATATTCATCGTAAGGAAGCATATTTTAAAGTCCATCAGAATCCAATTTTAAGGAACCAGATTCTATCAGTTGTTTAATATCTTTGTGAGAGTTCCTATTGAAATGTGGTATTTATGTATCTGAAAACGTTATCACAGTTTCAAAAAAAAGAAACTTGATAGATATTTGAATTTGAATGTGTCTCTGAGCAAAACTAAAAGTTGGGGGAAATAAAACAGTGAAAATGCTTTAAAAGCTCCTTATGAAAAACTCCTATCCAATCGATCACATGAACAAAACTGGATTCTTTTAAGTATCTTACTAACTATTCCTCGTTAATCAGATCTTCAAAACTGTCATTCACATGAGTGCCCTAGTTATCTCCCTAAAACCTAGGTCAGGTGACATTTCTTCCCTTCATCACAGTCTTCAGGGGTTGACAGCCCACAGAATAAAGCCGAAATGCAATTTCATGACCTTTGTGATCTAGTTGCAAACCCTTCTGGCCTCACCTCCCACCACATTTTACCAGTTTCTCCACTTACATAATCTGTCCTCTAGGTAGCATACACCTTCATTCCTTTGAGCCTTTTTTTATGTTTTTAAAATTCCTATGTGTGAGCACCCTGATTTATGGAGACTGCTAGCTGCTGCAGTCAAAATCAATTTCCCTTCATTCTACTTCAAGTGTGAGATGCTTGATCTTTTTGGATAAGATTTTATTTTAATGTCTGTTTTAATACTGATTTGTGATTTCCCCATTGCAATGTAAATGTTCCAAGAAAAACTTGTTTCTTATTCAGCTTCTTATTCTCCCAATACCTGGGACAGTTTCATTGAGATAATAAGCCCTCAATGCATGTATCTTCAATAATTCAAAAATGAGACTTCTTACTCAAATTTCTTTAGCTCTTTATGAGTCAGTGTAACCAGATTTCTTGGGTGTCTTGATCATGGTCTCTTATCATCTTTTCTTTATTGTTGACTATTTTTCTTGTCTTTATGGCTTGAATATTTGTTTTCTATGTGATCTAATCTATTGGTAATCATTTCAACTATTTTAACTATATTTTAAAGTTTATATATTGAATCTTTACTTTCTTAATTCATTCTTTAGGTCATCTTTTAGTTCATTATTCACTTTAACTATGAACTTTATAAATTTGTTATCTGGTATTTCCTCCACTGTGTTGTCAACAGGGTCAGCTGTTGAAGTGCTGTGGAATATTTGGAGTGATTTGGTTCCATGTATTTTTATTTTTATATTGTTTTTATTTCTTCCTGTCTCCTGGATGATTATCTTCTCTCTCTCTCTCTCTCTCGGAAATGAGAATTCATCTAATTTCAATATACTTTTATGCAAGGAGGTATTTAGTGAGGTTCTTTTAAGTGTCTGGCCTCACCTCCCACCACATTTTACCAGTTTCAAACATCAAAGTGTTGATTCTCTCACTCAGTGTGTGCACTGCTGTCCCCAGGAAGCCCCAGTTTGAGAGATGATACTAAGTTCTCTTTACTGCAATCACTTCAGAAAAAGGTCATGTACTAATAAATCTTATTAAAATGTTCTCCATATTTCCTCTCATCCATGTTTAAAATAGGAATAAAGTTCTTGGATAGGTTGATAAGTTGGTTCTTAATGATAGTAAAATTACTATTATACCATATAGGTATGGAAAAGGAAAAGGAGAAAAAAATAAAGAAAGAAACAACATACAAAATAAGATAAAATGAAGAAAAATGATGTAATTTGAGGTAGCAGGAGTTAATGCAAGAGGAAAAAGAGAAATTAAGAGGAACAAGTGTAAATCTGAAGAAAAGATACAGTTAGAACAATTCCAATTACTGATTTAGAATATTAGAAGAAATGCGTTCAATTGGTTTGAGATCTGCAATGTCAAATAATAAAGGGAAATCAAATCATTCAATATGAAAGTAATATCTTTAAGATAAAAACTGATATTAGACCTATGAATGATATTCCATTGCTGAGTTGTCTGAGGTGAGAAGATTTCTTACTGAGTCTTATCGATTTGTATTTCCTCAGAATTTGGGGCCTTTAGAAGGTACCCACTCGTTCCTTTGTTTTATCTCCTTCGTTTCCCTGAGTGTGGAGTAGTGATCACAGATGAAATTTTAAGAGGCCCCCTCAGAACTTCTGTGTACTCAAGTATCTACTAGCTTTTTGTTGAGTCAGAGGAGAGGGTCCCTAATTGTGACTTAGCATCCAAGTTACTCTGTGATAGAGGGTGCAGGTTTTTTGTGCTCTTCTAAAGAAAGGCTCAATGTACAGAGTGCTCTTGAATCTGGTATGGGGCCCCCTTTGTATATTTCAGAATGTTCAAGATGTAGGGGTGTAAGGTAGAGGTATGGTAGTCTAGATGAAGTGTCGCTAGATGGCCTTTGGGAGGTGCAGGTCAACTACCCTCTATGGAGTGAAATTTGATGGGCTTATATCTGGGCAGTCACTGGTGGCTGGTGTCTGTGAGATGCTCCTTTGTAAGTCTCTTTGTGGGGCATACTGCATTACATATTTGAGAGGTTCTTCACTGGCCACCTGATGTTATCCTTGGGAAAGGCCTTCTATGGGTCTGTGTGTCTGAATGAGAATTTTGTCAACTGGCAACTCTCGGACTCACATCTATGGATACACCCAGAGGTGCTAAAGCACAGGAGCCACTTCACTGGTTGCCATGGTTCCCTTCCCAGCTTCTGGAACTTGTTAGTTATTCCAGAGGCCAAAGTCTATGTGTTTGGTATGTGTCGCATCTGCTGACCGTTTCTGTTGGGTGCCAGGATGCAGGGCTCAGGGTTGTGGCCGGCTGCTGTGGTTTGCTGTCTGCCTACTTCCCTCCACTGGGACTTCTTAGTAGCAGTTGGAGGCTGTCTGCAACTGTGATGCTTGTGAATGGAGGCTCTTTATGGGTGGTCTGGGGCACAGAAGCCTCTACTGTGGCCTATCACTTGGGTTGAACCCGTCACCATCAGTAGGGTAGGGTGTCCGCTGGCCCATCTTCACCTGAGCTCCCAGGCTGTGAGATGTACTGGATTGGGTTTAGTACTCCCTGGAAATGACTTGCTCACTCCACTCCCCTTGACCTTGGTGAATGAAGATGGTGTCTTCACCATCAGTTCAGTTGGTGGTCATTTCTCTAGATGATCCTTTTAGATGGATCACTGGGACAACCCATCTGTGAGGCTTTCCCTATGGTTTTATTCATTGCTATCTGTAGGTGGGGGAAAAATTGTACAATTTCTTTTAGAGACCTGGACCAGCTGTGGCCTCTATAAATTGGCTGACCTGCCTGGAACAGTTTTCTGGCAATAATTTAGTCTGAACTGTGTGATCTTCTTCATTGTCATTTCTGCTCCTCTACCATTTTAATTTGGTGGCTGAGTTTCTTTCTAACAGTTGTTAAGAAATTAACAAGAGGGGCTTTGCTTCTCTCTGTTTCTCTCATTGTTTTCCTTCCCTCCAACCCCTCCCTGACCAGTGTTTGGGATCAAGCAGTTCTTTCCTTACTTAAGCTCCATTAACAAAATTCCAAGTCCCTCTAGTCTCAAACTGTCCAATGTTGAATGTTATACCATTTCCTCTGTCACCTGCCTCTCTAGTAAGTTGTTCTTATTCTACTTCAAGTATTGGCTGCCGAGAAGTTCATGGTTGCTGCCTAGATCTGCTCTATCGTCTTTCTGGATCCAAGGTTTTTTCAAATGTTCTATGACTCAGTAATATTTTGGTTTGCGCATGAATATTGTGTATTTTCAAATATTTAGAGGATATTTGATATATTAATTAAATTAATGTACTTTTAAATCACCCATGTCCCTAACGAATTTTTTATCTGTTTGAACTATCAATAATTAATAATTAAGGGTCTTACATTAGAAGGACCCATTATTATGGTAAGTTTAAGAAATTCTCATTATGGTACCATCATTTTTTTCTTTATGTCTTGAACTTGTTTGTTAGATACATATGCCCTATTCTCTTGAATTGTTATAAAAATATCATTAGTATTTCTTGAACATTATTTCATTTTAAAAGATTGCTTCCTTTGGATTTAACAGTTCTGGATTACAATATTTACTCCCAGCTTCCTAAATATCTTTTGCCATATTCTTTGGTCTTTTATCTTTGGTGTTGAGAAGTTGTCATTCTTTTG